>WAAD01038757.1:98401-136738 GCA_013389945.1 Fregata magnificens
CCCAAGTTCCCCCTACCTTAAAGAAAAACTCAGATGTTTTCACATGTCTGGGTTAATATTAACAGGCCTCACATCATATGACTACCAAGTGAGTCAGCATAATAATCTTATTCCTAAGCCTGAATCCAGATAAAAGATCTGTAGAGCCTTATTCAACACAAGCAGAAAATTCCTACTTGGCTTTGCTTTTTCGTGGCTGTATTACAATCTCACACTATGCAACTCCAATCTTCCTGAGGGAGTGTATTTTTTTGCTGTTCCTCTGAACATAATACTAATCTCATAATGTATTTGTCATCTCACTCTTATGGCTTCCAATACTTTTTTGTGCATCTGTGCATTCCATAGAAAACAAAGCCCGTCTTATTACTGTGCACTGCACTTAAAGGCTACTAAGGTAATGACCTCCGCAATATTCCACCTGTGATTTTCAGCAGCCGGACACCCTCGTTCTGCTAACAGTCTTGCCATACATGGACACCATTTTGGTTTGCATAACAGCTCAATTCATCACATTTAATAGAAATTTACTTATGCCAAAGACTAAAATTAACTCCCAAGAAAAATAGAACGCATCACTCCCCACCCTGCTGCTCCCTGCTTCTACAAACACCACCGCCACACACAGAAACTCTCTGAGCAGCTGCTATGTAACTAAACCCCTTTTTTGGAAGGTGATTTGAAAGAACACTGGAATTTAACTTAAAAAGGAAATTAAAATTTTGGCAGGGCTGGAAAACACAAATCCAGGCCACACTTCAAAAAAACCCACAACAAAGCAAAACATGCAGAAAGGTGAATGCAACAGCCTTTAGTTTTGCTTTCTTCAATGAGTACAAAAAAATTTCAAGTCTGAGATGAGATCATTTTATCTTTGTATCTAAAAATACAACCCCTACTTTAACAGAAAACTTTTTATACTGGATGTAATGGTAACACAAGCATTAGGAGTTTAAAGACAAGACGTAGGCACTTACACTCCCTGTAAAATTGCTAACGAATATTTCCTTAACCTACGTCCAAGGCTGAATCGTTCCTGAAATATTTCACTGACTACAGGAGAAAACGTAACCTCTTAGCAAGGGCACTTAAGCTGCCACCTTCTTGTCAGGGGACATGAACACCTCTCAATACTAGGAATTACCGAGCAACATGAGGGATCATCAGCCCGAAGGACACCAGGAAACTAACTGGGAAAAGAGGGGAAAGCACGTGGATCCTCTCTCTGTGGTCTTCAGAAGGCATTTCTACGTTTGCAAAGACAGTGAGTGCTGCTGGGGTTGAGACTTACTTATGTGGGACTTGTCAGTCCTTCAGCAATGCTGCTGAGTCCCAAGTACCGTGAAGGCTCCGTATACGGACTGACGCACAGAAAGTGCAAGGTAAAGATAAAATACTGAAACAGCAGGGGCTGTGGAGCATATCTGCCACTGCAAAAGATGTCAGAAAAGAGTGGAAAGAGCCTCCACATTTCCAGTGCTGCCACAACAGAATTGCAGTCCCTGCGGACATTAACTAGTTCTTTAAGAAGCACGAACATCACAACACAGCACTGTGTCACCCTACTTACAAGTTCACAGGTGATTAGTATAAGCCTGACAACAGGTGTTCAGGTTTCAACTCTAAATCTGCTCTTAAAACATTTTGAAAGAAATATTCCTACTTTCCATGTCTTGAAAGAAGTTCCCTCCCTATATTGAAAATAAACTTCATTTGTAGGCCAGAATGTCTTCTTATCACAAGTCACAAAAGCAGTATGGAAAACGTATCTCATTCTGGGAAGCCTTTAATTTGTATACACATTTTGCCTCAAACTTAAAAGGAAAAACAAAAAATCCCCAACATTCTAGACTAGCATGTTATTGTACCAGAAAAATTGACTATTTAATTTGTCTAAATTTAGCATGTGGGAAGAAGCACATTTTAGTGGAGCCTAAAAATAGAGCTTCAACCTTAAATTAAAGGGACAAGTAATTTCCCATAAGAAGTACAACAGCTTCTCCAGAAAAGTTTTTCAAACAGTTTTGTAAGTCAGCTTAGTACTTTTTCTAGATATGGTTCAAGGTCACGGGGCAATCATAGTTCACACAGCCTGATCTCCTGTACATCAGAATGCAGTAACATTTCATTTGATTACTCCTGATTTGAGCCCAATAATCCATGTTAAACTATGGCAGAACTCCTAGTCTTTATGTAAAGATTCAGAGAGATGGATAATTCACCATTCCCTTTGGTACTTGATCCTAACGCTTGCAGATCGGTCCATTACTCACTATTTCTCTGTCTACATAGGTAAGGATTGTTTGGGCCCTTTCTTGTATTTGTAAAAGCAGCTTCTGAGTCCTGAAGTTTCTCAATTCTTGCATTTCTTATTAGCTTCACTTAAAATGCCTTTACTTCTTAGCTGTAAAGCTTAGCATCTGATTGAATCAGAAGACATCATGTTTGAATACAGGCAGGATCAGCATAGAGAATTCTGTATCACTCCCTGCCCTCATTATTTACTGCTTCGGTAATCTTTGTGTCATCTGCAAATTTTATCACAGTTCTGTGTACTTCAGATCAATGATGAAACTCTTAAATGGTGTCAAGCACAGTGCTGATCCCTATGGAGCTGCACTCTACTATTATGACTAATTTTTTAGGTTTGTCAGTTGGCCGGTTCTTAATCCCTTTAACTTGTGCTTCACTGATACAGGGCAGTGCTATTTTTCAAACTGGAATGTCAGGCAATGCAAAGAACTGTCTTTCTGAGAGGGCTGTTACAGCTACACTTTCACCTTTATCAGCCAAACCTTTGAACTTCTTTAAATACTGAAATAGAGCTTGCTCAAGATTCATTTCCTGTGAGGCTACGCATCCCTATTGCTTATTTCTTTGTAAATCAGTCTTTTGAAAGATTCCCAATATCCTTCCCAGGACCGATGTCTGGATGTTCAATCTGTAGTTACTCCAAGTCTTTCCATGTCTGTCTCTGGAACAGAAGATTTCTGAACAGAAACAGACCTGGAGAGACTTGGAGTAACTACAGATTGAATATCTGATTTCACCATGTTCTCACCACTAACTGTTCTTACCATGTCATCTCCTGAACAGAAACAGACACGGTAAGAACAGTTCACAGTGCAAGTGCTGCTGCGTGAACACAGTTAATGACGTGATTTTTTTTTTTTAAAGTCTTAGGATATCAGGATACAGAAAAATGCCTTTCAAATTTATGTTCACTGTAGACAAAACAGGTTCCCCTTCTTCTGACCAAACTTTTTGAGCCCTATACAGAGGCAAGTATAGGATTTTAACATCTTTAGTTTGCCTTTAGAAAGGAGACTGTGGTAACTCAGCAATAAACTCTGTAAGAATCTGAATGCTCCTCACTTTTCTGAACTTCAGATACCAAATAACATCCAATTATTGCCCTTTAGTCCCATCTTCCCTCATTTCTCACCACTGTATTTCATTCCATACTGCTGTGACAATCCCAGTGAAGGGAACTGCCAAAGCAAACACCTTAAGTTGTGCTGAAGTCAAGGACTGATGCAAGGCAGGAACACGTTGTTCAGAGAAAGGCCATAGATTGAACACGCTGCCTACAGGTACTGACCATCCAAAGGGTCATGCGTACGCCCAAACTCCAGCAACACAGCTCAAGTACCATTCCACCTAAAAAAACTGCAGACATACCAGCCCATTTAGCCCTGCTCCCTATCTCTAACTGTAGGTAGTAGCCAAGGTTTGCGGTAGCGATCCCGATGATCGATAGTGCTTGGCTATTCGCACCCTCAATCTACAAATCAAACTGCTATGTGACAGGGCTAAGGCTGTTGTCTTTCCACCTCTCCCAGACAACTATATACACCTCCAGCTTAATAAGAGAACAGCACAGTTTTCTGTGAAAACATTAATAAGTACAAAAAGAAAAAATACCATGAAACTATCCATATTTGATTCATTTGATTGATTCTAATAGCTACAAACAAGTTCTTGTTACCCAGCGCTGTTGAATTTTTAAACAAAGACCCCAAAACGTGCCATCCCTCTTAACGCTGCGTTGCACCTTCCTCCCCTACAATCAATCCTAGAGTAGACTGCAACTCAACGTGAGTGAAGGCAGCAGACTGAGCTGTATGTAATTACCCATTTGATCCTATTAAGACACCGAATTCTAAAATTATAAGGCTGAGGACTGTGCTTTGGTACACTGCCATATACATAGGTATTCAAGCAACTTCAGCCTGAAAAGCTACCTACAGTTAGCAGTTCAACTCTTCTCAAACAGATACATATTACTTAACATAATGCATTACAGTAATAGAACTGTTCTGCACAACTTCATCGCTTTTAACAAGGTTAATGTAGAACACAATACAAAGTAAAACTCTAGGAGTGCAAAATACACAAATATATAATTTCTTTTTAATGTCATTAACAAGCACATTAATGCATAGGTTTTAATTTGACAGGAGTATATAAAATACCTGTGCGAATTAAACCTACTTTGAGGAGATTCAAGAACTTGATTTTTCATTGTTGAGTATCTGAAATCTCTACATAATCATTTATAATGAAAATTATAACAGCATAACCCATGTTACAATACTGAAACTCAGAGAAAAATATTCAGCACCACAGAAGCATAGGAGAAACTGTCAGAGCAGGATTTGGCACATTGTGTTAACAGAAATAGTAAGATACTTAATTTACAATCCCAAAGAAACCTGGTTATTTATCTCAACTCATCAGGAAGAAAACTTCATTCTGAAAAAAGTACGCACATGTTACCACAGTTTTCAGATAAACATCTCTATCAAGCATTTTATGCTCATTTATATCATTTGCTTCCTTGCTATCTCATTAATAGACAACAATAGTCTTCTACTATTAACATAAGGTGCAGAATTATTAATCATAAATAATCTATATTTACATTTTAAACATTTTTTCCCGCTACCTTCAATATATTTGTGCAAATACAGTGTTATATTAGGCATAAGAGAGCCAGAAAACATTTTACACCAGGTCTCCAAAATTTGACTGAGCTCCACCCTCCTTCCCTAAGGATAGCCAGCTCCCTCAGTAAGGGGAAAGAGCGAGCTTGCAGCAGACTCCGAACTTCATGCTCTCATGATCAAAGGACTTCCAAAGAAGTAAAACAAGAGGAAAAATAGGAGAGAGAAAAGTATTCCGTTGCCTCCAGTTGGAAGTTTTATTATGAATAACACCTCCACGGCTGGAGAAACACACAAAGATCAAGCTATGAGGTAGCTGAGATCCTAACTGTTTACATTAAAGCCAGAGCTACTCAAACATCTTATTCTTCTAGATATTCCAAAATGTAATGTCTTGGAAAAATACCCTCCATTAGTTGCTGCCTGTAATGGAAGTGAAGGATGACCAATCAAGAAAGAAATTTTTTTTTTTTAAATTAAAAATCAAACTTTCTTGGCAACTGCAAATAACAAACAGTATTCTTCGCAACCACAACTACCTGAACATCCAGCAAGAGCTCAAAAACTGATACCATCGCTCTGCTGTCTGAGTACCGTATAGCGGCTAACACCTCTTGAGTAGGGCTGTAAGAAAAACACTTTCATGGGGGGCAGGGAGGGGTGATGGGGGTCAGTGTCTGAATCATGGCGGGAGAGGTTAATCTTGATTCTAACTGTAACTAAGCCTTTTTTTTTTTTTTTTTTTTGCACAAAAGGAAAAGGTAAAGATTCATAGTAGTGTGAAGTGAATCGAATATCAACTTCAGACTACATTTTTTGCTTCATTTGGAGATCACCTCATCGCTTTTAATATTACCAGGAAAATGGCGTTTGAAATCAAATAGTAAAAAATTTTAATTATGAAACAATTATTTGCTATTAACCATAGAAATAATATTAAAAATCCCATTCTTTCCTCAGAAAGCACTATCCAAACTAATTCAGAAAGATATCTGAATGGAGGAAGGAAGAGTGCAAATATACTTTTGTCTTAAAAACTGTCCTAGACGCACCTTCTGTTTCAGTGGCGAGAATTAAGTTCCATGGGTCTTTGGCATCAATCAGTAAGGATTTTTGCCAATGTTGTTGGACTGTCAAATTACAGTTTTGGTTATACACAAAGACATCGGCAGCATGGAGTGAGGCAGAAGTACGGAACTTTAAAACTCCCCACATACCAAACCCCAAGCCCTTCTATCATGAGCCGTCCTAGAGAGCAGCAACAGCAGCTTACGGCAGATGGTAGCACACCAGCAGACGGTAAAGCCACTGCGTGCAGGATTAAGCTAACATTTTAAAAAGCGCACACGAGAAGCAAGGACATAACATCAAGTTGGTATGGTGAAGGTCTAGTCCTCTCCTAAAGTTAACAAAAATGACCTCTTAGAAAGAGTGTAGTTAAGAAAATGGTTAAGAACTCCTACTCTAGCTATACCTTTTTCTTATGATAGCCATCAACAAGGTTACACAGATGTACACAAACAACCCAACATTAAATGCTTCCTGCTAGTTGACTTCAAGTGATTTCCAGTACTTCGTATTTCCAACGTGTTTATTCTTACTCATCCCGTGAAGAAATCTGAATAGTGCCAGTGAATCTGTGGTGCTACTGAATACAAGATGGTACTATTTATGTTTATTAACAGCTTGAAGAAAGTGTGTTGAAATAGAAAATGGGAACTTATATTTTCATGGCTTACTACACTGGGCTAACCTAACTAGCTTTATATTTATAGAACTTCGTATATACTGTTACAGTGCTGCTTGAGCAAAGAAAGGATTTGTTTAAAATAAACATTAAAAGCTGAATGAGGTGTAAAATAAAGCAACATTTAAATCCAACTTCTCAGCTCAGTTCGTAGAAAGATTAACAGAGAACAAGACATATTCTCACCAAAATTTAAATACAAATATGTAAATATCAGCTAATATGCATCACTGCCAACATTTAGTAAAAGAATATCCAAATAGTCTAGCATGATAGTATACTATATATGCAGCCTTTGCAAAAACAAAGAAGTCATAAAGTTAAGGAGGTGAGGAGTGCCTTGGTGGAATTTAAATGCTTTGATCTGACAACGAGGTTTGAATTCTAGAGACTGCAACAGGATTTATGACCCATATAAGACTTCAGCTCTCTTTGTACCAAGAATAACAGTAATTTCTTTATTAACGAAACAGCAGCAAAGTACAATTGACAAGCATAAAATTATGCAGAAAAGTATTACCGAGACTGCTACAAGAAGGAAGAAACTGAGAAAAATAACGCTTTAGGTATTAACCTAAACAAGTCCACCACGTAGTACGATACAGTCTGTACATGACTTCCAGCCCCAACTTACCTCAGAATCTATCCTCTTTTCATGGTGGACAGCTAGGTATTTGTAATGGATATTTGTCTGGGACCAGGAACACAGGAAATAACTTCATCAGTGTTTGCCTACAGTTGAATGTAGCTAGTACTAACTTTAGATTATCTAAATCCAGTATTAGTTGCTTCGGAGCACAGCAACACAGCATCCTCCTCAAAGAAATAATAGAAACTAATCCTTGAGGAGCTCCATACTGCCAGACCACTGCTTCCCCAGCCGCAGCCAGCAGTCACAGATAACTCCAACATCTACGGTAGCACAAGTCAGTCTATTTTAGCTCTGGCTGGACCAGCCTAGAGCATTTGGAAGCAGCCACCTCGGAGAGTAGCCACAGCCCCAAGCCCAAGGAAGGCGGCACATACACAGGCCTACCAAGACTAAGAAAGTCAAGTGGAATTGATTGTCAAATCCTTGACAATTTTAGAAGCTTGTACTTCCACAGCGCAATTTTTCAAAAAGCTTATTCATACTCCACAGATGGATTGTAGATGACCAGAAGCATATTCCTGACACCATCTTATTCACCAGAGCTGCCAGTCAATCACCAAATAAAAAGCCTTCTTCACAGAACAGAACTCCAGCTTTCCAAGGGTAAGCCACCCTGCAGCCCCCCCTTTTAGTCACCGAGCACTCTGGTTGTTCTACAAAGTGCAGGTTCCGTAAAAGATGGGCCTCCACACAAAAACCAGAACTGCGAGCAGGACTGCTCTCTTGTACTTGTGTGCCCTTGCAAACTGAGTCTGTTCCCACCTGCCCAGCAGCCCCGAGGTGAGCATAGCAGGGACAAGAACTAAATAAAATGTCACAGGCAAGACAGACGCTACAAATAGCAGTACAGGTTCACCAAGTAAGCGTAGAGCATATGGATTTCAGGTGCGCTTCAGTGGGATGCAGTGATCTTACAGGGGTAAATTGAGCACCTAACTGTGGTTTACTCAGTTCTCTCTGCTTTAATAAAAATGGAAGAGAGAATACAGAATTTTAGCCTGACTGTACGTTGAAAGCTTAGTCTATAAAATGTCTTTAAAATATTAACGTACTCTTGTTTGGTTGGTTGGTTGGTTTTTTAAACTAATTCAGACATCTAAATAGAGAATTAAAAATTTGGGCACATGCACGTTTGAAATACTCTTTGGAGTGCCATACACAAACCAGTAGGCGAAACACATTTGTCCCTATGTTTGACAGGTAGTGTAATAGATAATAGTTCATTTATTGAGCCAAATATTATTTAACATTAAAATAATACCGTACATTAATACTATTCTTCATTTTATTTAACAGTCAATAACGTATAAGCCAGAAGAGCCTAGGATAAAAATTGAGATATTATTAAAAAGAGGGAAGAGAGTAAAGCAATTTCTTACAAGTTAATTTTATCTTCTGATTTTTGTTATGCGTGGCAGATGATGGGTTTATACTTCCTCACATCAGAAAATCCTATTACAGGAATTTCTCCGGTGCCCCCATAATTTCTCCTCCTTAACATTTCCCACATTGCCTATCTAAAAGTTAAAAGAGGAAAAAATAACAAATGTGGTCTCTCTGTCCTATAAAACTTCTGTCCTGTTATACCCTTACAGCAGAGACCGGAGAGGAAGACCTGGAGACCAGTGGAATGGAATGGAGTGATGCCTTCACTAGTTAGGTGGAAAAGATCAAGATCTGCCTTATTTTTTCAACGATGCTTTTCACCATCTGTGCTCATGACAGTTTTATTCTGGGCCAACAAATGGCCCTTTTTGAAATGTAAAATTAATTTGCCCTGTGTGATAAAGTAGACCGAAGAACAGACACTTCTTAATAAACCATCATCTCATAGTAAGTATTCTTTTTGTATAATAAATCAATATAGGTGGTTGTCACAGAAGTGAAACACCAAGCACTTACAAAAAGACATGCAGATGACCACATATAGACACAAGTGTGGATAAAGCATTGTATATTTTCTGCCAGAAAAATAATTTAAAAAAAAAAGGAAGATATTGGCACATACATTCACAGAGAGAAATACAGATGTACCACTTCAGTGGAGGGGAGGAAATCGTGTCATTTGTCACATCTCTCTACTAGAAGATAATCTTTTTCTCAAAAAAGCGGACTTAAACTCTATCTACAACTATCCTGAATATTTATCTGCTTTGCAGTCTACAGCTTTTTTTTTTTTAGCAAATGTATTTTGCTATGTGCTCATTGTTTCATTTTGCAGTTTTCTAATAATGGGAATTGTAATAATTTCCATTTTCAGCAAGTACCAAATAAACCTCCCATTGCTGTGTCACTTTTAATCATTGGTTTATAGCTTGTATAACCCAAAATAACTTTCTATTTGTAGAAAAACTGTACTAAATCCTTATAGAAGAAAAATTTAAAACAAACCCCATATATTTCCAAACAATGTATTTGAAACATTCTTTTTATTTTTATGCGCAGACCTAAGTTTAGAGCATTCTGTCTCTCTAGCAAGAAAAGAGATTATCACTATCGCTTAAATCACCACAAGAAATACCGTTCCAATTCTACTTAGGTGTTAGCAATGTTATCAGCTCCTACAAGGGAAAGAAAATTCGGGGGTGGAGTTTGGCAAGCTTTAAAATAAAGGTTTTTACACTTAAATCTTACTATAAAGCTTACAGACTTGATTCAACGTTGATTAATGGCACCGACTATGCTTCGACTGTCAGCTAAATCACAGTTAAAAGGCAGATGAGAAGATATAGTTACGCCTATGTTACAGAAATTCAAGCATTTTTGCCCAATGAATAGCTATCAAACATCTTATTTGAGTTTATGCACCAGATACAGGAAATATTTATGTGAAAGTGAACTAATAATACGCAGAAGGAAGGAAAACAAGTTGAAGGATAAAATGTTACATTTCTGTAACATATGATTGCGTAGCGCTATCTTCCAGTAGTTTCATGTCGTTAGCACACTCTCTTTTTCATCAGAATATGAATTTTTACAACTAAAGTCTTTATGTAACACTAATTTTTCTATTATGACCTGAAGAAATATAAATATACTGTAATAATATTAGAAATCTTCATTTGTTTCTTCATTCAGTGGTTCAAAGATGATGTCCTGGTTTAAACAGAATTAAAAAAAAAAGTTATACATGCAGGCATTGTGCCATGCGCTTTAAATTTCCCCTACATAGACCAACAGCACAACTCACTTATTGGAGGAAGCTCTGAAACAAACTATCACAGTATTGTAATCATTAACCTGTTATCCTAAGGTCAGAGCAAAGGTGTTGCATCACGGAGCAGAAAGTCAGTGGGAGCCCCAGCACTGAGAGCGTGCTTCTTTCTAAATGCCGGACAGCTAGTAAAAGACTCAAGGGGCAAGAGAAGAGCTCTTGTACCAGAAACATTAGGTCAAGAATCTGGAATCAGGCTAAAAAGCTGTTAAATGATAGCAACCATAGCAAGAACAGATTTTTCAACCCTGTAAAACTCAATTCCTGCCATGTAAGCACTCTTCCTTCTACTCCCTTCAAATGAAACACAGAACAATCCAAAAGCACACAGACAGGTTACTCCATGTTCAGAGTGAGGGTGAAGCCCGTGGCTGCTGCTTAAGGACCTTTGGAGAATTAAAGGGATAAAGAGTATGAATCCCCCTCCCAATTCTTGATAAAATGGGGGTGGGGGGAAGACTATGTGCCCCCCGTGTTCCCCCCCTCACTGAGCATTAACCTGGTCTCTTCAAGGATCAGTTCACCCCACCCGTCACCTCTGGTGTAGCTTTTAGGGTCCAATGTGCCCAGACTGCACTGTAAATTAGCAAGCCAATTTGGCCATCAAAAGATATGTATTTGCAAGGGTTAAAAGAATGTTAAGGATTTTAAGTCATACTTTCCATTGGCTAATCATTACGCAGCTTGAACTCCTGATGGTGAACTCCTTGACACTAATGAGCCTACATCCGTTCCTCTAACTCAAAATTACTTTGCTCTATGAGCTACTTTTATTAGCAGACCAATGACCATAATGAATTTTTGACAACGGACAGCTATTCAACACAAATCAACTTAAGCAATCCTTCCATCAAGTTCAACTGTATTGTGTTAGAGGAAACAATTGATTGCTACTGTAAACCTGCGCCTCCCAGGCAAGCTGATTTCTTCTCATGCACAATTTAGAGTAACCAAAAAGCAAACAAACAAAAATCCCACACGCTGGTTATGGACAGCCAGATCTATCTGTTATCAAGTAAGCAGAAAAAAAATTATGTTTCACTGAAAGTCACGAGGTTAGGTTATCAAGCAGATTAATTAAACAAAACAAAAATATATATACTAAAAGCAACCCTGAACTACCTAATCTAAATGACCTACAGATGTAAAGATACTAACCAGTCCCAGCTCAGATTTACTGTAAGTAAAAACACATATGGAAGTCCAAGTGTGGCTTTTTCCCCCAGCAGTGCTGAAATGATTTGGCAGCTGGCCGTAGAGGATCTATTTCTCTCTCTGTGCACAGCTTTTAACAGTAGCAAATGGAGAGACTGGAGCAAAACATTCCGTGCTTAACTATACTCAGACAGGACTTGAGAAAGCTGGTTAACTTTATGATCACTGACAAAGCCCCAAAGCTGATGTTTTCTCTCGGTTGTTTTGTTCAAGTGACCGCAAATGAGGTGGTAACACCTTGCTTCTATCAGTTTCAAGTAGGTTTTAACCACTGAAGTTTACAGATATACTTCTTGTGTTTTATACACTTAACAGCAAATGGAGTAACAAACAGGTACAGGAAAAAACCAAGCTGTATGCCTTGTAGTGTATGAAATACGGCATGCATTATGCCCTAACTTCCAAAGGAAAAAAAAATTAAAAAAGCCTCTCTAAATTCATTCCCAGCTTTCAATCTCAAAATAAAACCATCTCCTTCTCACCTTAATAATTTTAGACTCCCCTTTAGACCCCAGCTGTAAAGCACAGGACAGTGATGACACTTCAACTCCCAGGTACACACACAAACTCAGAAGCAGAACACCAGGTGAAATTTATGGGTCAGATATGTCAAAAATACCTTATGAAAAATCATTTCCTCTTACTAATAGTCTCTGAAAGCTCATAGGCATTGTCAGATCTTTTCTAAATTCAAACCACAGTGCTGATCTGGATATTTATTTACATATACATACGTATATATTGCATGTGATATGTGCAGATGCTGAAATACATTTGTGTAAAATGCAACCTATAAACCCCCAAGACAGAGATACTGCTGATGTCTGACACTTGACAAGGTCTAAAACAGTCAGAATAAAGGATTCCAAAATTTATTTCAAGAGCATTTCATAAGATGTCTGAATTTAAAAAGTCATGGTTACCAAATAGGCAGCTGACAGTTATTTCTTGTCTAGTGTATTTCAGAAATAACCTAACACGATCACAGTATCTCCAAACCTTACATTCTCATTAAGAAGTGAGCAGGTGGGTTTCAGAGTACATGAAAGCACCATGCTCCTAGTAGAGGTAACCTTTTTTGTCCTCATTAGGATGAGTGATGACAGCAGTGGAAAAAAATGAAGCATTTTTTCTTTTCTTTTTCCTTCCTTTTCCCAGTATAGTAACAATAACCAGCAGAGAGGATTCTTTGGAGCTGATGAATAGATCCACACTGGTTTCATGGTTTACTTTATTAGACAAGAAGTATCCCAGGTATTTCTATCTTGTGTTTGACTCAGGATGACATAAAAAGAAAATGCTCCTTTCTATTGCAGCATTTGATCCAAAATTCTTCTTTCATCTTGTTCTTATAACTTTGCATTTCGTCTTTCCTTCTATCATTCTTTCCAACATGCTGCAGGATACAAATCAAACAGCATACCACCAGAAGGGCAATGACTGCAAGACTGACAGAACACATCAACAATCCTATGGCAAAAGACAGCAACCAAACTTAGGAAAGACCGTCCTTGTGTAAAATCACTGGACACTTCATTCAAAGTGCAACTGTAAGGAAATCAGAAAAACCTGGTAATTAAACCAAAACCCCCTAGAATTTACACTAGAGAATTTTAACCTTCTCCATGACAGCTCATGTTATCAGAAGTAAATACATTTACACACACACAAATGCACCCTCCTAATATTTCCATCTTTCTACACTAATCATTACATATAACGTCACTAACACTCCTACCTTCCCAGAGAACGTAGAAACCCAAAGGCATGGAAACTGGTAGGTGGGCCACGGTCAGGCTTACTGGGTCATTCTACTCTGCTAGAAAACATCCAAGAGCATTATCTAAAAGTCTGCACAAGGAGAAAGAAAAATAACTCCATTCTGTTTCACAGGTTAAAAAAACCCAAAAGTCATACTTCCTAATCTCACATCAAATTTTTCCTATTCTGATCAATTCCCTGTACAATTCTTCTGCCTGCTCTTCAGCCCTCATGGAAATGGCAGAATGGACAGAATTTGTGTGCCATCCCAGGTCTTTTCATTAACAACACAGCCACAGACTGCTGGCTGCAACAAACTCTGCTGACTTGGAAGCAGTAACAAATGCGAGGATGGGGAAAGCTCTTAGATCTCTTCCGTGTCAGAAACCAGGAGTAGCCATGGCCCATTCTTTGTGGCCTAGGGGAGGAAAGGCAAGGGGTTCTCTAGTTTGTTCCAGCCATGGGTACAGCAAGGGAAAGAAGGGGAAAGAGTATAGAGAAGCTGCTTCAGTCTCACAAATCTTCCATTTAAGAACAGAGAGGAAGAGCCCACTGCATTTCCATTCATCATTATTTAATTCAATCTTCCCTCTACCAGTTTTTCTGCAAGCAGTAAGCTCAAAGGTCATGTAAGAATATATGTGCTGCTGCAAAACTTGCAGAAATAAAGGATAGCCAGAATCAAAACAGATGAGCCCCACAATCAGCAAGAACCCACCTATGTTAGAGTACAATCGCACCGGATATATGAAGTTAAAATTTTGTTCAGAAATGATTTTGATTCAAAGATTCACAAATAACATTGTACCTTCAAGAGCTCAAAAGGCAAAAAACCCAGCTCCTTCTACCATGATGACAAGAGGTCTAAGATATGCCCAAAAGACTGAGCCTGTAGGCACTGCCATACTAAAAGAGGCCAAAATGGTTCAAGATGTTGAAAAAAATACAGTTGTCATTAAATACTCTGCAGCATATCATAAGCAAGGAAAAACAAAAAAAGAAAGTAATTTTATTTTCTTAAGTTTCTTAATGCTGAAATACAATTCCTGTTCAAAAATTCTCATAAGACTTACTTTAGTTTTGAAAAAACAGACATATTTTGTTTTCAATTAAAATAAAAAGCTTTCATTTTGTTTACAAACAGCAGTGACAAAAGCAAATATTTGCAAAATAATTGTGCATAACAAAACAAAATAGGTACTAGCATTAACTCCTACTAATACGGAATGCTAAGTAGGCTGCCTGAAATTAATTTAAAAATATTAATTACATTCAGTCACAGGACCATAAAATTAAGCAGTCTAATGTATCAACACTTGAAAAATACCCTTGAACATACCTCCCTAGTGAGCAGTGGTCTAAGCTATCAGCTTCTGTAAAATTCAAACACCAACACCTCTATCCAGAGAGTTTCAATGACAGCACTTAGTTAACAGTTCAGGGAGTTAACAGCTACAACATTGCTTTCCGCAATCTATGGGCCGTTCCAGCACTTCTCCTCGAGCTCGGGATACTGATGAATATTAGAATGAAACAACTGGCAAAGACTAGTCTCATAGCTCTTGTTCAGAAACATGTGGGAGGTTTTGCAATTTATTTTTTATGCTGCAGCTACTGCTTCAGAAAGTCATAGGGTTGGACTCAAATTTTTCCTTGAGAGAAGCAGAGAGTATGAGGAACAGAGAGAATAGCATGTCTATCTTTTCTTGCCCTCACCTATAGGCAGGAGGCTTTGAAGGAGAGGGTAAAGACATAACAGTAGGTTTGCATCCTCACAGATTTTGAGTTGAAGTAGGAGAGGCCATTGTGCTTTTCTTGAACCACCACATTTCTTGAATGCCTGCCTGCCTGATGTGGCTATAAAAGTTGAACTCTTGTCTTTACAGACAGCACAAGATATGTCCAAGGGTGTGGTAAGGCAGAAACACCACAGCGTGCTCTCTTCCGATGGGGGAGGTGAAATTCTTTATAAAGTACTGCCTCTCAACTTACCTGCCATCCACTTTCACCCTTTTCCTCCCTTTCATCTATTTTTGGCTGAGTATGTCAATTTTCTATCCCAATAAATAAGAGTACCTCATACACTATGCAGTTACTGGCATTTAGGTTTAACTAACATCATTTCAGGTCTTGAAAACCCAATCAAGCTCTTGGTAACCTTTCCAATACAAAGTTCAAAACATTGAAGCTGAAGCTTCAAGTTCAAGGTTGCAGCCCATCTTTAATCTTCTATCAACATTACGGGAGAGCGGTTCTGGAACATTATAGTCCTTTAGTTATGAAAAATTAGCAATGATTAGCATGGCCATATTTTACAAATAATACTGTGCTCTCACTTCTCCAAGCAGAATCGATAGTGTTCTTGTAAAATTTGGTTTCCTAAATCCACTGGAGTGGAGGGACTCGATAATTCCCTTTTAAACCGACTTCTACAATTTCCCAGCTGTCTAGTTCTCTACAATTGTCATGACAAAGTTAAATTAAAAATTCTAAACCGTCACCCTAGGGCAAAGCTTGATAGAAAAGTGTAGAGCAAAACTCTTTAAAACCAGTAACAAAATATAACGCAACACTATAGAGAAAACACTCTGTAATTTTTCTGTCTGCATTTACTACCCTAGCCCTTTTTAATAGATGCAATTTTCATGAAATCTAATCACAACGCACAACTCAAATGGGTGTCTCACAGTACTCTGTTTTTTTTTTGAATAGTCTAATTCAATCGGTCCCAGCAATGGAATCTCGTATTCATGAAGGCATGTGTTTAGGCACAGAGGTTAGATGTCACATCTGTGATTGATAATGTTTGTTTTGTGCTCTGCTTTTCAATAACTCTTCACTTTAAGCAGCATTTTGCTGCTAAACAGGAGTGGGTGTAAGGACACTCAGCATAATGGAATGGGCCAGGTTTAATTCCCTTAATCACTTGGTCAGGGCAACAGAATTAACTGTCCACATCTGTTCCCTCCGAGCACACATGCTTAGTTCTCCCTCTTATGCAATAAAGGAGTGCGGGGTCATGACGCCACGTCTAGCCTGCCTTTTCCTCCAAAACTGAATCCACAGAGAGAACCCACGGACTGACTGCGGATCAACACCGGCTGATTTTGGACCACAAAATACCTGTCATGTGGCAAAACCAGCTCAATCTCGAGCCTCAGGAGTAACTTTTTATAGAATATGCTATATGCGTCCAAAGGAAAAAGCAGAGTTGTTGTGCCACTTGTAAACAGACAAACAAAAAGCCACACTAAAACCCTGACAAAAAATGGTTGCTCACTGAAGGTGGTCGTGATAGACCACTGAAAACAGAGTGTAACTGCACTCAGAGCTATGGTGATCTATTCAAACTGGTTCATAATGACCAACTGAACCACAACGGTAAAGATGATAGTCAACATCATTAGTCGCACTGATAAGAGTGCTCTGGATGGCTGCTTAACAAAGTCCAGGGAGGGTCAGAATCATAAGAAAATTTGAAAAGCTATCATTTAAAATGGCAATTAATTCAGACCCCTTGGTTTGTGCTTCTGGCTTGGCTCTGAAACCCTGTGTTTCTGTACCGCTGAAAGCAAGACGATGGAGGTCAATTGCTCCAAGCCCCTGGTGTTCACAAAATGGTGATTACGATGGTGCTCAGTCTCAGTCTGGAGCCAGTAACGAGCCACCTACGCTCCCCCGCTTTTGACATTTGTGTCAGCTATGCTTGTTTAAGGATGAATAGACACAGACGTATTAAGTTCAGAAAAAAACCCACCAGAGTTCTTGCTGGGAAACAAACTCTGAATCACCAAAAGGGGAAGGGAGGAGGCACCAACAGCCAAGTAAGTACAGGGAACAAAACACAGAGTAACACACAGGGGTCTTCCAGAAAGTCACAAACCCCATTAATTTATAGGAACAGCTGCACTATTTTCTGGTATATAAGAAATAAATTAGTTTTGGAGAGAAAGAAAACAGCCTTCTCCTTTAAGGCCAAGGACTTGGCAGTAAATGCTACATTTCACCAAGAAGTTGTTCTCTGCAACAGGCATCTTAAGACATAGTGGATGCAAAAGGAGAGACTGCCAGGAAAGCCTACAGGTCAGCTGACAGTAGGAAGGCGAGGGAGAACTTCCTGAATTTATTTCATTAAAAACCGATTACGAATCTTTTTCCTCACTTCCACCCTTTGCAGCAACATTTGTGTTGTTCCGTTTGAATGCTGTGACTACTCTCAGTCGGCATTTT
The DNA here is from genome assembly GCA_013389945.1 of Fregata magnificens. Lineage (NCBI taxonomy): Eukaryota > Metazoa > Chordata > Aves > Suliformes > Fregatidae > Fregata > Fregata magnificens. The sequence continues at coordinate 116,167 of WAAD01038757.1, forward strand.
GTCTTTTGCCTGACCTGAGCTAAGGGTGGTTTCAAGGTAGCAGGTTAAACACAAAATAATCCCCTCTCAAGGCTGTGGCAGTCTATGACATGAGGCAGGAGCTAAGACACCTCTTAACTCCCTCGTACATGATATTCCACAGGGTAATCCATGAAACCGGAGGCTGAACGTGCCTGTGCAGGAGCCCTGCGGGCCTGGAGGGGAGCCGGCATCCCAGGGAACAGGAGAGCAGGCAGTGCAGTCTGGAGAGCAGGGATGAAGCACCACAGCACCGGGGCATCAAGCAAGGTAGCAGGGAGCACACCTGAGCCCCAGAGTCCCTCGGGAGTTTGTCCTACCAGCACTGAAACCTCATCCTCCCGGTAACTGCGACCAGTTTCTATATATGCAGAACCCATGACAACAGCACTTCAAACCTGTCTGTGGACCTCTGATTTTATCACTATAGTAAATAATAAAGAAGTGCAAATGAGGATGATAATATTGCTTGTTTTACATGCAGAAGGTCAGAGAGCATGAATTAGTTACTCTCCTGTGTAGGCCACTGCTAGCTCTCTGACAGGGAAGAACAGACTACAAAGGACACTATTTCCTCTCTCAGAGTTAAGTAGAGACACAAGGCGCTGTGATTCTGCCTCGTCTCAACCATGAGTCCACTAACAGCCAAGGAATGCGTAGGAGAAAATAATCAACTACTGTCTGGAGATAAGCAACGTATTATTTCTCCAGGGAGCAAGTGGGGGAACCAGGATGCAACAGCCGGTTTCAGTCACACTATTTCTGCCTTGGACTGCTCCCACTACATACACTGCCTCACTATGGCTTGAAAGGAATAGTCTATATTTATAAATATAGGGAGATAAATAGATATGTGTGCATGTGTACATGTGGTTGCAATGCAAAAGTAAGGAGAAAATATCCTTCCTACACACATTAATGCAAAAGTAAAGAGAAAATATCCTTCCTACATACACTTATTTTAAAGTGTGTGTGCTAGCATATTTTATTTTAGAAAATTGGTTACTTCGTCATTGGATTGTGTNGGACAAACAAGTATTTATTTGAATTTTTAAACAGTTTGGCACTTTCTCTTCTCCATTTCCTACTCTAATATAAAGCATGTTAAATGGAAAAATGTGTTATGAATGCAAATCCTCTGTAAGTGAAAGTGTATGGAAAGAGAATGAAGCTAAGTCTAAAATAATTCTTCTACCAGCACAAATGAAAAGTAACGTTGCCAAAAAGTAAACATACCTGCAAAACCAGATTTAGGTAATAAGTCAAATCCTCTGACCTGTACATTTTTGTAAACTGATCTGGAATTCATCCAGTGAACACTTAAAGATAGTGCTCAAAACAACAACGTTTCGTAACTGGAACTTTTAGAAAGATTTGCTACAATATTGTGATGTGTACCCAAAAGAGTGATATGTTTAACAGCATTCAGTCATCGTATAATTACGCGTGCTGTATACAGCAACCATTTAACGATGTAGCTAAGCCAATTTAGGACAATATGCTCATCCACTAAGCTATTACAGCTTAGAATGACATTCTTATCCACTTTAAAGTTCAACTTACCATTAATTGTTTACCACTAATAGAGTTCTGAATAAATAAAGTCAACAAATTAGAATGCTATAGTTAATTGTAATTAATGTTGCTGTGCATAAAATCCTACCTTCATAAAGAGTGAGATGGCAAAGAAGATAGCTTTGCATTTTGCTAATGAAGTTTGAATTCTACTGCAAAACAACTACTTACCACTACCATCTTCACCCAAATAAAAAATGGTCAGATAAAAATTAAGAATTAACAAAGAACTTAAATTTTGTAGAAAAAATACTCTTACTGTCATTATTGAGTTCATAGCAAGGGCATCTGCATTGTGAGCCTTTCCCCATATGTATGTATAGACACATACACAAAATATATATGTATATATAGTAAAGGCGACATCTTCTCAAGAACCCTGATTTATACGGTTTCTAACTGCAATTTACTGTCTTCTTTTCCCACGTCTGTGTTCTGCTTCTTTCTCTCAAGTTTCTATATTCAACTCAAATCTGGGAGGGAAAAACAAAACAAAACAACCCACAACAAAACAAAATCAAAGCCAAATAGTACAAAGGATTTTCATCCTTATCTATCTGCCTGTATCTCTTGGTTATATAATCACAGCTGTAATCTCTCGTAAATGCAGACTCAATCAGATAGCACAATAATGCTGGGGAAGATCTCTCAAAGCTGTGATGTGTTGTAGAATCTAAACCGACTGTCAAAGCTTCAGAAAGTTTCCATCAAATAACCAGATGGGGTTGCAATCCTTCAAATCTTCTTCAACGATAAGTGTAGCGAGACCATGAAATGTCAGCTTCTCGATCATCTGTCTCATAAATATTGGGAAGGGAATCTGAAAGATAAACTTTTTCTCATGTTTCTCCAAAATTATGCGTAAGAGACTGTACCAAAACATATCCTCTTTGGTCAAATAATGAGTACTTGTTTGTCTTCTGTTTTGTGCATCAAATAATTTTATATTTACTTTGCTAAAATGAAACTGTGAAGTTTCCTGTATATGGTGAGAACATAAGCATTTGTCTTCCTGAAGACAATGCAATTGTCTGTTGACATCTGCAGGTCAGGAAACAGGTGCAGGTGAGGTTTTAAAAATCAGTTTACCCCATATAATATGAAAACTATGGTCAAGATGTGCGATTTTACCTAACTTTCAAAGCTGTAACTTAACAGACTTAAAGCTGAACTGTTCCTCCTGAGTTCTACCAGGAGATTATCTCATCCATAGAACTAAATGGCAGAAGTTTGGAGGAGTCCTGAGCGTGCAAGACTACGCAACCTAGAATAGAATGGCGAGTGCCACCATCATCTGCTTTGTTTCTATGTGCTATTACAGAGCCGAAGAGAATGAATTGCTACCATTAAAGAGAGAAATAAAAAGCTATCGTACATAATGAAGTGACTTGAAAACACTAAGGCATTTATACTGTATGAATTCAAGTCACATAAGCAAAGATATCCCCCAATTAATGGTGAACTCGGTGGATAAAGTCAGAAGCAGGACATCCCAAACGGAGGGCTACTAATGGATCTCCACAAAGCACAGGCTATAACAGAAAACACTTTAACATAGTATTCACAACTCCTAGCTATCAAAGGGACACAAGTTGCCAAGAACTGGTCCAGATGCAGCCTTACTTCTTTTTAACCAACAGACTGGTTTAAAGTGTAATACACTAAGAGACCGGTAACACTGTTTGCAAAAAAATGTAACGGAGAACTTACAAGAAGGGAGTAGACCCAGCCTTTACTGTTCATACACAAAGAACAGGGAAGTCCAGTCTTGTAGTGGTTTATTTAACACTGGATTTAAGCCATTTTCCTTCGGTCTGAGGCAGAGCTATTTTCCATATATTTAGATGTAACACCAGGTGTTTGAACACCACTTGCTAAGCATTCTGAAGACTCCACATTAGGCTGCTCATTTCTATTCAGCAGGGCAGGAATCAAAGGTGACTTAAAAATCCAATATAGCTATCATGGCTTTTTTTTTTTTTTTTTTTTTTTTTAAGTATTATGAAATAGTCCCTTTTAGAATATATTTTCTGTGAACTGTGAAAGAATGAAAGAAATCCACAGCACTCGCAGTCTGAATCACACACAGAATTCATATTTCTTGTAACTTCTTGTTTCTGAACTTCATCACCTTTAACCAAGGTGATAAACCACCCACCTTTTATGACCAAGCTCCTCTGAAATGATGTGCTTACTATGCAAAATTTAGATGATACTTGCAAGTGGCCAGGATAAAAAATTACCTCATTTTCTTCAGATCTATCAAGGGCTGGCTGCAGGTGAGATTAGATTTTTAAGTCCATTCATGGTATTTGCTACACCTATCACATCCTTCATGAGAGAGAAATCACGGCTAACGGGAAGCTTGCATTTTCAGTTGTGGAAGGGTATCAGAGTACAACTATCTAGGCTTCAATATTTCGTTTCTAAGAACATGCAATAAACAAAAAGCCCGCTCCCAGAGAATACAGCAATGAGAATAATGGAATAAACCTTGCTTCACAGCTCCACAGCTGGGAAAAGCCCAGAATTCAATGTGCCAGTAGATTGAGATCAGGTATGAAACTTCATAAACTGTTCAGGAAAGACCTGTGACAACACACTTTGGTTTAAAAAGTTTGTCCACAACACTTTGTACATCTAATTTGGAGATGCACAGGGACATCCATGCGTATCTAACCATCACATGTACTTTTTCTGCACGGGCTGTCATAGACAAGGTACTCGCACCTAGACAGATAGATATGTCTGAAGCAGAAAGGCCATCACATTTTCTCATGTCCTGTCAGCTTGTCACAGACTACAAAATGAAAAATCTGTTTGCAGGTATTAGGCATCCCCTCTTTAATTTCTCATACAGGGTACCATACCAATGAAACGACGATGGACAGCACTGCTGCATCAAGTGAGAGGAGAAAACAACTCACTTGGATAACAAATCTAAGAATTCCTACCCTTGTGAATCAGCATAATTCATTCACTTAGTACTTCATGTCATAGATCCATTGGCAGGCTAGACCCCCAGCTGCAGCACGCAGCCATTTCTCTTACGACGGGCATGTATTCTGAAGGCAACAGATACCAAAATAAAGTGAATCCTGCTGTCGCACAGAACTGACCCAAGCAGTTCTGCCAACACCCACGCCTGGCTCACGCCGCACCAGCAAAAGGTAAATATTAGGTGATGACACACATTATGCAATTGGTTTTGATGTGCCTTGGTCATGAGGAAGCAGCGTGAACTGTGCAACAGTTCTGTGGTTTTCTGCATCACAGAGAAGAAAAATCACAAAGATTAGGACCATAACCAATTCAGAGCCAGCCAGACCACTAACTCTGCCCTCTGTCCTGCATTCCTGTCATCCTGCACGGCCGCAAGAACCCAACGCACCCAGCATCAGCTACGGATTTGTAACCTTCAGTGCAGCAGCTGAACAATATACAAATTTCCTTCTTAACTTCTTACCTCAGAAAGCTCCATAAGCACCACACTGAACATATTAACAACACAACAGCTATTTCTTCTCAAACAAGGTGTTAGATAACTTCATTACATTTTTCCCACAACATAATCAAGGATTTAACAGTCATTGCGCAAAAATAATCGCGATGCTGAAGATGTACGAGAAACCTGTTAGGATAGGTTTTGCCCCAAAAATGCATATTGTGAAAGTGTAACAGAGAAGCAAATTAAAGAGACAAATGTTTTAGAAAATGAGAAAATAATTTAATAAAGCTTTAAGAGTATTTTTTTTAATTCTCTGACATAGTAAATTTAAGACTTGCAGACTGCATGTATTTATTTGTCTAGTTTTGTTATAGCAGTTAAATGCAACCTAATGAGGTACACACAGATACATTTTTTTCCCACAGCAGTACGAACCTGCTTTATTTTTAATTTAAGAAAATGGAATATTAAAACAATATTATGGATGTGTAGAACAATCAAGTACTATATTGTCCTTTGTACTATATTGTGTTTTGTTTTTAAATTTTGAAATAATACATAACCCCCTTCTCCAATATACTGAACAGAAAAGAAATTTTTTCAGGTCAGTCATTAGAAGCCTTTTAGTATCTGATGAAGATTTAGCGGTTTTTAAAATGTCAGTATCTGTATTCCTTTCCAATTTTCCTATGCAGATCTTAAACTGGGAAACAATATTTTGGTATGAAAAACTTACTTACTTTTACTTACTTTTTTTGAGGGAAATCGTATGCATACATGCATATCCTTCCAAAAGTTAAACAAGTTTATCTCAACACAGAAACAAAATAACAGCCTGTATGGTGTTGTGCTTTCTCCAAAATAGATTCTGAGCAGCGAGGATTTTATGTGAGATTATCTGTCAAGTCTTAACTTGAACTATACTTTTGTAGTATTGCCCTCACTTTAAACCACTGATTCACAAGAAAAGGCAGTTTCATCACTTTTCTTTCAATACTCAAAGATTTGAGACTTTTTTTTTTTTTTACTTTTACTCTGTGTTTACTTTCTGTCACTCAGAGAAATAATCACAGTTATCTAATGCTTCATAGAAGACTGTTTTGTAGCTAACACAACTAGGCCATAAGAGGAATCAGTATGCTGTGCAAAAAAAATTACTTTGTAGGTAGCTAACAGAAATTCACTTACTACAGAAATATCACTGGCTGATGACAAACAGAGGAATGATTCACAAATGCAAATGAGAAAAAATTCCTACAAAGAGAAAACACATTGGATTTTAGCCACAATTTAGAAACGTGTTTACAACATGTTCTAAGACAAGACACATTCCTTCCAACGCCCTTGTAAAAGTCCTCTACCTGTCGAACACGAAAAGCCTCATCCACTAACCCAAATCAACAAAACTACCACTACAAACAAAAAACCTGCAAACCTGCAAAACCAAACTTCTGTCTAAAGGTTAGATATTCTTGCTTCACTAAGTAACGGATTTAGTCATCTAGAGTAAAGACATATAGTGGAAAGCATTTACCAGTTCCACAGTGATATATTCACTCTGCATCATGCCATCGGGTTATCTGCAATGGCTATTCAACCAGTAAAACAGCAAAACAAGATTTCACATGGTCCTGTTTTAACTCTCAGGCTCAACAATGCCATCTCACCTACAAAGTCCAAAAACTGAACTGGGCTTTGATATCATGCATCAAGCTAAGCAGCATCAATTCTCTTCTCCAAGAGCCTAATAGACTAGGTCTGCTCCTCCAACAAATTCCCTGAAATATCGGTAATGATCACAGCTCTCTCAGGAGGGGTGAAAAAGCCTGTTAAACAAAGCCTGAAAAAATTACTGCAAAGTTTGGCAGATTTTTAAAACTAACCATTCAGTAGCCATTTGCTATTTGACCTTCATTAGAATTTTTTTCATTATCATGTTGCAAAAATCTATTACATGACTGACTGAAGCTATTAGTCACTAGAAAGCCACTACCACGTTCCCCAAACTGGGGAATCATTGTTACCATTAATTTCAAAGGATAGCATTAAAAGAGACAATATTCAATATTTTACTCGCGAATTCCACTGTAACTTATATTATAAAAGCACGCAGGAAGGTTATGCCAGCCTGGATGATCAGTCATTTTTTCTGAACCATTTTGTTTCCTAGGGAAAGCCTCAACAGTATCTAGGACATCTGGGGATACCTCAGTGGAATTCAGAGCTCAAGGAGCCGGTCTGCAGTACTGATGCAGTGGTAGTCACAGAGGGCACCTATTTCCACATTTTAAAAGATCAGTACTGATGCAATCCAGGGAAACAAGGAGAGAGGCAGGGCATTCCCTCACAAAGCTATTATAGCTTAAATCTTTCATCTTACTCTATTTCATGTGTGTTCTAGGGCCTACCATGAAGACTTTGTTCCTACTAGCCTCTCCTCACAGTATTTTTGTATGATCTAAAGCATGATCTATTTTTCTGTGCCTTTCTTTCCCTCATGCCATGTTCATTTACCAAACAAGGACACTTTCATTTTCTTTACATGTTATTTGATGAAGTCTCATTAGCTATTTGGGTGCTATTCTTAGGATACATGATGCCAAACAAATTGCCTGGAATATACAAATACTTATTAGGGCACAATTTCAACTATGGAGTTAGAAGGTTGCTACAGCACTTACAGAACAGCTCAGCGAAACCGCTATCTTATTCATGATCTTAGCCTCTTCCCATACATTGAGGGCCTGCTTAGACAGGAAGCCTTAAAAAGGAAAAACAGTTTAACAAAAACCACACAATATCCTCACCTTGTAATCACAAGGATTTTTGTATCCAGGTTGTAAAACCTTACACGTGCATGCATGCACAGATACATATATACATACCTACTTCATCTCAGATAGCACTAACTGCTATAATACATTTTTACCATTCTCAAATTATCCCGGTTTTCAGTTATCCTAACTCAAAATTCCAGTTCAGTAACTGGAAAAATACATTAACTTTCTAAGAAACATACTTGGAAAAAAGTTGGAGCGTTTTTGGTAGACATCTGTTTAGATCCACCTATTTCTATTACAAAGTGCTAGTCCGGTACATTGCAGAAAAATACAGCCGGGAGAGATGCCCACTGCAAAGTTGTCTAATCCGTCCCCTAACTGTGAGACAGTATCAATGGTAATGCTATCATCCTAGATGGATGTTTGTCTGGTCTGTACTCCAATATTAGTAATGGTAAGGATTTCACAGCCTCCGCAGATAGACTATTCCAATGCTTCGCTACTGTTATCATTTGAAAGGGGATTTGGGGTTTTGGTTTTGTTTGTTCTCTCTAATTTCTAACCTCAATCTCTCTTGGTGAAAATGATTCAAGCTTTAAGGAAGTCCTAAGTGACAGCAGGGTTGGGCAAAGGGTCCATGAAGTGACCAGCACTGTGGTGACTGTGGAAAAGAACAAATACTCTTTCTGGGCTGGAATTCCTGCCAGGAGGTGGGAAAACAGACAGATGAGACGGCCTGAGGAGAAGTCCTGTGGACCTCAAAACTGAGATGAACAGAACTCAAAGGTTTTTGAAGTGGTAGCTAGGAATTGGGGAGCCAGGTTTAGAGCTCCCTTGTGGCTATGTTTTGTATGTAGGTATAATGTCTTTGCCATTGTAAGTCACGGCACTCAGAAGATAACAGCATCCTGGAAACGAGCTTTAACTGTAACACACACACACGATGCGGGGGGAAGTCTAATGGTGAAAGAAGCTACTCTCTGCTAATAAAACTGTGCAAATTCATCTTGCAAAGTCTTGAATAACTCATATACAAGAAACTTAGAGACACCTGTAAATAAACCACTAAACAAAAGCAGGTAGCTCCAAGGTATAACTTACTCAGTTTCCCCAAAAACCTGCTTCCCATTGAGACACCGTACTCCACTGCGAGCCTCTGTACTCCAGTATCCACAGGGATAATGGATTAAGTCACCTGAGAAGACTGAAATACTCCTTGCCAGGTGTGTTCCAGGTGCTCAGCTCTTGTATTCCAGAATTCCAGCTTTTAGTCAACACAGATCTTCAAAGATGGCAAGGAAATGGGAACAAGATGACAGCGGGATTTTAGCGCTGCCACCCAGTTTTCATTTGGGAGAAGCACAGGTGCTTCTGCACTGTATGACACAGTCATGGTCACCAGTGAGGTACATCTGCCCTGCTCACCAAAGGATTTCAATCTTGTAGAAGTTTAAAGAGAAGCGCTAAAATGGGCAATTATCCTACTGAACCTGAGCATCAGTCAGAAAGAAGAATATGGTCCCATAATGCGCTAAAAGCAACCAGTGAAGAGGCCACCTAGCTACCATATATTTCAAATATAATATAGCCATTTTAGTTCTTTCAAAAGACTCTTGTCTGTGTTCAGACTAATCACAAAGGGAGAAGATAGCCTCTATAATAAAGCTGTTTATAGGAAATTAAAAATAGGATTAATTTTTCTTTCCCTCCTACACTACTGGAACCTCATCCAACTTCTATCATCTTCCAAAACACTTTAATTGAAACATTTGCAATTAAAAAAAAAAAATCACAACGGGAAAAGGTGCGCAACTAGGAAACCTAAAGACATGCATCTTTCCACAAAACTGATACATTTCAGGCAGTAAATCCAGTTCCCAAATGAACCTTCTATGGCAGGTCTGGAAGGAAAGCGCAGTTTGTAAGCTGAGCGGGTGAACTGACGGGCAGAATTTTGTCTGCTGTTCAGAGGCAACGGATCCAGACCCTTATCTGCGGGACCACAACAGTCCTTTCTCTAAGTGGAGAATAAACCTATTTTTCAGTGCATTAGCTTATCCTGCACCACTGCTTCCCTACTAAAGGAAGGATTGTTTTCCATAATAGAAAAAGCTATTACAGATTCCCTATGTGAGCAAACTGATATGTTGAATAACTGCTAAGTAGGGAAGATGAATAATAGCTATATGGACTTCCAAAGAAATCAAAGTGGAAACAAACATTCATTTATAACACTCAGCATTTAGCTATAATCTACTGGTAATAGACACAAATAAGATTTCATACACAACAGGAGAAACGGCACCAAGTATTCACACAACTTCTGGCAATAAGATAATTAGTCAACTACAAATGTTAAACTCTACCTGTAAAACCTTCTGCTGAGGGGAGCAGGGCAGGGAAGGGGGAGGAAGCAAGGTGGAAGGGAGAAAAAGTACCACCATCCAACCAAAGACATTCCTTTTGGGGTCACGGCATAAATGTGATAAATTCACCACCCAACCACCAGAAAGCATTATTTTAAAATACATAGTGATATGTATACTGTGACTTCTGACACGGACAGACCTGTTCATAATAAATCTGGGGAATTATACTCCAAAATATTCATGAACTGACTGATCCAAGTCAAATAACCCTTGGGCATGGAGCTTATGTCTTGTACCTTAAAATACAGCTGTGCCAGAGTTAAGTTTAGAGCATGTAAGCGAAGTGTGAAGGAAGACAGCAAGAAAGATTTTAATCCACATTTTTCCTAGCTCCCACCTGGACCCAGGAAACAGCACACCAGCCACAGTCCTTCCAGCCTGCCAATATTCTTTTTTGCAAACAAGGTAAGACGCAGATGGAGTAACACATAGCTGCTCTTGAACTACCAGGAGAGTCCCTGGTTTTACTTCTGTTTGCACGGCCTGAATGAAGAGCAATCTTAAACCAAGTATTGAGTATTTTTTCTTCAACCTCAGCAATTGTTTGTGTAATGTATGGTGCCAGGCCCCATCTTTTTTTCTTTTTCTTTAAGGAAAAACACTTAGAAACAAAGAAAGCTAGCCTCCCTACCCAGCTAAAAAAGTAGCATGTGTAGGCAAGGTTTGATCCAAAGTCACTACAATCATTGCGAGGCATCCATTAACTTCAACTGCCACAAATTCAAGCTCATATATACGTTTGTTGCTGCTTATTTTGAAAATAAAACTTGCAAGCTATAAGTGATACGTTCTGCTGTGCCAATATTATGGCCTACTAAGTACTAAACAGCATTTCACTAGCAAAATTAAAAAGTGACATCTAACTATCTTTTAAGTGTCCTTCTTTCAAATGCATCAATTAAACTAAACCTCAAATGGACGACAGTGGGCAAAACATGTTCTAGCAGAGCTTGCTTTAAGCAGGTGATCCTTTCTCACACACAGTCATTTGAACAACAGCAGGACAGTAATGACTATTCACAGGATCAGACCCTAATATTCAAACATAGCTAAGTCAGGCTTAACTATCATTACATCTAAGTATTGTTATGTTGCAAATTTAAAGACACTCCTACTCTACAATTCATAGGAACAAATTATTTGTTTGCACAGAAACTGCTTAAAGATTTTTTGGAATACCCACCAGGTTTCAGCCTTACTAGGACTAACCCAATCTGACTGTACATAGGACTTCTAACACTTCGTTCTAGGGGCCAGGAAATGTGCAATAATCAGAGACTCTTTGGTATCCAGGGCTAGATGGAAAACCTTGGGCAAATGGAGGTCGTACAAAGCAGCAATCATAGCAGCTTGTCAAAAGATCTAAACCTCACACCTCATACTGCTTCTTTTCTATAAAAGCGAGTGAATGAAAAAGTATTGTGGCTGTCTCCTTTGCATGGCATCATCAGGGAGGAAGGGAATGACCATGTGTGTTGGGAGTATCAACAGAATCTGAATTCTGACTTTCCCCAAGAAGACTGCTGAGGCAAACAGAAAGACACAGCTCTCCCTATCCCAGTACCCTTGTGCAAAGGGGAAAGGCCACCCAGAAGCTGGCCTTAAACTAACTAGGGTACAATTATAAATCTTAATCTTGTAACACACGCTAAGTTCAAGATCTACAGCACTGACAATGTATAAACTCCAATACTTGCAGTCAATGAAGGTTATGGGCCAAGAGTGACAGGCACTGAGGAAATGCATGAGCTGCTCTGTAAAAGAGCAATCTATTAGGGGCTTATATTTTGGATGGTTTGAGAAACACAGGTGGAAGTGATTACTGCTCCTTTAAAGGAACAATGCAGGAAAAAGAAAGACAATTTAAGCCTGGAGGTACCTGAAACAGAACGTCAGCTGAACTAAAGGAATCTATGGAGGCCCCTGAGAGATGGAAGAAGAGTTTCAGTTAGGTAATTAGAGCTTCAATAGAAGAATAAATACTCCACAGGCAATCCACAGGTTCTTCTCACCTCTCGCCACTACTTCTCTCCAGCAGCGACAGCTGCTTGTGAAAGCGAAGGGAAAGGTCTCTCTCATTCAACTCATTAGTTAGTAATCCTCACCGGTAATACAGCAAGGAGCACAATACCAGGAGGAGCTGCCAGCCCTTCCCTCCACTGCTCCAGGGCAGAATGCAGGGCTGGAGGTCTCCTAGGCGCTCACCCTAGTAACAGCGATGCAGTGGTGGAGCCAAAGGCCATGAATACACTTCTGAAAGAGAAAAGACACACCCTGGGGCAGGTGAGGCGATATCCAGGTCACTTTTTTTCTGCATTATTCTCCTGCGCCCCCTTCGTCATGCCCCAGAGGGAAAGAGACTGCTATTTGTAGCCAGGGTCCTGAAGCAGGAGGTATCACCTTGCTAGGGAATGATCCTAAAGGAGCAGGAGGAAGAGAGCAATGACAGCGATCCACTGAGGATTCGCTATTTCAGCTTTTTTCTGTGACGGTAAGATCAGTTACCAATGGAAGGCATGTTGGTTATCGATGTCGTGATCTGAAAGAGACTACTTCGCTCCTCTACCCTGCAATGATGAAACAAAGTACCATGAAGATATCTCCACCTTCCAGAGGGTCTGCTTTAGAAGGATTACTGAATTAATTGTGACTTTGATTCCCTAGAAATCCCTGCAGCATTGCTGCAGCAAGTTCTGCTGCACAGTGAGCCCCTTAGGCATTGGCCCTGACGACTGACTGACGTGATTTTCTGAAAAGATACATTCTGTGCAGCTCCACTCTCATGTCATCTCTCAACCTCCAGTAGGTTCCACAGAAGAAAGAAGGTGACAACGTTCTGGATTTCAGTCAGCATCCCTTAGCAGGTAGGAAAGTTGAAAGACAGCCACACAGCTTATTCTTTATTCCATAGCTGGGGCCATTGGTGTCAGCTAAGATTTGCACTGGAATATAATGTACTTCAGTATTGGTTAATAAAGCTGTGACCTCCAAATTTAGCACTGCACTAAGAGATTTTTTTCTCAGACTGCTCTGTGCCCACAACAAGCAGCTGGAGAGAAAGGGAAAAGGAGAAGATTTAGATCAGTCTCTATGCGGGGAGACAACCAAAGCCAGCTCACTTCTCAGCAAAAAAAAAGGCTTAGTTCCTATTGTGACCAAGGCTTTGTATATACAAATCTTTGTTACCATACCTTGCTTTTTAGATTATTAATAATCTACCTGGTGGTCTACTTCTCATAATCTTTCCTGAAAAGACTTAACCACCAAACATACGCATTTATTTCGGGTACCTTAACTGAAATACCTAAATGCAGGTTTTTTTCTCAAGGATTTTCCACAGCTACAGATGCAGGATAAAGTCCAGAGGGACATTAAGAATTGATCTTAAAGTGAGTAAAGCTAATAGGAAGTTTTGATCATCTTATATCACCCATCTCTAAACAGTCAACGTTCTTTCAAAATCTGTTCTCTATTGCTTCACCTCCAATAGCAATCTGCACATTTACAGTTTCCCTCAACAGCATTTGCCGGTGTTCTTTAGCTGATATTTAGGCTACACGTTCCCAAAACCGAAGGAACTGATCGAAGCCATTCATCACGGAAATTTTCTGTATCTTCATTGCCAGCAGATCTTCATGTGTCACACGAATGTTTACATAAACACAATCATGTTTTAGGCAACTGTACATATGCAATATAAACACTCAGACAAATCAACCTGTTAAAAGATTATTAAAATTACAGATCCACTTTCACAGTACTGTTGTGTTTACTTACAGCTATAGTTACAAGTATAAAATTTCAACTCATTCAAATATTCTTCTACAAACTAAGATTTGTCTAAAACTTCGCCATGATCGGAAGAAGTCTGCCAAAGCATTTATTCTTCTGTGAGATTCATTAATAATCCTTTTGATTTTAGTGCCCAGTCAGCTGTGTTGAAGTGGAAGAGAAAACTATTTCCCTATCCTTTTACGGGCTTATGTTTTTGTGGATGTTCACGTTTGTACGTTCTCCCGCAAAACTAGTATGCCAGCCATAGCTCACTCTCTCAAAAGCCACAGACAACTATAAAAACATTTTCCCTGTGTCAAAACTATGTAGAGAAAAGTTAGAAGAAATGCCTAGAGAAGAAAACATGCCTGAAGAGAAAGCTCTATGTTCCAGACTATACTCTTGCCAACTACTGACAGACCGTGACTTTCTGAATGTCCCTAGGCACAAAACCAAAACCAAACACACCGAGAACCTGCACACATGAACATCCAAACCCGTAATCTATGTAAATATGAACTAAGATGAGAAGTTATTCTCTTTAAATGCCTAATTCTTCAGTAATGGTGAAAGTAGGTATCTACACAGTGACAGCAGAACTAGGCAAACAGTGTGCACTGACAGGCATTTTTAATGGAATTTGATTCTTTTTTCTTTTAAGTGTATTAAGCTACATATCACTTGTTTTAATTTGGTTTAGAAATTCAATATTGCAAGTATGAAGTGCGTATCATTCCTCTCTAGAAAATGTATTTTTATATACTATGATGCATTTAATATTTACCTTTGCTACTTTATTTCAATTGGTGTAAAGCCAACACCTCATTTTTCCCCCAGAATCTGATGCAAACGCAGTATTTCCTATAACATTGGCAAGATAAGTGTAGCAAATAAAGTGAACTTTATTTTCAAGATCAAAAATCATGTCTCTAGTGTCACTGTTATATTTCAACATCAAATATTCTGCCTTTCTAAATTCTCAACTGTTTTTTGGGGTTGAAAAAGGTACTTATTTTTTTTAGTGTGCGGTACAATGTCAGAGCACACTAGTAGGATAACTTATTTCGCTGTAGATAGCTGCATTTTAAAGAGAGATTAGAAAAGTCACTAGGCAATCTATACTCGCAAAAAGCTTTGGAAAATCTGTTGTTTACATTTAATAGGACTTTCTATATTTTACTGTTTTTATATGTGTTTACACGTAAGCCCTACGCTACTATGTAACAATGGCTTCAGAACAGAATTTGTACAGTTTCCACTTACATACATTCATCCGCACCTCTTTAAACGCACATCTTCCACAATATTGTTTACCTGGAGCACTGTACAGAGCCATTCCAAAACACAACAGAACCAACACTCCTAACTTCATCGGTTTAGGAAAAGTGACTTTCCTAAACATGCTCATTTTTCCCCCCTAAAAAAAAATAATTCAAAAAAATAGATTTTTGTGTTCAGAGTTAAGGGAACACATATAAAACCTCCCAGGAGGCATCTAGATTCTTACATAGCTAACCACAGAAGTACCCACAGGGAGACAGGCTCTGTTTGCTCTTGTACGTATGCACACTGATGTAAAAAGATGACTCGCAATGTTAAGGTGCTACGCTAAAATTTGGCAGACATGGCTCATATCCGCACTGAAAGCTTCTCTGGGTCTCTCAGACTGGTTCAAAAAATTCACACTAGCTGATATCACTGTGCCCACAAAAGCCTTACATGAACAAGGATAAGCAAGAGAAGACAGTTTTGTTCTTATCACTTATACTGCTTCCCCCAAACAGCACATCAGCAAAAAACTACATGCTGTTCTTGCTTACCATGCCTATTCTGCGTGCACAGCTACGGTACAGGCACAGGTCTGGGCTTCAATTGCTTCACACAGCCACATGCTTCACACAGTACCTTCCACAAGGACTTTATATAGAAGTTATTTCCATACTCTTAAAGTGTTTCACTGATATGTTCGTTAATGATTTTGATAGTCTCACATACCCCTCTGAATGATCCCTGGTGCTTTCCTTGTCTGTGTGGGCTGAAAAACAACAGATAAATCTGGAGTATTGAGACCAACTGAAAGCTTTAAATGCTCCTACTAAAGACACAAAGGGAGCTACGGTGTGCCCCAAACTAGTATGAAGATCCTTCAAGAGCAGCTACTCATATATTTTACACAATTTTAACACGCATTTGTAGTTCTGAAGGGTTACAGTTAGTGTTTTGGCTAAATTTACACATTTATATACCAAAGAAGTCCCTTAAGAACAAAACTAGAATGAAGACTCTGTTATCCAAAACCAAAAAAGGTGGTACCTTGTTCTTAATTTCCCCATACTACTTGACTGGCACTATAGTTAAAACAAAAAAATCAAAACCCAAAACAAAACAAACACAAGGGAAAAAAAAAAAAAAAACACCAAACCCCAAAGCCAAACCCCCCTGCCTCAGTGCAACTTTGCTTTCCATTCATCAGACAACAAAATGTATTCTCTACAAAACCTGTTCCTGAGTTAAAGAAAGAAGCGTGACTTAAGATCAGTTGTTTCCTTAACTACTACCCCAAGAATGTGTCTGAGTACTGCCACCGGTGTAAGGCAGTATATGCATCACATATCCATTCACAACCTGCTCAGCTAAACATAAGTTTATAATTCAGTGTTGTGCAGCTTGTTGCTAAAAATCTTATAATTACATCCCTGTTTGGATGACTACTAGGTTATTAATGTTCAGCAATAAACATGAAAGTAGACAATTTATTACTATTTGGCAACGAATGTCAATCAATTCAACCAAAAAGAATCTATTTAAAAAACAAATAATATCTAAGCTTAGCGCACTTCCCGCTTACCCGAAAAGTCTAGCTGATAATACTGAGTTAGTCAGCAAGGTGGATTTAAAACACTGTATTTGAACTTGAACAGCATTATCAGATCCCAATGCAGACCAATAATTGTGAGACAAAATTCAGCTAACAGAGAACGCCCCAAAGTATCTTTTAAATCCGTATGTGGATTAGGTGAGACTGTATCGCAGAAAACGTTTTACACGTTGCTGTAGCCGCTCAGCTAAGTGACTGAATAAGGGTCAGAACAAGGGGCTCTTCGAGGCTACAGAGATGACCAGGACACAAATTTGGTCCCGTCTGTGGTTGGAACAGCCTGATGCAGCCAGTGTCATTTCATACTCTACCTCCTACATAAACTAAAATACACAGTATGGGAGCTGTTTTGTGCAGTAAGAAATTAGAAAGATGAGTCAGTATCTGTTGTATGAAGGCTCTGGGATGTGACACCTCAGGTCAGAAAGTACAGACCAGTTCTGCACGTTTAGTATCAGCAAAATGACCTTTTCTACCGTAGCACAGCAACTATTATATAAAACTATTCTTCCTGATAAAGATCTTGTGAACTTATAAGTAAAGTAGAGTTAAAAAGAAAAAAAAGCCTGGAAAAAACAAGTCAGGATTAAAGCACCTCTTCGCAGTCAGTTCAGTTGAAATGAATTTCATTTAAATTCTAAAGTTGTATTCCCTGTTACAGACCCAGGGCGGGGAGGGCAGACTTTTTAGAACTATCCATTTCTACAAATGGATATTATTATTTAAAGGATCAGTCCAATAATTTTTTGGTCTTATCTTTAAGCATGGACTTCAGTGGTGCTGCTCCTATGCATGCCTTTTGCCAAAAACGTTAAGGATTGAGGGATTAAATTCACAGGAAACTGCAAACAAACACAAAACAGCTTTTCAAACATCGGTATATTGACTTGAGTGGTCTAGCAGTGGCTTGAGCTTTGTCTCCATCTAATTTGACCTTCAGTTTAGTTTGACCTCTCAGACAAGAGAGTCTAGACATTGACCTTGATTGAACTGAACAAACATTTTCCCTTTTCTATGTTGTTCTAAATTTTAAACACAAGATCACTAACACAGCTTACACCTTTACTTACTCTAACACTAATACTGTGCACAAGAAATTTTCTTTGACTGCAGAAACAGAAAAGACAGTATTTGACAGGAAAATGCCAAAGCCATGACCGGAATGTATCAGAAGTTGATAGATATATGGATATATAGATAAATATATTTTGCTGGTTTTCCCAGAAATAAAAATGTTCTTTAAAAAGGCGAAGAAATTTAACTATTGGCCCCCTCAAATCAATGCTCCTACGACTGTTAATCTCTGTGACCTAACAAGAGAAAGTGCCGCCTCTATTTTCTCATGCAGCTCTAACTTTTAGTAGGAAATATTAAAAATGAAAATACTGTTCAATTTAATTAGATGAAAACATCACTAGTGATGTTCATGTGTTAATTTTCCCCAAGCTACATAAATAGTTGAAATCTAATGACACAGAAACACGATTATTTTACTTTCATTATCCACATGAAAAATAAGCACATTGAGAATTAAAAGATTATTGTTTTCATATAAGCACTGTCTTAGTAGGAAATGTTTAAACATAAACAGAATAAAAATTCAAACATTATCTGGATCAAAACTTTTTTTTTTTTTTTTTAAAATATGCTGAACGTGTGTTAACAACCAGAAAAAAAAATACTTCTGTGAGTTCTTAGACATTGCCAGGACACTAAGAAACCACAGCTAAAAGTTTTCCTCTCGAAATGAATTAAAGCTCAGACCTCACAGCTGGCTTTTTGAATACCACACAATCTATATCAGTGTAATACATGAATAGTTTTTATTTATTACTCAGCAACTAGAAACCTCAGCATATGGGCCAAGTTAAATTCATCGTCAGCCTGGTTACTGATTTGCCAATGCACAGGAAAATGATGCCCAAATACGTTGTTTGTATGTATTTAAAACCTCGACAGTGCAGGAAATGCCGCCTCTCTCTAGGTTGTCAACTCCTTGTAAAAATCCACTTCACCTAGCACTCACATAAGCCCCTTAGAAAAATACCTGTCATCGTTCTACACGGTGGAGATTCACTAGTTTCTCAAAGCAGTATGATTTGAATGATAATAGAAACGTCTTGAAGAAAGAATCACCTCTCCAAATTCTTCTGAAGTTTGAAGAAAAACTTTGAGACTGTACAAGCAAGGTTAACTATTAAACTTGCATAAAGTAACCACATTAACAGGTGCCGTTACTTTTTTGTTAACTCTGCACTTAACAAAGACTACAGATTTTAAACAGCATTCCATAAAGTGCTCTATGAGGATATTAGATAACTAGACACGCTTATTGACAGCTTGCATTCCGTATTGTTTCAGTCAAGCTTTATTTTCTTAAATTGCTACAATACTACTACTTCTAGACTCTACTTCTGCAGAATACGTGCATTTTGAATTTTTGTGATCTTATATAATCTTTTAACTATAGAACTAAATATTATAAACAAAGTTTCCTTTAATTCTGTGTTCCTGCATTTCAATTCTGGTATAATACCCGTTTTCTCCACATAATACAAGGTTTGGTAAATTTAAACAAGTACAAGCCAACCACTATATATATAAATATTTATGTACACACATATACACACACAGAGACAACACCTGCCACTACATTTTAAGCCTTTTAAAAGGACAGAACACTTAAGTATGGAAGTACCAAAAAAATAAAAAAAAAAAAAAGCACAAAAAGCACACATTAAGACATCAGTAGTATTATATCATCCGAAATTCCTACAGGTAAACGTTTACACTAGCGTTTACAAGCACCCTAACAAGAAGTGTTGAAAAAGGAGTCTGGTTCAGAGATGCAGAGTTAAGAGCTCAATTCGCATCCATTAAGCCACCTTATTTAAATTTCAGTTTGGGAGTATGCAAGAAACAAAATACTATCTTGTCAAACTGCCACTCCTTGTAAGGGCTAACAGGGACTCGGTCTGGCGTTAGCATACGTTGGCACATTGTCTCAGCAATGTATGCAATCCATGCCAGCAATCTCTTCCTCCACAGCTATGAATTTATTATCAAGTGCAATGTCGAAACAGCTCAATCGCAGGGCTATACGTGAAACAGCAAAGCGCTTCTATGTTTATTACCTTTGCAAACAACGTAATATTATTGTCCTTCACTGCTTCCTGCAAATCTGCAGCAATGATGCAAAGCAGCATTTTTTTTTTTTTTAATTCCCTTTCGGAACACAAATGCCTGCCTTCTCTTATTTCTGCCTGTTCCTAACCAAGACGCACTGTGGACAATAGTTTCTGATTCAGCGATACCTTTCCACACTGCTGGCAAAAGCTGAAAAAAATATATTGTACTTCAATCCCATCAGAAAGAGGAAAAAGAAAAGGAAAAAGAAAAAAAAAGAATGAAGCAGCTTAAAGAACAAAGGCAACATTAAAACACCGCGAAAATAAAAGAAATACCAGCGCTCAAGGATGAGAATTAATGGGCAGAAAAGCAGCAGCAGCACTTATTGCAGAGGCACAGAGAATCCTCCTTCCCTGGAACTCATGCAACTAATGACCTCTCCAACTGCTGAATTAAACGGCTCCAGGAAACAAAACGTTGACTGCCCGGTTTAAGACAGATATCAGAAGTTGTCAACTCCACTAACGCAATAACAGCAAAG
>WAAD01038758.1:0-11778 GCA_013389945.1 Fregata magnificens
TTTCCAACCTTAATGATTCTATGATTCTATAGATAGCTGTGAACCTTACAGTGGAAGAGTTCTTCTGCATGTGCTGCTTATCTAGATGGACGCAAAAGGTCTTCTCTCTGGGCTGCATGTGATGGGTGGTTTTAGGGTAGAGCAGGTAGAGTTCATAGCTTGTGTTAATTTGTTTATGAGAATGTTTACAATCTTGGAAATTTGGTGGAGCTCTGGCAGTGTTGGAAGCAGCTGGATTGAGCACTGGTCTTAACATCACACATCCTATATCATGCTTGAAGTACGGATGCCCAGCAATCACCTCCCTTTGCTTCCCATCTTTCTCATGGTAGCCTGGTAAGGACTTCCACAGTCTATTTTCCAGGGCTCTATCTAGAACAGGCCTAAATACCCTGAACGCTTGATTGTCAACCTTGCCTCCTTTTTTAGAGAAATTCTCTAGCACAGCAAAACCTGTGAAATAGTTGGGCTTAAAATGTTGCTCCTTGCTACCTCCTTGTCTTGAACTTTATTATACCATGCACCTTGCAGGCTGGGAGTTCCACTGCTCATCATTTCATCTGTCCCAGCCCTGGACTAATTTTTGCCAGTTCCTTGCATTCCCAACTAGCAGCTCTCTTGTAATTCAGCTTGGGACATCTCAAACAGCTCATTTGGTATTATTTTAAGTTATAGCAGCATCAAGTGCAGCAATAAGACAATCCATGCCCAGAAGACAAAATAATCAAAGGTGAAAACAAATAGGTAGATACAACAAAGAGCACGGAAGGATAAGGCTACAAGTGAGATAGCAGTTATATTCTTTGCAGGTACTTTCTAAACAGCATAGCATAGGCAGATTTTAAACAGTAGAAAAAAATCTAGGGCTATCAGCTGCTTCATTCCCATACCTCAAAGAGGGGTCGGTTGAACCCAGAAGCCTCTGACATGCTCAGCAGATGTGCACCTAACTAGTTCTTAAAGTCCTCCCGTAATGATGACTTCATAAACCTGCCAGTCAATCTATTCAGTGCTAAATTTTCTTTGCTATTATTTAAACCCATTATTTCTTGTACTGTCATGAACACTGGAAATACATTGTTCTCTTTGCAACTGTCTTTTACAAATCAAGGCAGTTACCATACCTTCTCACTCTTCTTTAAGCTAAACTGCCCCAGAGCATTTAATCTTTCCATATTGTATTTTCTCAACCTCTAATCATCTCCTCCGGACTTTCTCAGATTTGTCTACATTCTCTGAAGTGCACTGACTAGGACTGGACGCAGTACTGTGGCTAAGGGCCTTATCACAACAAAGCAGATCCAGAAATATTACTTCATGCATCCTGCCAGTCATATTCCTGTTTATACCATCTCATATGATGTTACTTTGCTTTTGCAACAACATGCCCTCAGGTGATTCATATTCAACCTACAGGTCACTATAAACTAAACACGGAGAACTACTGTATAGACTGTTGTTTCTCAGTCTCTATCTGTACAGCTTATTATTCCTACCAAGAGGATAATCTTCCTACCAAGGAATAATAATAATTTTAACATTTCTATCAATGTTGTTTAGTATCTTGACTAATAATCTGCAAGGAAGTATGGACTGACTAAACAGAAGCACACGGAACAATAGGGAAATTATATTACTGCAGCTTTAGTGATGTAAATTTAATGTTCAATATTTATAAAGACTATAGAAAACTCAAAGCAGTCAGAGGAGATTCGTAAGGATGAGTCAAGATCTGTAGAACAAGTTTCCACATGGAGAGCTTCAGAAAGATTAAAAAAAAATAGGTGATTTATAAGGATCTGTAAGAAAGAAATTTTTTAATTGCGTATAATGTTTCAATCTAGCAAATGAAGGCAGAACAGGAGCAATGAGGTGGAACTGCAGTTATAAAAACTAAAAGTAAAGAGCAACAGTTCAATGGAAGGAGGAATTAATCACTAAATAACTAAGAAAAAGGCGTAACAGATTCCTAGCAGTCAAGGTTGTCCATCTTTAGCTGGACAGGGTGCTAGGCCATCTTGTCTAGACCATGCTTTTGCCAAGAAAGGTTGGACTGGATGATCCTTGAGGTCCTTTCCAACCTGGTATTCTATGATTCTATGCTCTTTCACAAGAGATGTGCTAGCTCAGTGGAAGTTACATGGTTTGAAAGAGGAGTCTCTCCCTGAGGTTCTGTGAGCTTTGTGATTCCCAAAAGTCACAGTGTCACCCAGTCCTAATGTCTGAACTGCCCTCCGAATCCGTATGCTGCTTGCCCCATTAAACTCTTCCCAAAGAGATGGCTGAACTGTGTCAAACCAAGGAATGATTTTCATGATGAGAAAAAGGAATGAGACAATGATGAGAAGGAAACCATCTAATACATTTTAGTCTGTGAGCCAAGACAAAACTGAAATCAACATTTCCAGAGAGGGGAGTTGACTGAGCTGAGCCCTCTTCTACTGACTGCTCTACTTCCTGTCCTGGCTTCTTCCATCCTCCTCTTCTGGAATCTCTTCATCCACATTTCTGCAGCAGGGTGACCTCATTTGGCAGCAGCCTCTGCAAGCGTATGCTAAAGCGCACCATTCTCATAGGTGCCTCTTAGAAAGCTGCTCACTAAGGCCTGGACTTCCTCCCTGGTAGCAAACAAGTCTCCTTCTGTTCCCCTGAAAATCAGCTGGGAGGAAGTGAGATGGGGAGGTGGTTTCCGAAATACTGTGGATTGTGATTACAGACATAGTCTCAGAATCCATCGGGTGGGGGTGGGGAGCACAGGAGCTGCATGGGGAATCCAGATTATTTTCATGTAAGGTGAACATGTGCCTTTGATCAACAGTGTTCACAAAGAGATACAAGCCTGGTGGCAAAGGGCCTGCTGGTGTTTTGTAAAAGGAAGAAAACAATTTGAGGAATATCCCTTCCCAAAGAACATGGCTTTTGCTTTGGAGGACCTTTCTATATATAGTGAGGTGATTATTTCAGAATGGAAAATGTTTGTTCAGGAAGGAAAGGCTCTGAGATCAGCAGAGTCAAGTGTCACCCACATGCTGTCAACTCCATTGGACTCTTCTGCCTAGCAGCAGGGAACTGGGAGGAGTCTGCAGGGGTGATGTGACTGCAGGAATCACCCATCTATACAACTTATAGTTCTCCTCACTCAAAAGCTTGGGTTCAAGCTCTGGTCTGTCACAGAGGGGCAGGTTCTGAAGTAAGATCTGATGATTCCTCCAGGAAAAAGAAAAATGCAGATGGTCTGACCTTCTTTTTGCCTTTGACAAATTAAGTTCATCATCCACAACCAGTGTGCATTGGGATGCAACAAGGTATACCACATGTCCTGTGGGACAGGATCCTGTACATCCCTGTACATGCCAGCAGGCAAATTGGCAACAACGTGCACACTGACCAAACAGTCCGTGCTAAATATGCTGCATGCATATGTAAGAGCTGAACTGCACCAAATATACCTGCCACAAGTAGACACAGGAAGCTGTCGTTCTTCAACTAGAGAGGATGGCACACAAACACACACGTCTCTCTACTCTCTCCGCCCCCCCTCAAGGAAGGAAGGAACGAACTGGTATGATACAGCTCCATCTAGTGGAAGTTTATGTATTACACAATCTTAATCGACTATTAGTTATTTGTGTTGTAGCATCGCTTATGAGTCCCAGCTACAGACCAGTATGTGTGCTAAACTTATCGTGTTTGAATTATTTAGAAAACCGAAAAAAATAATTAACTTGCAGTTTAAGCTGCTGTGATGCACATAACTTGACAAAGAGGTTACCATTAGGTAAAATCAAACGCTCTAACCCGAGTCACAATCCAAAACCATCTTATAGGTTAAAAATGCACATATAAGCCTACCATATACGTTAAAAACTTACTCAGACCTCCAGGTTAAATCATAGCTGCGTAGCTCCTCCAACAGCAGAATCAGGCTATAAACAACCACTTAGTTGATTCTGCTTTACCTAACCCTTAAGGGCCATAACTGACCTAGCAGAAGGAAGAAAGTTAAGTTCCGTTTATGAGCCAACTTCATAATTCTTAAATATCTAAAAATAACTCTGGCCACTGTGAGGCACTCTGAGATGGAAGAAGGGACAGGTAACCCAGGAGGAATATAGAGATGTTATCCAAGCAAGCAGATACGGAGTAGGGAAAACCAAAGCCCACCTGGAGTCAAATCTGGCAAGAGAGGTGAAGTGCAACAAGAGAGGCTTCTGCAGGTATATCAGCAGCAACAGGAAGACTAAGGAACATGTGGGTCCACTGCTACATGGGGCAAGCGCCCTGGTGACAAAGGACATGGAAAAGCAGCCTTCAGGAATCCCAGGCCCCTAAGACCAGAGGGAAACTCTGGAGCAAGGAAGACTTACCCTCAGTGGAGGAGGGTCAGGTTAGGGGCCACTTTTAGCAGACTTTTAGCAGGGTTTACACAAGTCCGTGGGACCTGAAAGAAAGCACCCACAAGTGGTGAGGGAGCTGAATGACATCACTGCGAGGCCACTCTGGATTATCTTTGAAAGGTCATAGTGACAGGGGGAGGTTCCTGTGGACTGGAATAAAGCAAATATCATTCCTATCTTCAAGAAGGGCAAAAAGGAAGATCCAGGGAACTCCAGGCCAGTCAGCCTCACCTCAGTTTATTATAGACAGAGAATTATATAGACATGCCCCATTTTTTCCACCTTTCCTTACCGCATCCCCCACCTCATGGACACTGTCAATAGAGCACATCAGAGAGGTTTTATAGTATTGCCTAATGAACTTCTGGAAGGTGTTTAGATTTTGTAAGGAAGGCAGTTACAAATGCTATAAACTGGAAATTGTACCTTGTCTGCTTTGTGTGCCTGTGACCCGAAGGCAAGTGAGTGGCTGCCAAAGACTTTCATCATCAATCATAGATAGGATCCTTCCCTGTTCATGTTCATCAAAAAGGATATCATAGAGGAGAAGAGAATCATAAACTTTGAAATGTTAAATTTAAAATCACACTAAGGCTTGTGGGGAAAAAAAAAAGATTTGAAGAAGAAACTAACACTCTGGCTTTAAAATCTGTGACTCCATGCAATCGCTGTGGGACTAACATTCTCTGCAGTTGCAGAAAGTATCATGCAATTTAAATGGAAGGACGAAAAATCATCCTCTGCAGGTGTTGTTAAAGGTGACGCAAGAAGTGTTTAACCCATCTGGTTACCGGAAGTGTTCAAGGTCAGGTTGGACGGGGCTTTGAGCAACCTGATTTAGTGAAAGATGTCTCTGCCCATGGCAAGCGGGGTTGGACTAGACGATTTTTAAAGGTCCCTTCCAACCCAAACCATTCTATGATTCTATGATTGTATGACTCTGTGACTATCCTCCCTGATGTCAGTGTACTGGATGACTGTCCCCTTAGTGTCGGGTGACAATGACAGAGTGTCATCAGACAGCTGATGGAAAAACAGTAAGCAATCATAGAATCCTAGAATAGTTGAGGTTGAAAGGGACATCTGAAGAACTTCTAGTCAAATCCCTCTGCTCAAGGCAGTGTCAACTATAGCAGGTTGCTCAGGACTGCGTCCAGTTTTGTTTTGAATATCTCCAAGACAGGAGACTACACAATGTCCCTGAGCAACCTGATCCAGTGTTTGACCCCCCTCACAGGAGAAAGTCTCCTTGTGTGTTTAAACAGAATCCTGTGTTTCAATTTGACAGTGTCAGTGAGGTGGGATACCTTAAGGAACAGTGGAAAAAGTGGGTTACGTCCTTATAATTATTCTCTCTAATAAATGAAGGAGTGAAGGAAAAACAGGAAATAGAGAAGTGAAAGAAATAATGCTGAAAAATGAGGAAGTTCATAACAGTCCTTGGTTTTACTAAGATTTGTTTCACAAACTGGGATTGGGTACCTCCAAACCAGAATATATAGGGTCTTCATAAGAGGGACTGAATCACAGAATAATTGAAGTTGGGCAGGACACCTAGGGATCTAGTCCACCTCCCCTGCTCAAAGCAGGGACAACTAGAGCCATATTAAAGTTGAGGCAAACAATATCCACTGCTCTCCCCTCCTACACCAAGTCATCTCATTGTAGAAGGCTATCAGGTGAGTTAAGCATGATTTTCTCTTCATAAAGCTTTGCTGACTACTCCTGATCACCTTCTCGCCTTCTTGTGTTTGGAAATGGTTTTCAGGAAGATTTGCTCCATCACCTTCCCAGGAACTGAGGTGAGGCTGACTGGCCTGGAGTTCCCTGGATCTTCCTTTTTGCCCTTCTTGAAGATAGGAATGATATTTGCTTTATTCCAGTCCACAGGAACCTCCCCCTGTCACTATGACCTTTCAAAGATAATCCAGAGTGGCCTCGCAGTGATGTCATTCAGCTCCCTCACCACTTGTGGGTGCTTGCTTTCAGGTTGGATTCCAGTCATTTCTTCCCTCTTCATGCATCCAAAGGTAGCTTTAGCTCTTTTTGCTCCAGTACTGAGTTTTAACTTGCTTGTCTTCTACCAGTGTAAACCATTTCAGCCCTTATTTTTCTGGACAGTCCCATAATCATGGAAGTGCTTTGCATTTGGCTCTGTTAAGAGCAACCTTGTTTGAGAGGATCCAGTTTACTAGTTCATTATTTCTTACTTACTTGTTTATCTTTCAGCCAGTGTTAGTATCATCTGCAAACTTTATCAGTAATGACTTATTCACTTTTAAATCACCAAAAATATTGGAGCAACGAGTTTCAAATGTTCCTTCTGATGACTTTTCCCTCTGAGACATCTTAATATATTTAACATATGTTTAGATAGATGCACTACTTTTTAACAAAAACGTCATGGAGTATTATGGAGTGGATTATAATTTGAACTAATCTCTTGTTCTCTGTCGGGGAACCAACAGCCTTCAAGCAGAGGCCTACCCTGATTGTAGTTGACTGCTTTTGGGCCCTCACCGTAAGAAGTCAGCGACCACCATTTCGCCTTGCTTCATTCATCATTTGTCATCAAGTTCCATTATACTCTGCTTTGAAATCCAATGTAGTTGAGTAGTCTCGTCCCCAAAATACAACTAATTTAAAAACAAGTGCCTTGTCACTGGATGAATGTTTTCTGTGTTACGGTTGTATCTAAACAGGCCATAGGCAGATGATGAAACACCGGTGTGGTGGGTTAACCTTGGCTGGCTGCCTGATGCCCACCAAGCCACTCCCTCATTCCCCCTCAACAGGACAGGGGGAGAAAATAAGATGAAAAAGCTCGGAGCCTGAGATAAAAAGAGGGAGATCGCTTACCAGCCACTGTCATGGGCAAAACAGACTCGACTGGGGGAAGATTAATTTAATTTATTGCTGATTAAAAATAGAGTAGGATGGTGAGAAACAAAGACAAAACTAACACCACCTTCCCTCCAGCCCCCCTTCTTCCCAGGCTCAACTTCACTCCTTCACTTCTGACACTTCTACCTCCATCCCACCCCAGTGGCACAGGGGGATGGGCAACAGGGGTTGTGTTCAGCTCGTAACGCTTCATCTCTGCCGCTCCTTCCTCCTCACGCTGTTCCCCTGCTCCAGCGTGGGGTCCCTCCCAGGGGCTGCAGTTCTTCACTAACTGCTCCAGCATGGGGGCCTTTCCACAGGGTACAGTCTTTCCGCAAAAGACTGCTCCAGCATGGGTCCCCTGCGTGCCACAGTTCCTGCCAGAAAACCTGCTCCTGCAGGGGCTCTTCTCCACTGGCTGCAGCTTCCTTCAGGGCATAGCCACTGCTGCGGTGTAGGATCCTCCACAGGCTGCAGGGTGGCTGTCTGCTCCAATGTGGTCCTCCGTGGGCTGCAGGGGCACAGCCTGCCTCACCATGGTCTTCACCACGGGCTGCAGGGGAATCTCTGCTCCGGCGCCTGGAGCACCTCCTCCCCCTCCTTCTTCTCTCACCTTGGTGTCTGCAGGGCTGCTTCTCTCACATTTTTCTCAGTCCTCTCTCCTGCAGCTGCTGCCCAGCATTTTTTACCCTTTCTTAAATATGTTATCAGAGAGGTGCCACTAGCATTGCTGATGGCCTGAGTGTTGGGCAGCGGTAGGTTTGTTTTGGAGCTGGCTGGAACCAGCTGTGTCCGGCTGGAACCTGCTGTCTCTGGCATGGGGCAACCCTGGCCTCTTCTCACAGAGGCCACCCCTGCAGCTCTGCCGCTGCCAACACCCGGCCACAGAAACCCAGTGCACAGTGGTGGTCACAGTCTGACACATGTCTGTATCTTCACGCTTGGTACACTGAATAATGTAAATCGAAGAAGAATGTTTAAAGATGTGTTATGCTGCCTGAAAAGAAGTTGGTAATGCCAAGATAGAAATAATTCCAAGAAAACTGTGAGTGGGAAAAAAAAAAGGAACTACTGAAACTCATGATGGACTTTAAATAGTAGAGGTAACAGCCACCCCCACCGTCCTTTAAAAATGCTGTTGATACTTCTTGCAGTGAGTGGAAGAGGGAGATTGAAGATATTATTGCTGGAGAATATTGTTTCTAGAGGATAAACAGTACAATTATTCAGAGTTGACTCAGTACTTGGAGTGTGGAATATGTACTTGCCAACCATAATGTAGGGCTACAAAGTTGTCTAGCATTTCAAAGAGTATGTTGTAAATGAGACATCATAGAAGAGCTACAAAGGTATACTGGAGATGAGAGAAGATAGGATTTTTCCCCCCCCTTGTTCAACTTGTATTTCCTCTAACAATTAGTCAGCAGTCTAAGAGGAACTCTTGGTTTATGTTTATGTGGTTAGCTATTTGGTCAGCCTTCTTTTTGCTTTACTGTGGTAACTGAATATTGAGAACAAAACTGAATATGGGTCAACTGATAGGACCGATCAACAAATCCCTACAATGCAAGAAGGCTCAGCTACAGGTGATGTAATCCTGAAACTCAGGGAAGAATATAGGGAGTGACCGCAGCTATTGCAAAGCAAGCTGAACTTAACACAAAGGGGACTGGAGGGTGGCCTTTGTTTTAGGTAAAGGCGGTATCAGTTGAGTGAATCAACTGGTTGTATAAATGGTGAGTTAATCAAATATGTGTGAATGTCTTCCTGAGCTAGCCAGACCAGCATGGGCTAAGTATATACATGTGTTAGCCCAACACAGAGTATAACAACTGAGCAACCAACAAAATGAACTTTGAAGAGAGCAATGGGCTTCGACCCATGTATCCCTTCCCCAGCAACTGGAGATGCCCAGCACTGTGACAGTGAGCATACAGAGACTGGTAATGGGAATCACGTTTGTATTGAGATTCAATTGTATATTGCAATTGCTATATTATGCTTGTGTTGTGATTTCAGTATACTGCTGTGTCACTCTGCTAAATCAAATCCCATGTAATGCCAAGTATCTTCAAATAAGTAAATCTGCTACCAAACATTAAACCCTCCTCGTGTGGAATTGCTAAAAGAACCTGGTCAGAGAGTATTGGCCCCTGACAACTGACCAAACAAAATAGAAATTGTTTTCCTGAACTGATGGCCCAGTATAAAGTAGGGGATATAAACAACCTGGCTTGATCTGAAACTCCAAAGCTATGCTGCATTTGCATTTCACCCTGCAGCAATGCAAGTTGGTAATACTAGCTTGAACTGCTACTTGTGCATGAAGAGTGCTCTCAGAAATCACAGACAAGCTGTGTGTTGCTACTTGGGACCGGTAATAGACAAGACCATCCCACATAAATCCCATTATCCCAATTATCTACACGATGTGTTCTTGATTTCCAGCTTCCTCCTCATCTCATAGAGAATCACTGAAATATTGCCACAGCACTTAGCAACGGCCATCTTACAGCCAACACTGCCCTCTCAAAAATTGCAAGTTTTCACATTGTTGGTGGATTCTATCACGTTAGCTAAGGTGTCTCTTGGTGTTCCCTTTGAAGCTACAGCACTCTCTAATGCAGTGTTACAGTACTTCAGCACTCTGAATCCCATTCCATGTTTTAACAGTCTAAAATTTAAACCAGTTTTTTTGTTTGCTTTGTTGTTGTTGTTGTTGTTGTTGTTGTTGAACTGAGGCCCAAAATCATGCTTTCATTGGCTAAGGCACCAGACTTCCCTGGATGAATAACTACTTGAAAAGATAATAGAGAGAAACTTAGAATCTATAGAAATGGAAAAGAGGCTGATTGCTACACCTGAGAAGCATGGTGTCAAAACCACAGGTGCTAGTAGTAATAAGGATATGGAAATGTTAATTTCTCAGATGGAAACAATTAGAATTTAATTTTAATTTGGTTCTTACGTTGCCTCTGCATGCCAGAATGGAAAGAATGGGCATACATAACTGCAGCAGTTGATAATGGAAGCAATTTTTAAACAATTCTACCACATTAGAGGTGAAATATTTGGTAAATATCTAATGCAGTACCTATATTTAGGAAGAGATTTCTTAAAATTATTTTGAACAATTACAGGTCTGTTAGCTTGATTGTAACATAATGCAAAACTGTCCTGGATGGAATCTTACAAAACAGACCAATTCAGCTCAAAAGCAGGATACAAACTTTTAACAGCCCAAGTAATTAACAATACGAACAACTTAATGATTTTGTGAATTTCTCGTCATTAGTAACTCCTGAAAAAAAAAGTGTGTGTGTGTGGTTTTGCTTTGTTTTGGGTTTTTTTTGCCAAATGTGTGTTAGTAAGTCAAGGAAAAGATAATTCAGGGAAGTTTTATGGCATGCTTTTTACAAGATGACAAACTGATTTACAGTACTCTTTGTGGTTTTATGATTTATGAATGCTAGTAACTGTATCCCAGATTAATTTGAATCCTACTGTTCTGAAGATAAAACCCATGGTTACACATGAAATTAGACTGTAGATCTTATAATTGCAAGACATAATTAAACAAAAGGGTCAACAAGATTCAAGGATTGGAGGTTTTCAAGGATAAGAATATTCAGTGTTACATTACCATGGATTGCAAAAAAAAAGCTTTAATTACAGGAACGTGTCTGCTTTTGGCATAAGTCAAATCTGTATCCTGCAAATAGAAAAGGAGGCAATTGGGAAGGGGAAATAGGTAATTTCTAAGTGACATAATTCCTAGGTCATGTAAAACTGAAGCCAAGGGAAAAAGAAAGAATAAAAACCTGACAGCACTAAAGATAATAAAAATGGTACCCTTTTGCTTTTGAAGTAAAGTAGGAACAAAAGAAATCCAGCATAGGGCAGTCTGTTACATGGAGATAGTAAAACTGTTAATGATGCCAAGAAGGAACAGGTGGTCAAAATTCTCTTCTGTATGTATGAGATAAAAGATGAAAACATTAGAAGATAATAAACAGTAGTCTGGCAATAATAAATGTTTTTTTAAATCAGCGGGCCAAATCAATTTGCACCTATGAGTCTAAAGAAGCTCACTGAGGAGATCTGTGGTTCACTCATCCTGCATGAGCATAGGGCTTAGACAAGATGACTTCCAAAGGTCCGTTCCAACATCAACCATTCTGTGGTTCTGTGGTTATCATGGAATGGTTTGGGTTGAAAGGGACCTTTAAAGATCATCTAGTCCAACCTTCTTGCCATGATCTTTCACTAGATCAGATTGCTCAAAGCCCCATTCAACCTGACCTTGAACACTTCCAGGGATGGACATCCACACTTTCTCGGGGCAACATGTTCCAGTGTCTCACCACTCTTATAGTAAATAATTTCTTCCTTATGTCCAATCTAAATCTACCCTGTTTTAGTTTAAAACCATTACCTGTTGTCCTGTCACTGCAGACCTTGGTAAAAAGTCTCTCTGTCTTTCTTATAAGCCCCCTCT
>WAAD01038758.1:11866-24208 GCA_013389945.1 Fregata magnificens
AACAACCCCAAATCTCTCAGCCTTTCTTCATAGGAGAGGTGATCCAGCCCTCTAATCATTTTCATGGCCCTCCTCTGGACCCACTCTAACAAGTCCATGTCGGTCTTGTGCTGGGGACAATAGAACTGGATGCAGTGCTCAGGTGGGGTCTCACCAGAGCAGAGTAGAGCGGAAGAATCACCTCCCTCAACCTGGATATTGTATCCTCAACCAGGATATGATTGTTTTTCTGGGCTGCAAGTGCACATTGCCGGCTCATGTCCAATTTTTCATCCACCAGTATCCCCAAGTCCTTCTCTGCAGGGCTGCTCTCAATCCCTTCATCCCACAGACTGTACTGATACTGGTGATTGCCCCAGTCCAGGTTCTATGGTTCTTTAATGAAGGCAAAATATGATTTTAAGCAACTTAAGCATTCTCCATTCATCATGGATCTGACAAACCTGAAAAAGTGTTCAAAGTAAAATCATGTGAGCAGGGATCACAATAGTAGAAGAATCAGAAAAATCCAGATTTTTTTTGACTCTGTTAGGTGATTACTCATCCCTGTAATTCCACTGGCAGTTTGAGTATCATTTCTAACTCTTCAGAAGTGTATTGCCATAGCAAGTATAATGCAGTGAGGCTGCACTGATTTCATTAAAACAAACATTTTGTCCAAGAAATGGTTGAAACTTAACTTTCAGGGGTTCGTTCTCCCTCAACATCCTCAAAATCAGTATTATTTCAACAGTGTAGGCCTATATTTACACACTAACCATCCTTCTGTGATTCAACACAGACATCTTTTTGGTTTTTTTTCTGGAAGATGAGATGTCTTATAAGAGAAAAACTTCACAATGTTTCTCAGGAGCTGGTGTGTTTCTGTTATACAAAAGGGAGAGCTGGCAAACTCTTGGAGTGTTGCAAGTTCTTACCTCGATCTATTCAGGTCTAAAATTGCAGTCAAAAAACCCCCTCCAGTAAACCAACAATATCCCCCAAAGAGCTGTCATGTTCCCCATCAGTATCCAAAAGAGAAACAAATGCCTTAGAAAAAGTACTGACAAAGCTAAAAGGTGTGTATGGGGTGGTGGGGTGTGTGTGCGTGTTTATATATATAAATTATAAATATATGTATACAAATGTACCTTATTCTAATATATATTATAT
Organism: Fregata magnificens; assembly: GCA_013389945.1. Classification (NCBI taxonomy): domain Eukaryota; kingdom Metazoa; phylum Chordata; class Aves; order Suliformes; family Fregatidae; genus Fregata; species Fregata magnificens. Next base: position 13,019 of record WAAD01038758.1, read on the forward strand.
GTATTATACACATTAGAATAATCATGCTATGTTAGATCAAAGATCCATCTAGCCTACTATCCTCTCTGACAGCACATACCTAGAAAAACATGAGAAAAAAGGAAGCATATCATGACACTTCCCCAGAATGCCACTAGCAGCTTTGTGCACAGATTAAGACACCTTTTCTTGCTTTTATGAGAAAGTGAAATATAGTTTCGTTCTACCTTAATTTTTGAAACAACCAAGTTACTGAGGATTTGGGCATAAATTTTCTCACATTATAACGTTTTCTTTCATTATTGTCATCAGTTTAAGAAATGCCCATCACATGTATATGGAGGGGTGTGAAATGCATATCCCATAAATGAAGACATCGGTCCAAAAGGTAAAACATCCAATGGGTCTATTCTTGATCTGAAGGCTTGGAGCTGGTACTGTGCAGAGCGAGGGCAAGCTTTAATTTTGTTGGTATATCCTGATCATCACTGAGGGATGCTCAGCTAAACGCTGATGATGCTGTAGGTATTACAGTCATTTCTTTGCAGCAGTTTACAGAAACATTTGCTAGAGACAGAAAAATGCACACTGGCCAGTGAATGATGCTTACTGTTAATGTAGGGCGCTCTGATGTTGCCAGTTCAGATGCTTTTGAGCTGCATCACAGAATCCTGTAGCAAGTCACCTTCTACTTCTCCACAGTTCCTTCCCTTTGCAAGAGACTCTTCTCTAACACTGCTTGTTTCTCTCTCTATTCTTGTGACCTAATTCCTCTTGTTATAATTCCTCTGTGAATCTTAACTGTGTGGGTCTTTTTCTTAGAACAGCAACTCTCCAAAACTTGCATGTTAGCACATTGCAGAGCAAGATTAATTTTCACATACTCATATTAAGGCTGACTTGTGCAGCTGACTTGAATATTATGTGCCACTGTTACAATTGTGAGGCTCTTGATCTAATGTGAGTGTGGCTGAGAAAATGAGTGTGTAGTAAGAAGGCAGAATAGTGGATGGCCATCACTGTTCATTTGGGATACAGTTCTGTGTGAAGCATCTCTCTCCCGGCTCTTGGGACTCCCAGGGAGATAGCTTGCTTATGCTTTGTAAGTTGGATGCTTCCTGATTTCACCTGGCCCTGGCATCCTCTACTTCTTTCTTCCATGCACACTGAAAGATGTTTGAGACTAGACTGAAGTCTTCAGCACTCTTCTTTCCTATTCTAGATTGGCATGTTTGCTGCACCAGCTACCTCTAATGCTGGAAGAGGACTCACAGAATGCTTTCAATGCTTTTTTTGCCTCAGTCTTTAATGCTAATGATAGACCTTGGGCTGCCTGGTCCTCTGAGTTGGAGGACCACAACTGTGGGAACAGAGACTTTCCATTTGTGGACACTGAAATTGTAAGGGACCAGTTGTATCAGTTGCATGTTCATAACTCCATGGGGCCTGATGGGATTCATCCCAAGGTACTGAAGAAGTTGGCGGATGTTACAGCAGGACCCCTCTCAATCATCTACCAAAGGTCTTGGGAGTCTGGGGAGGTCCCCGCTGACTGGAAGCTAGCCAATGTTATTCCAATTTACAAGAAGGACATGAGGGAAGACCCAGGAAACTACAGACCTGTTAGTCTAACCTCAGCACCTGGAAGAAGTATGGAGAAGATCATCCTGGGTGCTATTGAAAAGCATTTAAAGGACAATGCAATTATCAAGCGCAGTCAAAATGGGTTCACAAAGTGAAAGTCCTGTCTAACTAATTTGATATCCTTCTATGATAAGGTTACCCGCCTCGTGGATGAAGGGAAGGCGGTGGATGTAGTTCTTCTGGATTTTAGTAAGGCTTTTGATACTGTCCTTCACAGTATCCTTCTGGTCAAGTTGTCCAACTGCGAGATGAGCAAGTACACGGTGCACTGCATGAAGAACTGGCTAAACGGCAGCACTCAAAGGGCGGTAGTGAATGGGGCTACATCTGGCTGGCAACTGGTCACCAGCGGTGCTCCTCAGGGCTCAATCCTAGGGCCAGTGCTGTTCAATATTTTTATCAATGATCTGGATGCAGGATTTGAATGCACCATTAGTAAGTCTGCTGATGATACTAAACTGGGAGGTGCTGTTGATTCTCTTGAGGGACATGAGGCCTTGCAGAGGGATCTAGATAGATTGGAGCATTGGGCAGTCATCAATGGCATGAAATTTAACAAAAACAAAAGCCAGATTCTGCCCCTGGGATGGAGTAATGCCAGACACAAGTATAAATTGGGAGAGGAGTGGCTTGAGAGCAGCCCTGCAGAAAGGGACCTGGGGTGCTGGTTGGCAGCAGGCTCAGTAGGAGTCAGCAGTGTGCCCTGGCAGCCAAGAGGGCAAACTGCATCCTGGGGTGCATCAAACACAGCAAAACCAGCCAGTCAAGAGAGGTGATTATCCCGCTGTATTTAGTGATGGTGCGGCCTCACCCTGAGTACTGTGTGCAGGTACTGGAATGGGTCCAGAGGAGGGCAACAAAGCTGATGAAGGGGCTAGAAGGCATGTCCTCTGGGGAGCGGCTAAGAACACTGGGTTTGTCTAGTTTGGAGAAAAGGAGGCTGAGGCGCAACCTCATTGCTCTCTACAGCTTCCTGAGGAGGGGCAGTGGAGAGGGAGGTGCTGGTCTCTTCTCCCTGGGATCCAGGGACAGAATGCGTGGGAATGGTTCCAAGCTGTGTCAGGGGAGGTTTAGACTGGACATTAGGAAGCATTTCTTTACAGAAAGGGTGGTCAAACACTGGAACAGGCTTCCTAGAGAGGTGGTCAATGCCCCAAGCCTGTCAGTGTTTAAGAGGCATTTGGACAATGCCCTTAGTGCCTTAATGCTTTAACTTTTGATCAGCCCTGAAGTGGTCAGGCAGTTGGACTAGATCATTGTTGTAGCTCCCTTCCAAGTAGATCTATTCTATTCTAATTTGGAATAAGAATAATATTTTCTGGTTTCATTACTGTCAAAGATGAAAGACTCTTCTTAGCACTTTCCCAGGTCTGTCCCATCCAGTGTCCAGATATGCACTTAGAGAGACAACATATCCAACACTCACTCACCTAAGAAACATTGGGACGTGCATCCCAATGGCTTTAGCATCCTCTGCCACAGCCATGGGACAGAATGAACAATATGCAGCTTTTAGAACTCTGTAATTCTGAGAAACATTATCCCTCACCTACATTACACACAACTACAGGTCTTCTGTTTTATGCTTACTATTGATTCTTTATTTCTCAAATAAAGAAGCAAAATATAAGGTTTAAGTGTCATTTACAGAAAATTAACACATCTCACAGAGTGATTTTGTGCATCACAGGTTTTATGTCTCACTCACACTGTATCTTGTAGCCTTGGAGGCTGAAGTCCAGAGCCCACTGTGCTGCAAACTCACTATTCGTTGTAAAAATACCATCTACAAACTTCATCTTCCCTTCTAGAGCAAACAATTAGAGTCACATAAATTCTTTGAAATGCTGCACTTGAAATCCTCAGAACATGTTACCTGGCATTACAATAACAGAATAAAGTAGGTAAGAAATTTCTGTATTTGTGATGGGGTGAAGAAAGAGGAGAGGAATGAAAGCAGGGCAAAAAGAAATAAGAGGTTATTTCTTCTTGCTTTCCTGTGGGAGGAAGCAGAGAGCTCTTACAAAGAAAGAACTGAAAGCAGGAGGAAAGAGTTTGAGGAATGAGCTAAAACAGGCTAAAGGAACCTGAAATTGAGGACAAGGGAGTAAGTAAAAGTTTGAATCTTCCCATTTTAAACTAGGAAGATGGCAAAATGAGAGCGGGAGGAAAGGCAGTGAAGTGGCAGAATTTAGACTGCTTATGGGAGTTTGTTAAACCCAGTGCAGGAGGTGAAAGAGATCCCAGGAGTGTGTAAGGGCTGAGGACTTTCAGGCTTGAGCTTGTAATGGAATAGAAGGAGAAAATGAATCAAGGGTAGAGGACAACAGAGCATGAAGACTGTTAGCCAATAGAGAACTGTGAGTGATGACTGTGAGCAGAAGAAGAGAAAGAGCCACAAACTGAAACAAGAGAGAAAGGCTGGCAGGGTGGATCTGGTGACAGCAACACTGAAAAGCTGAATACAGCACTGCTCTGAAGAGGAAAAGAGGGAAGGAAGCAGGGTAGGGGAAGAGGGAGCAATGGAAAAGCAGCAGTGCAACATTCCCCCACAGCCTGACCCAATTCAAGCAACATGATCCATCAGGGGTTTAGACCTTGAGAAATGTCAGATAAAGGCATCAAAGTCTCTGAAGGACTCAGGACATAGACAGGGAGGCCATGAAGATGCCAGGGACAGATGCATTTTTTACAGAGGGCATTTCAGAAACAGCAGGAGAAGGCAAGGTGATGTTAAAATTACCAACATGACCTGGTGAGTAAGCAGAAACGATGGAAGGAAATATTAATCAAACTAAGGGGGAGGGAAGGAAGTATCAGCTCTTGCAATAGGGATGCAGGATTTAGATTTATGCTTACAATGGGAAAGCAAAAAGAAGGCAGAGAAAGGATCTAGCAAAGGTAATGTGAACCACTATCTGTGATAAGGGTAACAAGATGGAGAATTAGCATCAGCAAGACAGGAGGAATAAAAAAGTGTGAATGGCATATAAACAAGAACCCTCCCTCAAAGCATTTGAAAAATGTTGAGCAGATAATTTTCACAGCAGGACCACAAAGTGCTGGACTGTACCAGGCTACCCTGGAGGAAAAGAGGATCATTGCAAGGCAAGGCATAAAAATGAAGACAAGAACATCTTCCACACGTTTGCAACATTCCCTGCTAGGTTATGCACAGCAGTAGCCCAAGCTCTACATTAGTCCTTAGGACAGGTTAGAAGGACAAGCCCAGAGTGCCATTCTCCATAGTACAATGCCACCTCAAGCAGAGTTGAGAGATGGGACAAAGGTGAGAAAAGCCTGTTGTTCTTCCCTTCCATTTCTAATTGGTGTTTGCTTTACTCTATTGCTCCTAGTCTGGCAGAAGGAGTCCCCTCCTCTTGGGAAGAGCTCCATTCTGGATCTTACTAAGAATTGGTCTCATGCTCTAACAAGGACCCCTTTCCCATGGGGTGAGAACATGCTCCGTTCCTGCAGCCCTTCTCACTGTAACAGACTGGACTGGGACTGCACTGTTCATCAACTCCTGCAACTGCAAGCAGCCTGGCTGCTCTGCACTGATGGGAGATAATTAAAACCTTCCTTGGTACTGCTTTCTCCACTCAGAATAGAAAGTGCCTCCCTCTCCATTATGAAACCCATTCCCACCCCGGAACAAAGGCTAGAAGTTTCTGGCAAGTACAGATCTCACCACAAGAAAGCTGGGGCCAGCATAATTTATATTGTTTCCTCCCTTGCCATCTATGTGTGGGGCCCCAAAGTGATGACGTCGTGGCCCAGATGCTATAAACAAGGCCAAATTCATGGACCAGAGACTCCCTGGAGACTGGCTAGATGTCTGTGTTAGGTTATGAGTTCCTGGGAGCAGAGATAATAGCAGGATGAAGCTGAGAGAACGGGAAGTTGCAGAGCTGGGGGTTAGGATACTGGAGATATACTTTCTCTTTGCTAGTCCTGTTCATCCTAGGAAGAAATTGGTGAATGTGATTCTGGTTTTAACAACAGGTGGATGGGGAATTCTAATTTGGGGAAAGCAGCACTATGTCTGCTGGCAAACATGACAATATAATAACTGGTGATCCTTGAAACATCAGGAAATTGGTCAGAAATAATGTCACCTGCCAGAGGAACACAGAAGGCATCACATGCATGGGACCCTGACAAAATTTACTCACAATCCAAATACAGACTGGACTTCATTTTTTGAAAGTCCTGTTGTAGTTCCATACTGGTTAATTTTACAACCATTTTTAAATTAAAGAGACTCTGTGCCTTCAATCTCTGAATATAGGGGTGACCTCAAACCAGAACTCCTTTCGACTTGTAACCAGAATGGGTTTGAAATGCTGATTCCAGAACACTGACATTACGCCAGTAATCATTATACTAATGAAATATACATATGTAATACCAATCCTTCTTTGCAGTTGGACTAGATGATTGTTGTAGGTCTCTTCCAACTGAACTATTCTATTCTATTCTACTCTATTCTATTCTATGAAATTCTCCTTTTTATATACTCTTCAAAATACCTTTTGGTCTAGCTATTTTATCAAACTGAGATCTCATATTCTATTGGTCATCTAATGCAATCAATAAATCATTTAATTCCTGCTTTCCACGACAAAGCCACCAATCTGTAGCCATGAACTGCTCTGGGGGACTCTCCTAGAAACAACCCTGCTGGCTGACAATCATCCATTGTAAAATACAGCAACAGAGTTTAAGTCAAAAGTTGATGAATTGCTGCTCAGTGTTTAATGAGCTCTTCATGTACTACTGACAAATGCCTTACAGAAATCCCTTATCTATCTCTGATGAGCCAAAATTCCTTTTTTTTTTTTCATGCTTCCCCCCTTGGAGGTATGAAATATGGTCTTATCCCCATTTTACAGACGGGGAATTGAGACAGATTTGAGGAGGAAACAATATAAGAGCCAGATTTTTGAAGGCTTTCAAGTCACCAAAGAAACTATCAAACAGCCAGTGTATAATTTTTGCATTTGGAGAGAAGAACAAGGCAGGGTCTTTATCTCTAAAATACAACGGGAGCTCTGAGAGGCTTGAGTTTGCTGATTAAAGCAGCTGGTCCTCCATGGACCCTCAATGGAAGTTAAAGGCTCCTATCTTGCTCATACCTCTTTGAAAAAAATCCACACTGGACAATAACTCAAACTGGAGTTCGACCTGTTCAGGGAGAAAAAGCAAATTGAGATGGTGTGATAAGGTCTTTGAATAGCATGAAACATAAGTGTAATACAGCATAGAGTGCCATATCAGTTTATCAAAAGTATCACGGGTGCTTTACCCCAATCCATGTTTATTCACAAAATGTAGAGAATCACTGAATGTAAATGCAACAGATACATTTGGTAATGTGTTACTTAAAATGGGGAAAGCAGCAGGTAGTACAGGACCTCTGTGGTGGGTAAGGAGATGAAGAGTGCCTCCCACCAAGCAGATGAAAGGCAGAGTGGGGGTCGGTATCACTTGATGTGAAGCGTATGAGCATCCTCCTGCAAGGAGAAGACTTCAAGACTTTTTTTTGAAAGCTCTGGTGGTTTTTCAGAAAGAGTTGATCATAGCAGTGCCTAAGATCAAGCTCTTGTCCTTCAACATGGAATGGACAACATCATTTAACAAAGTTCTGAATTATTAACAAGGACATTTTAAAAGACCACAATATTATGTGGGAATAAAACAGGGAAACAAACCTCCTAGGATATCAACATATCTCCACTGGTGGTATTCCAAACAGACATATCTTGCTCAGAAATGTATATTGGTTGTATAGTTAATGGCAATTATCACTCCCTCCTACAATGTGTGGTCAACCCTTCCATTATTTTCCTCAGGGCCGATACTGTATTAAGTGTCCAACAATTTCACAGACATGTAATTTTCATCCTGTAAATATCAGTGCACTGGTAATTCCCCAAGATCCTTTGGTCCAAGATCTCTGCAAAACAAAAACAAACGAAAACCAAAACCCCACCTCAACATTCTTTGTCCTCACATCGCAGCTGGTTCTTTTCACCCTCCTTGCTGATTCACAAATCTAAGTCCATTATAATACCAGTGCAAATGTTATCCCTCCAGGCTAGTATTTTAGCCATATCCTTACCTCAGTTCCCCCTTCTCTACTGCACAGTCTCTACAAGGCAATAAAACAAACCACTTCTTTTATCTTTTAAAAGTCCTCACAACTGTTTCCTGCACTTCCTAACCTCTGTAACAAGACACAGGATGATTTTTTCTTCTCTCCACTCCCAGCATCACTGCCATTAGTATGTAAGGATATCTTCTAAACTTCCTTCCCATCACTCTTTTTGAAGGAGAAAAGATTCCACTGAACACCAAAGAATGAGAAAATCACAGTATCTTCCTTGACAATGATGGATTTTTTTTGGAGATGTTCACATTCTTAACAATGACTAGGAAGTTGGTTCTTGTGATTGTGTTCAAAGTGTTCAAAGTCAGGTTGGATGGGGCTTTAAGCAACCTGATCTAGTGAAAGATGTCCCTGCCCATGGCAGGGGCGGTGGACTAGATAATCTTTAAAGGTCTCCTCCAAACTAAACCATTCTATGGTTCTGTGATTGTACCTTGTTTTGTTAATCACAGCCTCTTTGATGACACAGATGTGTTTTGTGAGGCATTTAGGTTGTACACTCAAGACTTTCGTGTGCATATAAGACTTACAAGTTATGTTGTTTATCTCTAAATTTTGCCGCACTGGCCTTAGCCTGACAAGGCCTTGCCCTGTCACTGAGGCCTCTCTGTGGCATTACATTACAATAAAGTGATCAAGATCTGAGACTCATACCATATGTTCCCCTGGATCCAATTCTTACCACATTGTCCTAGATTGGCAGATGAATCCAGCCCCCCACTCTTGCAGTGACTGGGAGCAACAGGACAATATCAATAGCGTTAGAACGAAATATTTTGGGTAGCAATATTTTTAAGGCACAGTCCTACTGCTTAGCACAACACAGATCTGTAACCTTCTTACCATTCCTAGAACTGTTTCCCAGGTGCAAGCTGATACAGAGACCGTGCTGCAACTGATAACCTTCAGCAGGCATCCAAGTGGTTAAGAAAGCAGAACAGGTAAGGGAAAATGCTTGCAGTAGATCAGAAGCACAGATTTTTGTGTTGCTGAGTCAGCCCATAGAAAGACCCAATCTTCTTTGGCCCACCTTGAATTGAAGCCAGAGTCTTGATACTGTGGATACAGAGTACCCTTCTGTGGGAAACAACACATCCCATTTTATCTCTTCTCTTGTTTAGTGGTGATGGTGTCTCACCTTCCATGCTGGGTAGCCTGGCTGTGCTTCTCTCTCTGGAGCACTCCCTGTTATTCATTTGGGGTTCTCTGACGTCAACTCTGAGGTCAGGCAGGCAGGGCCACGCCTGTCCCTTGCCCGCTCCCAAACACAAAAGACTATAGATAGCTGCTGCAGCAAATGCTTTTCATTATGTACTCCCCTCTCCTCAGACCGCCCGCCCAGTTGGGGGTGGGAGCAGCATGGGGCCCTTAGATGCCTGTGCTGCTCTGCTATGTGTTTTCTGTTATTTGGGGTGAGTTGTGCATTCCTCACAAGCTTTGAATGTCATGCAGAGCCCCAGGGGAATCCTCAGAGGAGTAGGAGGAGAGACCAGGCAGGGGAAGGCTGCCCATGCACACCAGGGAGGCGTCCCCTCCCCCATGTCAGCTTGTGGAGGTGTCCAAACCAGAGGGAAGTGCCAGGTCTATGACAGCATACCCTCCGCACACAGCATCCACCCCCTCTCAGAAACGTATTTAAAGCTTTCTACTTCCCACTAGCAGAACTTGCTTAGCTAGCCTTAGTCTGGCAAAACACAGACCAAGAGGTGATAAATCAGTCTGCTTGTACACTCAGAGTCAGTGCCAGAAAGGCAAAGGAACAATTTCAGATTAAGACTTGCTGTGAATCAAGAATAAATGGATATAAATTGGCCATTAATACATGCGACAAGAAATCTGGAGGAGATTTCTCGCTATTACAGCAATCAGGCTCCAAAACATCCTTCCAAACTAAGAAGGACATAGAAGCAAAAATTTCATCTGCTTCTAAGCTAGAGCCTGATAAAATTATGATTGATTATGGGATTTTATATCTGTGACAGCTAGGGTTTGGACACGCGGACCCAAGAGTGGCTGCACACCACCTTCTCATCCTTTACCAAGGAAATCTGATGTAGAGACTCTCTTCCTGGAGCCAACAGGCGGTGCCTTGTACTAAAGACAGGAAACTAACCTCCCAGTCCCCCCTCCCTCCCCATCGTCCTCCCCCAACTATTTGGGTCTGTGCTCTTGTGTTAAACCCAGGATGCCCAGTTCATGTTTCAGTGTCTTCTCACAGAGTTTGCACACAAGATTGTTATGGATATAGAAATGTAGGGCTGGAAAGGACTTCCTGGGACGGCTGGATGCAGGGAGTTCAGTGGCCACTCCCCAACTTGCTGCCATGTGTTTTGTTCCATCATAATTCTCAGGATGCTAGTATAATTGGAAATCCTGCAGGATCTTAAGTGCCAGCACGCTGGGCTAGCATTCCCTGTAAGTGTTAACCTGTAACTAAACCAAAACATCATTTCCTGATCCCAGAGATGTGACAAGATCAACAAAATGATGAAGAGCTAGGAAAAGGGAACCTGGAGGAAAAGGAAGCCTTGATCTCTGCAGAAACTGTGCACACATCTAAAATACAAATAGAAATACAGGAGCTACCATAATGTACTGTATCCTGTGCTATAACTGCAGCAACTAGGACTAGCTACTTCAGGTATGCCAGGAATCACCTAAAAGACAACACTAATAAAATACTCCTCAGAGAAAAAATTTCATGTGGTTGTTGATAAAATGCTAGCACTGGGCTGAGGACTGAGCTTTATGGGTCCCAGTTAGAAATATGCATACTGACCATTCTCTATAAAAGTGACATTTTGAGATTGTAACTTATTTAATGCACAATATACTAATTTGTGGAGCACAAGATCTGTAGAGACACTGAATAGGAAGGAAGCATAGTACTCGTGACATCTGACATAGCTCAGGCTACCACAGCTCCTCTACAACTCCTAGCAAAAGTCCTAAAGAGAAATAACCTAAAACATTCACCTCCTCTACCACAGATAGTCCCATGGCCCTCTGCCTGTTTGTCCTCAACACTGCCAGCTTGTGAACCCACAAGAGGCCATGTCCCAAAACACACGCAGTCACCAGTGCTAGCTCTACGCTAAACTGCAGCACAGGGAACAGAGCATGGGCAGGACTACTGTGGGTCCTGCTGCACAGAGCTCTGCACCCCTCCACTGAGCTCTGCACCCTGCCAGGGAACTCTGCATCATGCCCCAGGGTAGCTCCGCGCCCCGCCTGGGAGATGGGCACCCTGCCCCGGGGAGCCCCGCACCCTGCCCCGGGGAGCCCCGCACCCTGCTCCTGGCGCAGCGCTTCTCCCCCCGCCCCTCCGCTTACCGCGCAGAGGCTGCCCGTTGCCATGGCGACGTGCTCCTGGCTCTCCCTCGCTACCGGGCCCA
>WAAD01038758.1:24782-63810 GCA_013389945.1 Fregata magnificens
TGTGCCGGCGGGTGGCACCCGGCACGCGTGGGGCTCGCAGCCTCCCTCCTCTCGGGCTGCAGGAGGGCCCTGGTGATTCCCCAGGACCCCTGGGTTGTCCCTTCTGTTTAAGGCACAGCTTTTTTAAATGCGTTGTGAGGAGAGTACGCGTAGTGACAGAGTGGCAGCTCGCAGAGCGCTGTCTCTCAGTAGCGTAACCTTTTTAGACTGTTAGTGTAATTTTACATGGCTTATGGGCAAAAATTGAAAGCTTTGTCCTGGGTAAAATATGTCACCGGACTGGTTCCTAACTCCAGTATTAAATGCTGCTGAAAACTACTTTAGATAAGGTTTGAAAACTAACGCACTGAAAATGTTAGTGCGTCGGTAGTTTTCTCATTAATTCTCAAGAACATTACAATTTCAGTAAGGTATTTGGTTGCTCAGGGAAACAATATTATCTTTTGAATCGGTGGTGTCTGACCAGTAGGTCCTCTCTGGAGCTTTGCAGGACACAAGCACGGATGTTTTAATGTGTATGTGTAGAGGGTTCTATGCTGATATGGTGGTGGAGTTTACATAATAGGAGACTAGTAGTTTAATGCAATCAAAATGACTGAATTGCCAAAGGAGTTTCGTTCAGGGGAAAAAAAAAAAAGTGGTATTCAAGCAGAAGCTTGCAGGCCTATGAAGACGAGTGTTGCTCATCAGGTCAGGAAGCTGACCCTGTGTTGACTTGTCACATGACATTGCCATGCCAAACTAAATTCATAGAAAGAGTTATGTATTGCAGTTGTCAACACTGTCATCATGAATTTTGGGACATCTTAGAATATCTAGTGAAATCTTTAGTCCCTGTGAGGCACGGGGATGATAACATGCTTGTTAAAGGGGGTGATAGGAACTGGTAAGCCTGTTGGGGACACGATGAAACTAACTGAAAGAGAATGCCAAGGAAAAAGAGGCACCAGTCCCTGCCAGACTAGGCAAATGGTAAACACTTTCCAGGAGTTAGACTTAACTAGTTCCATTCATTCAAAAAACAGAATGCAATTCCTTTCCTGACTTTGCTTCTCTTCCCTTTTTTGTTCCCCTCTCACTGCATTTGCACATACTGTCATTCATTTTGTTATACCCAACAGCCCCTTGTAAGTAAAGGAGTTAATTCCATGTTGTTATGGCATCTGATTTGGGGCAGGAACTCAGGTATTGGCCACCCACATTGCAGGGGAGCATCCTAACTGTCTGGATTCATACTTTTTCATCCAGTGAATATTTATTTATGCAAAACAGAGCAGGTCCAGCTAGGATATCTACATGTTTTCTCTGGGTTATCCATAATCTTGTTGATTAATACACTTACTGAATACAGGAGATCTGTATTTATTAACAAGCTCTAGATATGACAAAATCATCAGACATCTCCCAGTGCAGGTCTATAAATGTGGGGTTATTGGGTAGAAGCTGACAGAGAAAAAAATCAGTTTTTTGAAATGGATGCCAGTGCTGGAGAAATAAGGTTCCTGGACAGTGATTACAACTGAATTTCATTCCACAGGGGTTATTACATCCGTGCCCGTGCTGTAGATCACTGTGTTCAAGACTTCCTGCTGAAGACCCAAAGCCACCCTAGGACACAGGTGCATTTTCTTTGTCTGGGTATACTGGCAGTTTCCACTATATGTGTGAAAAGTCTTTCTGGTATCTTGGCACTGCAGTAGCTTATTAGTGCATCTGTTGTGATCCTTTCCCAGAAGAGCACAGAGAATCTGACTGGCACTACTGTGGCTGTCCATTTGTTACTTTGCAGAAATATCTGGGAGGGGGCAATACCTACACAAAATTCTTCTACCTCTTGCAGGAGATTGCCTGATTTTGTCACTCTACAGATGATGCTGTTGAATATTTTTCACACCTAGATGCTCAGGATGCTGCTAGAGTTGAGTATAACTTTTTCTGATACTTTTCTCTGCAGATCCTGTCTTTAGGTGCTGGCTTTGACTCCTTATACTTCCGTTTGAAGGACATGGGTCTTCTCCATCACACTGTGGTATATGAGGTGGATTTCCCAAATGTGGCATGCCAAAAAGCTACTCTGATCAAAAGAATGAAAGAGTTGTCGGCACTGGTGGGAGATATTGGAGGGGAAGGATTAGGTAGGATATTTGTGGAAGGTTTTCTAGATACTTAATGTTTAGAAGAAGCAAACATAGCTTCAGCCTTTAAAAAGTGAGATAGGACAGTAGAGGAACTACAAAGTTGTAGATGAGAAGCATGTTCATTTTCTGAAAAATTTTGGAACAAATAAATCATTGTTAAGCATTGGGATATAACAAGAGGTATAGCTGCCAGAATGGATTTGTCAGGAGCAGATTATATCAAGCCAAGTTCAGTTTCTTTCTGTTACAATTTCTGAAGTACTGCGTCCAGATTTGGGCTCACTAGTACAAAGACAGTGGCAAACTGCAGCATGTCCAGTGAGAGGTCATGAGAATGATAAAGTGGTGGAGCACATGACATAGGAGGGGAGGCTGAGAGAACTGGGTTTGTTCAGCCTTTAGAAGAGGAGGTTGGGAGGGAGGGAGGTGAGTCTTACTGCGGTCTTCAACTACCTAATGGGAGAGTGTAGAAAAGATGGAGCCAGACTTTTCTTGGAGGCATGAAACAAACAGTCAAGGGGCAATGGTTGCAAGTTGCAACAAAGGAAATTTCAGTTACGTACAATGAATTTTTTTTTTTTCTGCCATGTGAGTAGTTAAAGATGGGAACAGATTGCCCAGAAAGGTGGTGGAATCTCCAGCCTTGGAGATAGTTAGGGCTTGACTGGACAAAGCCTTGAGCAATCTGATACAGGTAACTCTGTTGTGAGCAAGGAGTTGGACTAGATGACCTTCAAAGGCCCCTTTCAACCTAAATTATACTGTGATTTATGGGCTTTATGGGTAGGAGAGAAGGTATGACTCTTAGGTGTCTTGACTGTAATAAAACATTAGTTGTTATGTTACCTGACTTTTTTTTTTCCTCTCCAAGGCAGGAAAAAATGGGCCTTATGAAACTATTGTAGAATATAAGCAGAGCTGAAATGCCAGCTAAGTACTGAGGAGCAGTTCAGTGGCAAAATAGAGGAATGTAAAGTATGGGATTCACTAGAGGTTTCTCCTGCATCTGATTTCCTTCAAGGTTTCCATTAATGTTCTAGATGACATGCTATAGAAAGTGAAAATGTAATAAACCAGCAGGAAACTGGGAGAGTTGCAATATGGTGGATAAGAGTAGGATTTTGACAAAGTACATGAATGGACTGGAAAATGTGGAATGAAATACAGTAGGGACATATGTACGCTGCTACGTTTAGACTGCAATAATCAATTTAAATACAGATGGAAGACAGCTACAGAGCTAGGTGCAGAGCACAAGTCCCTGGCTCCCGTGACCATTTGAATGAGTCTTAGTGAGTAGCTCTTCCATGAGCTTGTTCAATTTCCTCTTGAATCCATTCACATTTTTAGTGTTGGCAGCATCCTGTGGCAAAGAATTCTGTCCATACCAATAATCTTCAAGTACTTCAACGAAAAGGCAGGTGTCAAAAGAGTTGGGAATACCCTGTTCTCTGTGTCCAGAGGGCAGGAAGTGATGGATAGACAAGTTAGTTTTTAGAAGAAATTAACAAGGAACACTGGGATGGGCTTCTGAAGAAGGCCATTTTGCCTCCAGTAATGGATGCCTTTGAGAACAGTGTAGATTAACAGTTCTCAGGACAGGTATAATTGTTGGATTGCACTAGTACAGAGACATAGAGTAGGTGATTTCTAAAGGTACTTTACAGTTTGCATTGTTTATGGTTTGGTTTTGGTTGAAACGGGTCAACAAGCTATAGCTTATGATATTCTTTTGGAGTACAGAGGTATGCCATGATAATGCTTGCAAATCATAAATTGGAACTTATTTCTGAGAACGGTGATCTGTGAGACTAGTCCTGGTGTTTGCAGAGAGCTAGCATGTGCTGGTTCAGGATTCAATGCCAGTTTACAGAAATGAAATCTATTTTAAAAACAAAAAAACAAACCCAAAAAACCTTGAGAATGGTTTTATGGTTGTGAGGGCAAACCATTCAAATTCTATCAAAGCAATGGTACTTTCTTAGCCTAAACTGAAAGGTCTATAAATGAGAGCCTTTAAGATTTGATTCTGAATGATAGTGGTTCTATAAAAATGTTAAAGTAAATATGATAAAGTTTTGTTCTTACAGTAAATGTGGTAATTCTATGAGAAATCTGTAGGTGAAATTTGCATTAGGAATAGTGGAGTTTTAGACGTGCATTTAATAGGTCACTTCTTGACACTATCCCTTAATGGTTCATTTAGTGATGGGGATTTTCTTGTACATGTCCCAAAGAAATTGAGTTGATGGGCACAGCCTTGTGAGCAATTGCCTGTGGGGTTGATTTTCCTGTTTGTCCCTTTTGGTGTCAGTATTGCATCAGCACTGTAGTGAGATTGTATCATTTTTGTCTCCTAGGAGTCATTACCTTTTCTGGAGAGGATTATAAATTATTGGGAGTGGATTTATCAGAGCTGTCTGAGCTGGAGAGGGCCCTGGAGGAAGCAGGACTGGACAATGAAATCCCCACCCTCTTCATAGCAGAGGTGGTGCTCACCTACATGGAGAATAGGAGGTCAGTTGAGTTATCCTCTGTTAGCTAGATGGTAACATGAAAAGAACAAGCTTCTTTGTATGTACGTTACCTGGGGCTGGGAGACCTGCTGTCTTATAACTAAAGCCTCAGGAATTCTGTGGAAGTCCCAAATGGCTCCTTACATCATAATTCTGATGGTGTAATTGATGTCCACATGACATCCTAAAAGGGAGGAAAAAAAGAAGAAAAAACTTGAAGGAGTGATTTTGAGTTTTTTGTTCTTCTTATCCCCTGAATTCTCTGCACAGATAGGGGAGGAGATGTTCGTAAGTCCCCAGCACAGGATTCTCTTTTGTGTATTACCTCTGTCAGGATGCCTTAATAGCATGCTTTATGGTGTTACAGGAAGATATTTGGCATCTGCCATATAATAGGTGGGCCCTCAATTATTTAATTTCTTATGTACAATCTGCCTGACAGGTCAGATGCCTTGATTCAGTGGGCAGCAGAGCATTTCTCTCAGGCATGCTTTCTGCTGTATGAGCAGATGCACCCAGAGGACCCCTTTGGACGTGTCATGCAGCAGCATTTTAGCCAGCTGAACTCTGCACTTAATTCGTTGGCACAGTACCCTGATTGTGAGGCACAGCAGAGGCGCTTTTTTGAAAAGGTGAGTACCTGCAGCTCCAGGGCACACATGAAGCATGATTTACCTGGGAAAGATTGTAACATTAATTAATTTTGGAAGTCATCAGCGGTGTCAGTTATGGGTTGAAGCAACTAGAGCCAAGGCTGAGACACTGCCTTCTCTAGTAGCATGACTAGTCATTTGAAGGTCCTTCCAACCAACTTGCAGCCTACTTTCTGGTATGGGATTAAGGCAAGATGGGTTCCTCTGAGACTTTTGATATAACAAATTAAGTTCTTAAGAGCTTTACAGGTAAGAGATCTATCCTCACCAGATTCTGGGCTGCTGTTGTTCCAGCTAGACAGTCTTAAAGGCTCATGCAGGTGTTTAATTTAGGGTCTTTGTTTTCTTGTGGGAATTGAGTCTCTATCCTTCCAGAGGTAATAATTTTGAGGAATTCCTGTTTTAGGGCTGGACTGAGTGCAGCGTCATGGATATGAATGAGTTTTTCACCTGTTGTACTCCAGAAGATGAACAGCAAAGAGTGCAGGCTCTGGAGCCTTTTGATGAATATGAGGTAACCCTCCTTTAGTCTGAAAACCAGTGACCTGGCTTTGATATGATAAGGTGTTTGCAATTTCTTATGGTCACAAGTTCTGTATAAGAGCTGCTGAGGCATAGGTGTTCATGTAGGCAGGAAGGATCTTGAATCAGACTTAGTTAATGCAGAGCCTGCAGGAAGCTCCATATGAAGCTGGGACAAGTAGAAGACTTGGAAGAAGACTCTCTTTGGTGTTAGAAAAGCTTCTTGTTCCTTCCTCAGTGAGTGGTCTCTCAGGGAGACAGTCTTAGCATAGCAAACTAGCTGGTGGTATAACAGATGTTGTAGATGCTCAAAGTTTGCATGGATTCAAGGGGCAATTATTTTAATGAGAGAGAAATCCATTTAGGATTACTGAATACATAAAAATACACCTGATATGAAGTTCCTGACTGCAAATGGCTGGGAGCATTCCTGGGGGACGTAGATGCACTTGTCTTGCTCTCTTGCATTTCCATAGGCTGTTAGCATTTGTCATTGTTGGATACAGGTTACTAGTTTCAGATATTTTTTGGTCTGACTTTGTACAGCCATTCCTATATTAATGATTGAAATTTAACTATGACTCTATTCTCTACCATTTTTATGTTAACTGCTGGCAAAGTTTGCGACTATTTGAAATCTAGAAGAGAAGTCAAAGATATTGAATAACTTTGAGATGAATATCCTGTAGGATACTTACTAGAAGTTTCCCTTTCAGTTTTGTGGTTCTCTGTTTTCATACTGCAGGCTGTTAGATTTCTAGAGAGAATTATAAGCAATTTAATGTGCTTGCATTTATTTTGTCAACACGCAGGATCTGCTCTGCTACATGAATGCAAAAGTGATGACTGAAAGATGCTGGCAGATTTGCAAAGTGGTATAGAAATGTCTACAAGAATTATTGCAGATCAAGGCAATTGCTCATACAGTGAGAAAGTAAAGACTTTTTATCATTTTGCTTATAGAGGAGGTTAACATGCACGCAAGTCCAAGCTGAAAAAAGTGCATAGGAGTAAGAGATGTGATAACAGAGAGCTCTACAATTAGCCTTTGAGATGAAGTAAGATCCAGGTCTTACTGGCAACGAGCGTGATCGAATTAGATAAGAAATGTAAAATGCACACTTAGTGCTGAGGGCGGCTAATTTTTAGAATAATTTGGCTAGGGACAAATAGTGGATTCTTCCATTTTCAGTATTTACATTAATTTTTGGATATCACTTTTCAAAAGATGCTTTTTACTTCTGGTAGAAGTTGGGGTGATGATGCTAATATTGTGGTTTCTTGTGCCTTTTAAATTCATATTTATGCCTTCTAGTCACATAGTTGGCTGAATATATCCCACCCCATGGGAATGAACATACTCAATTCCCTAATGTCCATAAAAGCCAGGGTGGACTCTAGTATTGCTGCTGACTTCCTGTACAGTCCTCTTGTTTGTACTTCTGCCTCTGAGTGATTCCAAAGCCAGACTGGAAATCATATTTGTGTATTATTGGCCAGCAGAGACCATGTTGCATCTTTGAACATTTGTGATTTCTTTGGGATCACTTATATTCCATGACCTTTAAGAAACCTTAATCCCTCTGGTATACAGCCGTCAATCTTTTCTGTGATCAGAACTGGCAAGCATAAAGGGAAGCTGATTAAACAAAAAAAACAAACAAACAAAAAAGTTCCTCATGCAATGTATGATTAAGCTATGGAACTCCTTGCCACAGCACGTTACAGATGATAAAAGTTTATGTGAGTTCAAAGAGCAACTGGGTAGGTTCGTGGATGAGAAATCCATCAAGGATTGTTCAATAAAAGACACAGCTTCTTGCTTACAAAATCCCTGAGCTGTAAATTTTTGAAAGTTGGCGTGAGGAAGGTATTTACACACTTGTTCTTTCTCAGATTCAACTGGTTTTGGCCACTGTTGGAAACAGTGCTAGGCTGGGTTGGTCTTTGATTTGATCACCCTGGCCATTCTGAGGTCCTTACTACTGCTAGCCCTAAGAGGGGGATTGTTTGTTTTTGTTTTTTTTCTTTGGGTGTGCTACAGGAATGGCATCTGAAATGTTCTCATTACTTTGTCTTGACTGCATCAAAGGGGATGGAACCTTCCTGGACGCCATTGTTATCCAATATGACAGGTACATACTGACTAGTTTTCATAGTATTCTTTTATCTCATGCTGGCTTCTCTGAGAGATTTTAGGAGACAGTAAAACCCTGGAAGGAACAGATGGGGTGCTGCCATCTGAGTAGCTTTCTCCATCCTTCTAACAATGGTTCTGCTGTCCAGAGCGAGGCCAGGGCCACATCCTGACTCTGGTGGTTCTGATCAGTTTCATTCTTTCAGTTTATTGAACCTTCCAGTCTGAACAGCTCTTCCTTCTGTTTATACATGGGGCCCTCCAGTGCGTGGCTGCAATGCCAGTCTACCCTGCTTCTGCTCCTATTTTTGGGATCCCAAAGACTCTTCCCTTTTCAATTTATTCCTGCTTGCCTCCATACGTGGCTGTCTCAGCCATTCTATCCTTCCAGCTCCCAAAAGGTTGTTATGTTTTACTTACTGCACTATCAAAGTATTGTCCAGCAGAGCACTCAGGAGCGTGTCACGAAGTTTGTCCTTTGTTTCGTTATCCCCTGTGCGTGGAATTGTACATGTAGTATTTCTGTTTCTGAAATGCTTTTACATCTGTATGTTGCTTTTTTTAGATGGGAGAAAAGTGGTACAGCTGGGGAAAAGCCAAGACCAAGACTCTGTTTCCATGATAAAAAGGACTTGGTAGCAGTAGCAGTCCAAGAAATTCCTGCTTTTGGCTGCTTGCTTCCTTTTTCAGGGTGGGAAACAGAAGGTTATTTTTAAGCTGTTTCACATCGCTAGTCTTGTTCACAGTATAGCACCACAAGTAGTTCTCTCTGCAATTGAAAGTCGAAATCTGTGTTCTAGGGAGCAGGAAAAGCAGCTGGAAAAGGATAAGGCAGGATGGCAGTCCTTAAGCGGACAAGGCCACTGAATGCATTGTGTTGTGTCTTGATTAGATCTGAAAACGTGTAGTGAAATCAAAGCTAAATGAATGTGGCTGTGGGTAAATATACTGTATGATCATCACTGGTCCTTATATTAAAACCTTAAAGGCTCCTAAACCCATAGGATCTATCCTTAAGTTAAAAAAAAAAATATCTGACATTTGCTTAACTGACATTAATACAGCGAAGACACTTCATTCCTTAGAGACAGGAATAGGGTCTTTCTGCTGCTGTCTCTGTTGTATTCAAAACTGATAGCAAGAGCCTTCGAAGTCTGGTAAATTATCCATGCTTGATATTTTTTACTGGGAATGGCAAAAGGTATGTCTCAAATACCAGTATGTGCCCCCAACTATCCTCTCAAATAGATTTGGGTCCCTGTTCAAGAGAGTGCAAGTACTAAATCTTCCAGACAGACCATGGCAAGTATATTTTCTGAAATGAAAAAAATCCTCAGTCTTAAAAAGATCCATCTGTAGGAAGACATTTCAGCCCAAGGAGATGAAATTCTTGACTTCATCAAACAATAGAAAGTAGGGTCTTTTACTAAACAACATTCAGTACAGGCAATTTTTCTGGGTATGGCATGCAAAAAATAGACTGAGAGCTGCTTCTCCTCCACCTCATCATCTCTTATAACACAAGAATAAGGCACTTGATTAAAACGAAGAAGATGCAAATTCAAAACTGATTAAAAGAATACAGTTTGTACAAGGTGTAGGTGAGCTAGAGTCCTGTGTTGAAAGTTTGTTTTATACTAAGGGATATAGTATTTAGAGAGAAGATATTTAGATAACTGAAAATATTCTCTTATAGTAGGACCATTGGAATTAACAGAGATTATTTGTCATGCTTTAGAACTTTATTTCAATGCTTTTGTGAAGGTAGGATCAAAATCTAGCAAGAAACTTTGAAATCCATCTTCCACGTGTTTGTCCTTTTTCTGCTGTTCTTTGCTATTTAAGTAGCCAAATATTGTCTTCATCAGGAAGGTACTCCTTTTGAAGGTATTGCAGTGATTCCTATCTTGCTACAGCAGTTTAGGACACTGCAGTCTCTTAGCCAGTCTTACATTCACCCCATTAAAGCAGTCTCAGAACTGTGTCAGGAGTTGAGGGAGCAGTAAGCAGAAGTTAAAAGTCGGCACAGTGGTAGTTTAAACCATTACAGCTTGATTTCTAGGGCATGTCAGATTGTCTGTGTGCTCTATCAACTTGCTTCACAATTTTTTCTTCTTGAAAAGCTGAACAGACTTTCTTAATCTGTCATTTAAAATGTAGTCTCTCATTCTTTTTGTGCATAAGTTCTTTGGTTCTCTTTTGCTTACAGTTCCTCATTGTGATGGTCCTGTCAGGATGGCTGGGAGTATCACTGCAGTAGTGTGTGCAATGCACTCTGAAATTTCTGGCCTCAGACGTTACGGTCACCACTCTGTTCTTATAAAACCGAATGTGATTCTCACTACTGGAGGCTTTGGGGAGGAGAATGGACAGCACTGCCGCATGAGAAATTTTCATGTGCTAATTAAGCATGCAGGCTACTGGAAAGCTGGCTGTGTGAAAAAGGAAGATCCTGATAAAAGATGGGGTGAGTTCCCATACTGATGGCAAGTGTAAGGAAGACATTCTTGTGCTAACAACGAAATAATGTCTGGAGGAAAAGTGATGTCACAGCCCAATTATGCTGGCAGTCTAAGAGATCTGAAAGTTCTGAATGCTAAGTGCTGGGTCCTGCACTAGGGTCATAACAACCCCGTGCAATGCTATAGGCTTGGGGAAGAGTGGCTGGAAAGCTGACCAGCAGAAAAGGACCTGTGGGTGTTGGTTGACAGCTGGCTGAATATAAGGCGGCAGTGTGCCCAGGTGGCCAAGAAGGCCAATAGCATCCCAGCTTGTATCAGAAATAGTGTGACCAGCAGGAGTAGGGAAGTGATCATCCCCCTGTACTCGGCACTGGTGAGGCCACACCTCAAATACTGTGTTCAGTTTTGGGCCCCTCACTACAAGAAAGACATTAAGGTGCTGGAGCACGTCCAAAGAAGAGCAACGAAGCTGGTGAAGGATCTAGAGAACAAGTCTGATGAGGAGCGGCTGAGGGAACTGGGGTTGTTTAGTCTGGAGAAAAGGAGGCTGAGGGGAGACCTTATCGCTCTCTACAACTACCTGAAAGGAGGTTGTAACGAGGTGGGTGTTGGTCTCTTTTCTCAAGTAACAGGTGACAGGACAAGAGGAAATGGCCTCAAGTTGTGCCAGGGGAGATTTAGATTGGATATTAGGAAAAATTTCTTCACTGAAAAGGTTGTCAAGCATTGGAACAGGCTGCCTAGGGAAGTGGTGGAGTCACCATTCCTGGAGATATTTAAAAGACGTGTAAACGTGGTGCTTAGGGACATGGTTTAGTGGTGGACTTGGCAGTGTTAGGTTTATGGTTGGACTTGATGATCTTAAAGGTCTTCTCCAACCGAAACGATTCTGTGATTCTGTAAATTTCATGGGAGAAAGATCAGTGTGAACTGTGATGTTTTGTATCTCTACAGATGAGCGGTTGTACCATACTGTGTCATATGTCTCAAACAGTCTGGCCCTGGTGGTAGGAGGACGAACATCCCCATCAAGTGCAGGCTTGGGAATGTTGTGGCTAAAGTTCCCTGAAACCTGTAATGCCTCAGACCCAGATGATGTTACAGTGGAGCTTATAAGTCCACAGCCTGCTGCTGAACCAGCTGCTTTGCGTTGGAGACACAGTACAACTGAAGTAATATTCAAAGGTAAAAAGCCTGGAAAGAGTGGAAATGGCTGTAGGTATGTGGAGGTATACAAATTCCGGAATATATGGAGCAGTCCTGTCCAGACAGTGAGGTCTAAAAGGCAAATTATCATGATATAGCTTTACTTTTTATGTAGTACAGGCTATACAGTTAATGTTGGTGCATTGTATTCCTTTGTCTGAAACAATAGCTTTTTGCGGAACATTTTTGAAAGAATAGGATCTTGTTAGATTCATCATCACTTTAGAGAATCCAATTACATTTCATAAAGATCTTGTTCTAGTGGTGATGTTTTTTCCCGGGCTTAAAGACTTAAGGTTTAAACTTCATTTGAATGTATTTTTCTTATTGTATCTACCCAGTTCTTATTGTGCCTTTTTTGTTTGTCAAGTCCAAAACTATTTGTGAGAGGCTTTACTAAATCTGACAAAAGGGAAAGACTGAGCAGGCTCAGCTGAGTTTGCTGAACTGAGCAATTGAATTGGTTGATCCAGCAATTGAGCAGGATTTCAGTTATCTATGCCATTAATACATGGTTGATTCGTTACAGAACCTATTACAAAAGATACCTTGTGATAATGACATTTATTATAGATGAGCTGCAGTCTTGTTAATTTTCTAGATGCAGGGCAGGAATCAAAAAATATATATGATTGTATAGTACCGAAAAAAGCTCATAATGCATTTTTTAAAGTGCTACAATATACACTTGCAACTGCAATTTCGTTGGCTCCCCTCTCAAGGACATACCTACCCACAAATGAAAAGACTCATTTTTCAGCTGTTCCTGTTTAAGGTGCAGGATGTGGCCAGGCAGGCACACTGACCAGCAACCTGTTTACGTGTGACTAGCTCTTTTTATCCTTTTATCCCCTCTGTCTTCCTGTGTTTGTACCTCCCCAAATCACCTAAATCCGTCTCTTTTCCTGCCTCTGGTTCCTCTCCTGAGTATCCCATAATAAGTCTTATGCAAACCCAAAATGCTCTTCCCCTGCATCTTACAATGTGTCCCATACCCCTAGGCAGTACCCCCTCAAAGGTGCTCCAGAGGGTTGCTCCTGTTCAATCATTTTGATGGGTTTCACAGCTGGACAACAGGGCTGACAGTTCTCCTGGGACAGCCCTGGGAGGAGCAGGGACAGATTATCTGATTCTATAAGCATGTAATTGGGGTTCTCTTGCCTGCACACCTGCCATTGCCTCTCTCTGCTCCTCTTGTGCATGAGGAAATGAGCCTTTTATGGCTTGATTGCTCCCCTGCAATGGGTCTGGAAGTAGCTGAGGCAGGATATTATTTGGGTGCCACCACCTTGTTTTGCCTCTGTGCTCCTCTGTGGGTGTGCAGGTGAGCTTCTTACCACATAACCTAGCACTGCTAGTGACTGAGGCTTTGTAACAATAAAAAGATTCTTAAAAGCAAAGCAAAGCAAATGTTAAGAATTATTAGTGTTAAGAATTACTAGTAAAGGAACAAAAACCAGAATGGAGAATACAGTTCTGCCATTATGTAAATCATAGAATACTTTGGGTTGGAAGGGGTCTTTAAAGATCATCTAGTTCACCCCCCCTGCCATGGGTAGGGACATCTTTCACTAGATCAGGTTGCTGAAAGCCCTGTCCAACCTGACCTGGAACACTTCCAGGGATGGGGCATCCACAACTTCTCTGGGCAACCTGCTCCAGTGTCTCACCACCCTTATAGGAAAGAATTTCTTCCTTATATCTAATCTAAATCCACGGTCTTTTAGTTTAAAACAATTACCCCTTGTCCTGTGACTGCAAGCCCTGGTAAAAAGCCTCTCTCAGTCCTTCTTATAAGCCCCCTTTAAGTATTGAAAGACTGCAGTAAGGTGTCCTTGGAGCCTTCTCTTCTCCAGGCTCTTTCAGACTCCAACTCTTTCAGACTTTCCTCACAGGAGAGGTGTTCCAGCCCTCGGATCATTTTTGTGGACCCACTCTAACATGTCCATATCTGTCTTGTGCTGGGGACCCCACAGCTGGATGCAGTACTCCAGGTGGGGTCTCACCTCCCTCGACCTGCCGGCCACACTTCTTTTTGTGCAGCCCAGGATACGATTGGCTTTCTGGGCTGCAAGTGCACACTGCCAGCTCATATCTAATTTTTCATCTACCAGTATCCCCAAGTCCTTCTCTGCAGGGCTGCTCTCAATCCATTCATCCCCCAGCCTGTATTGATACTGGGCATTGCCCTGACCCAGGTGCAGGACCTTGCACTTGGCCTTGTTGGACTTCATGAGGTTCATATTGGCCTACTTCTCAAGCCTGTCAGTAGAAAAGAAACTAAAAGAAGCTTTGAGATCTCTTCTTGACACTTGAAATAGGATAATTTCTAATTTCGTATACCACATAATCCCCAGTGGTAAGTAGAATTGAATCCTGGGGACGTAATCTGTTCTGGAAGACTGATTCTTTGAGATTATTTATGGCTAAAGTTATTCATGCTTGATCACACCAGAAAGAAGTTTCAGAACTTCCTCTCTGAAGGATAATATTTTAATTCTGGAGCATTATGAAGCAGGATCCCTAGCTCTTTATCCAGGGGAAGTGCCTCAGAAGAAACTCTTCTAGTAGCAATTGACAAATATTCAGTAGTTCTGAATAGGTCTAGAATCAAGCCCTGCAGTGGCACACTGAAGGTTTGTCTAGTAAAAGATACTGACTGTAAGGGGCAAAAACTTCAGCAGTTGTTAGCAAGTCAGTGGTGGGACTTAGTGGAATTCAGGAGGTGAAAGCTGTCCTTACTTAAGCTCTTTCATTCTCCACTAGCTGGCAGGGAGCTATTGAAGGGGAACACCAGGGGAATTGTTAAGCAGTTGTTAGTCTAGTCTGGAGCATACTTTGAATTTGTGGAGCAGTGTTTAATTAACACCATAATGTAGTTTAGAGTTCAGCCTTCCAGTCTAAATTTTATGTCAAAGAAGCAAATGCTAAATGGGTAAACAAAATTTTATAAATAATACATTGGGTTTTGTCTTCATCAGACAGTATTGTATCATCTTATTTTTGCCTTGATTTTGCTTTGTAGCTGAAGTAAGTGACCAACACTCCATTATGAAGTCCATTATGAAGAAATGAGCTGTCAGGGCATAGTGCAGCTAATGCACATCCTTGACATCTACCCAAAGTACTTTTGCACCTTTTGTACCTCCTTTTTGAGGCTTCTCCAGATTAACTCCTACACACGTGTCGTGGTTTAAACCCAGCTGGCAACTAAACACCACGCAGCCGCTCGCTCACTCCCCCCTGGTGGGATAGGGGAGAGAATCAGAAGAGTAAAAGTGAGAAAACTTGTGGGTTGAGATAAAGACAGTTTAATAGGTAAAGCAAAAGCTGCGCGCAAGCAAAGCAAAACAAGGAATTCATTCACTACTTCCCATCGGCAGGCAGGTGTTTAGCCATCTCCAGGAAAGCAGGGCTCCATCACGCGTAATGGTTGCTTGGGAAGACTAAACGCCATTGCTCCAAACGTCCCCTCCCTCCTCCTTCTTCCCCCAGCTTTATATACTGAGCATGATGTTGTATGGTATGGAATAGCCCTTTGGCCAGTTTGGATCAACAATTTTAGCTGTGTCCCCTCCCCTTCCAGCTTCTTGTGCACCTGGTAGAGCATGGGAGGCTAGAAAAGTCCTTGACTAGTGTAAGCACTACTGAGCAACAACCAAAACATCTCTGCATTATCAACACTGTTCCCAGCACAAATCCAAAACATAGCCCTATACCAGCCACCATAAAGAGAATTAACTCGATCCCAGCCAAAACCAGCACAACATGTAAATTATCATTATCTCCCTTTTGTATGAACAAATACACACTCTTGTTGTCTTACGAGGATTTTTCTGTTCTCTTGGGATAAATAGATGTCATTGTGTTGCTATCATTTAGGTACTTAGGGTTTTCTTGTTTTATTAGTTCTACAGGTGTAATCTTTCCATTGGCTAAATTTTCATTCCTGAAGTCCATTAGGTATATTAAAAAACATGTTTTCTCCTTTTGCTTTTGAGACTATAGTGTGTGATTTCTATTCAGACCTTAAACATTCAGAAACTACATGATATAAGTGGATGACGGGAGTCTTCTGAATGACCACAAACATGAAGAATACAGCTTAGTAAAAAATATTTAGTCTTCCATGTGTCTTAAAAGATCTAGATACAAGAGTAATTCCTGTATCTATGAAACAATTTCTTGCTTGCCTGGAAATGTTTGTCAGGTTGCAGGATGTCTTAATATAAATAGTGTATAAAACTTCTGCCTGACTGCATTGATTTCTGTCTATGGTCAGCTTTCCTTCTATGCAACAGAAATTTTTGCTTTTGTGACATACCAAATTTTAACTTCTCTTTTCACCTGGTTGTCTTTTTCCATAGGTGAGAAGTACCTGTTTCTGTATGGTGGCCGCTCTGCTATGGAGCCTGTGCTAGGGGATTGGTATTTCCTGCACACTCAAGAACTTTCCTGCACTGTGGTAAGAACTTAGGGAGGCCCTGGGGAGTAGAAATTGCCTTTATACGTGCATGCTGCTGTATTGGAAGCCCAACTAAATCACAGTGGTATTACCATATTGAAGCAGATGGCATTGGCAGTACTGTCACACTCCACAGTGATTAGAGTTAGAGCTAACTTCTAAACTCCTTGCTATTTAGTGGAATACAGTCTTCACAGAATAGTTGAGGTTGGAAGGGACATCTGGAGATCATCTAGTCTGGCACCCTTGCTTAAAGCAGGTCTAACTAGAACAGGTTGCTCAGGATATTGTCCAGTTGGGTTTCGATTATCTCCAAAGGTGGAGACTCCACAACCTCTTTGGGCAACGTGTTCCAGTGCTTGACCACCCTCATAGTAAAATGTGAGGGGTTTTTATGTGTAAGTGGATTTTTCTGTATCTCAGTTTGTGCCCATTGCCTCTTGCGCTGTTGCTGGATACTACTGAGAACATTCTGTCTCTGTCTTCTTTCTTCTCTCCCATTAGGCATTTATACATGTTGATAAGATTTCCCTGTGAGCCTTCTCGGTCACTGAGGCAAGCAGCTCCAGTGCCGGCACAATCTGCAGTGGACACTCTAGCGCAGTGTGCAGGGAGGTTTCCTGAACT
Organism: Fregata magnificens; assembly: GCA_013389945.1. Taxonomy (NCBI): domain Eukaryota; kingdom Metazoa; phylum Chordata; class Aves; order Suliformes; family Fregatidae; genus Fregata; species Fregata magnificens. The sequence goes on from WAAD01038758.1 coordinate 41,509, forward strand.
GGGGAAACCTTGGGAGCGCAGAGACGGGCCAGGAGCAACCGCGGCCAAGGCCCCCACACCTATAAAAGAAACCCCTAGGGAGCGCTAGCGACCAGGAGTGCTGCAACCAGGGCAGGCAAACAGGGTGTGGTGCATCAGTTTACATGGCAGTTTGTGTGGAAGGGTGCTGTAACTTTGCTGGCTCGAACGGGGAGCAATGGTATCTGCCCAGCAGAAGGCTATGTCTGCAACTGACGCAGGTTCCCAGGCAGAGCTCCAGTGGGAACATGCTGCTACCCAGGTATCAGGCTGCAGGGTGTGCCCTGCTCCTTTACCAGTATGGGACGGCAGTAGTGAGTACACCTGTGGGAGGTGCACCCAGGTAGAGGAACTCTTCAGCTTAGTGTCAGAGCTCTGGGAGGAGGTGAGTAGGTTGAGGATTATCAGGGAGTCTGAGAAGGAGATTGTCTACTGGAACTGCACCCTACCTTCCGTGGGACAGACCTGTCAGGCAGACAGGACACATGATACGGAGGATTCCCTATCCTCTCAGCCTGGCAGAACGCGGTGACTTAAGGGATAGAGGAGAATGGTGACAAGTTCCTGCCTGGTGCAGCAGGTGCATCTCCTCCGTGACTACCTCACCTTCCCAGGTGCCCTTGTACAATAGGTGTGAGGCTCTGCAAGTGGAAGCAAACAATGATGAGGATGATGGTCCACCTAAGTTGGACGTGTCGCCAAGGTTAAGTGGGCCTATGGCCTGCATCAAAGGATGTTACAAGAAAACTTCCTACCCTGGTATGGTCGTCAGATTATTATCCATTATTGCTTTTTCATGTAGGCAGCAATGAAGTTGCAATAAGAAGTCCAAGGGCGATCAAAATAGACTTCAGGGACTTGGGACAACTGGTTAAGGGTTCAGGAGCACAAGTAGTGTTTTCCTCTACCCTTCCAGTTGCAGGGAATTATGTTGGAAGAAACAGGAAGACCCAGCTGATCAATACCTGGCTCCGTGACTGGTGTCACTGGCAGAATTTTGGGGTTTTTGGTCATGGGTTAGTCTACATGACACCAGGCCTGCTGGCGACAGACAGTGTGCACCTTTCTCAAAGGGGGAAACAGGCCTTTGCACAGGAGTTAGCAGGACTCACTGAAAGGGCTTTAAACTAGATTTGAAGGGGGAAAGGTGTAAAACCAGGCTCACTAGTGATTAGCCACCGGACTGCACGCCAGTGTTGGAGAGACGGTGTGCTTCAGTCTGCTCCACGATGTGCTGAGTACGCTGGAAGCACATTTGAAATGCCTCTATACTAATGCATGGAGCATGAGGAATAAACAAGAGGAGCTAGAAGCTTTGGCCCAGCCCCAGAGCTAGGACGTCACTGGCATAAGAGAAACCTGGTGGGATGAGTCCTGTGACTGGTGTGCGGTGATGGACGGTTATAGGCTCTTCGGGAGGGATAGGCAGGGCAGGCGAGGTGGGGGGGTGCCAGCACTGTATGTGAGGGAGGGGTTGGATTGTACGGTGCTTGCAGTTGGCAACAACACAGTTGCAAGCCTCTGGGTAAGGATTAAGGGGAAAGCAAATAAAGCGGATGTTGTCGTGGGAGTCTGCTATCGACCACCCAGCCAGGATGACGACACCGATGAATTATTCTGTAAGGAATTAAGGGGTATCTTTAGATCAGCTGCCCTTGCCTTATGGGTGATTTTAACTTCCCAGGCATCAACTGGGAACATCATACAGCGGACACAAACAGGTCCAGGAAATTCCTGAAGCACGTTGAAGGTAACTTCTTGGTGCAGGTAGTAAAGGAGCCAAGTAGGAAAGGTGCGCTCCTAGATTTATTGTTTGTAAACAGCGAAGGACTCGTGGGCAAAGTAGTTATTGGTGGCTGTCTTGGTCACAGTGACCATGAAGTAGTTGAGTTTCAAACTGATAGGAGAAGAACTGCCAGCAAAACTTCGACCCTGGATATGGGGACTTCGGGCTGCTGATGGAACTAGTTAGTAAGGTCTCCTGGGAATCTGCTTTTGAAGGCATTGAGGTCCATGAATGCTGGTTATTTTTTAAGAGCCATCTCTTAAGAGCGCAGGAGCAGGCAATTCCAAAGTGTCGGAAGTCAAGCAGGCGGGGCAGAAGGCCAGCTTGGCTGAGCAAGGATCTTCTAGAACTTAGGTGGAAAAGGAAAGTGTATGGACATTGGAAGCAAGGACAGACGACACAAGACAACTACAGGCATGCTGTTTGCCACTGTAGGCAGAAAATTCATGCGGTCAAAGCTTGATTAGAGTTCAAGCTGGCCAGTACTGTGAAGGACAACAAAAAGGGCTTTTTAAAATATGTTAACAGCAAAAGGAGGATCAGAGATAACATTGGTCTGTTACTTGATGACGTTGGTCACTTTCACAAATAGGGACATAAAGAAAGTGGAGACTTTAATGCCTTTTTCGCCTCTGTCTCTGACACTGATGGTGGGCTCTGGGACCCCCAGAGCCCACTGTTGGAAGACTGTGACTGCGGGAATGGTAAACTCCCAGCTGACTCTGAACTTGTTTGAGACTTGTGGCTCCAGCTGGATATGCATAAGTCTATGGGGCCCAATGGTATTCATACCAGGGTACTGAAAGAGCTGGCTGATGTTATTACGGGACCTCTTTCCATTATGTTTCAACTGTCTTCGGAGTCTGGAGAGGTCCCAGTCAACTGGAAGCTGGCAAATGTCCCAATTTTCAAGAAGGGTAAGAAGGAAGACCCTGGTAATTACAGGCCTGTCAGTCCCACTTCAGTGCCTGGTAAAATTATGGAGAAGGTTATTCTGGGAGTTAATTGAAAAACACTTGAGAGACAATGCAGTCATTGGTCATAGCCAACACGGGTTCACGAGGGGAAAGTCCTGTTTAACTAACTTAATTTCCTTGTATGACAAGGTCACCCATCTAGTTGGCCAAGGGAAGCCAATGGATGTGGGGGTTTTTTGGATTTTGGCAAAGCTTTTGATACTGTCACAGTATCCTTCTGGACAGAACATCCAGCATACAGCTAGACAAGTCCATAATATGATGGGTGAACAATTGGCTGACAGGTCGGGCTCAAAGAGTTACAGTAAATGGGGTTACATCAGGCTGGCACTCAGTCACCAGTGGGGTTCTGCAGGGCTCAGTTATAGGGCCAGTGCTCTTTAATGTTTTTATAAATGATCTGGATGCAGGAGTCGAATGTACATTAAGTAAGTTTGCTGGCAATACTAAATTAGGAGGAGCTGTGGACTCCCTCGAGGGTAGAGAGGCCTTACAGAGAGATCTGGATAGACTAGAGAGCTGGGAAATCACCAACTGTATGAAATTTAACAAGAGCAAGTGCCAGATTCTGTACCTAGGATGGAGTAATCCTGGTTATACATACAAATTGGGGGATGAGAAGCTGGAGGACAGCCCCGTGGAAAGAGATCTGGGGATTTGGGTTGATGGCAAGTTGGTTATGAGTCAACAGTGTGTCCTGGCAGCCAGAAGGGCCAACCGTGTCCTGGGGTGCATCAAGCACAGCATAGCTAGCCAGTCAAGGGAGGCGATTGTCCCACTCTACACTGCAGTGGTGTACGCCTCGAGTACTGTGTGCAGTTTTGGGTGCCTCAATATAAGAAGGACATCAAACTATTAGAGTGTGCCCAGAGCTTTGCTAGTCATTGCATTAGTCCATGTGTTTGTAAACTTGTGGTTCTCAGGTGCATGTCTTGAACAGAAAGTAGCACGCAAGAATGCAAATAAAGTTACCTCTAATAAATGTGCAGAAATAAAACCCTCTAAAGACTGAACAATATTAAATATACTGAGAGCCAGAGAAATATTGGAGACAGTGTAAATGGAAACAGTGCTACTTAGCCATTCCTAGAGGAACATGTGTATGTTGGGGTTTTTTGATTGTTCCCTATCATGCTTACTCTGTTCCCCTCCAGCAACTGTTCCTATCTTATGGCAGGGAGGAACGTTACATCCCACATGACATGCAGCAGGAAAAGATCATTTAAGAGCCCGGACACAAAGAAGACACTTAGCTTGGCAAACTTCAGCCTTGGACTTATGTTTTCCTAGATTCCTGTTGAGGGTCCAGTACCAGAAAGCCGTCACTCTCACAGTGCCTGTAGCTGGAAAGGAGGAGTGCTAATTGCAGGAGGTCTGGGAGCAGCTGAGCAGCCCTTAGGTTCCATTTTCTTTCTGAAGGAGCTTGAACATGGCTTTCAGTGGCAGACAGTAGAGACATATCCTCCTCTCATCCCAAGGTAAGTAGAAGGCATTCAACAGTGACTCTTCTGCCTGTCTCTACCTACCTCTCTTACTAATGGGGTTCAGTCTCATTTTGAACTCACAGGTATTCACATACTGCACATGTGCATGATGGAAAACTTCTGCTTGTTGGTGGAGTGTGGTTTTACTCATCCTCTGTGCCAGGCATCACCATCATTGACTTAATGACTGGTCTCTGCTTGGACTATGCGATTAATGTGGTAAGTACTGAAATTTTTCTTTCAGGGTAAACAGTGTTGTGTGAAGGAACGTGGTAACTTTAGGGCTATTCCCTGAAACGGAGTAGGGAATGCAAAGTAGGCAAATTTGTGAGTGGAATAAACATTCCCTGTTTGAGGTAGAATCTTATTTTGAAGTGCTTTTACTAGTCCAGAGAACATAATAGTGTTATGAGGGAGAGTCTGAGTGTGCAGAAGACTGGAGGGCATGGAGCCGCTCTATTCCAGACAGGGGGAGCAGAACTGAGATGGGCACAAGCATAGTAATTTCAGGATGTCTAGGGAAGAAGAGAACAGATGAAACCAGAGCCTCAGTTAGTCTTTATGGAGGTCTGTGGTATAATTTCATTAAAAACTTTGTGGTGGAAATTGCTGTGTGTTATAGCTGCTGCGTGAAGTACAAGAAAAAAACAGCATGGAAATACTAGGAACTCCACTTAAACATAGGAAAACTTTTTACCGTAAGGGTGATTGAACACTGAACAGGTTGCTCAGAGAGGCTGTGGTGTCTCCATCCTTGGAGATATTCAAAACCTGACTGGGCAAGGTACTGAGCAACCTGCTGTAGTTGAGCCTGCTTTGAACAGGGGTGTTTGGACTAGATGATACTCAGAGGTCCCTTCCAACCTCAACTATTCTGTGATTCTGTTCTGTGATTCCGTGAAGAACAATCATACAGGTGATGTCACATAGCAGGATTTTGGCATACTCTGCACAAAACTTAGTCTAAATCTATGAGTAGCCCTTTTCTGTGATAATACCGCCTGGAGTACAAGAAAGACATGGACCTGTTGGAACAGGTCCAGAGGAGGGCCACAAAAATGATTGGAGGCTTGGAACACCTCTCCTATGAGGACAGGCTGAGAGACAGTTGGAGTTGTTTAGCCTGGAGAAGAGAAGGCTCCGGGGAGACCTTATTGCGGCCTTTCAATACTTAAAGGGGGCTTATAAGAAAGATGGGGACAGACTTTAGTAGGGCCTGTAGTGATAGGACAAGGGGTAATGGTTTTAAACTAAAGGGGAGTAGATTCAGACTAGATACAAGGAAGAAATTTTTTACGATGAGGGTGGAGAAACATGCAGGTTGCCCAGAGAGGTTGTAGATGCATCATCCCTGGACACATTCAAGGTCAGGCTGGACAGGGCTCTGAGCAACCTGATCTAGTTGAAGATGTCCCTGCTTATGGGAGGGGGGCTTGGACTAGATGACCTTTAAAGGTCCCTTCCAACCCAAGCTATTCTATGAGAAAGCTTCTGTTGCTTGACAAGTTTTTATTTATCTTTTATGTAAAGAAATAAATTTCTTTAGATATGGATCCTGTCCTTGGTGGAACTGGAATTTGTAACTGGTCTGTTTTTTATAATAGGCAGTATGTGTGCATCTGGCTGACCTTGCAGCATTTTCCTGAGGGCATAAAGCATGAAGTATGCTTAAATGTCATTTAGTTTTTTCTTACTCTCTGTAGCAGAAGTTGAAAGTGGCCTAGTATCCTTTAGATAAAATAGGCTACACTTGTTGGATAGCAGTGAGGATGGGTACAGTGATAATAAAGTTGTATCTAAAATAACAGAACTTTTTTATTTACATTACATAAGTGGATGCAGATGGATTGGTAGCTGCCTTTGCTTATGAGCTGTTTGCTTTGACTTAGGTGAAACTCTGTAGGCTTTTGAACCTACCAGTACTGTGCTAAAGTATTGATAGTACTGTACAGTGTATGTGGATTGGTCCCAAGTTTTGAAAGACTGGAATTGTCACTATTTTCTGTGCAGTACTGGATACTATTAGCATTACTGCTTTGATACATGCGTTAGAATGCCATTGGCTGGCAGCTTTCTCTATGCTTGAAAAAGCCATGGAACAGTTACCATGGGCAGATACCTCTCTCTTAATCACTATCCTTTAACCTTTTTCCAAGAATATAGATGAGGGTACCCTCATAAAAGTTGCCTTCTGTCTTGAGCATTTTACAAGGGAAGTCTCTACAACCTGTCCTCTTCAGATTCCAGTGGCCCCAACAATAACTGAATTGCCAGCACAGCAGTTTTGTTACTGCTACAGTCTGTTACCTGCAACAAGTGTGTCTCCAGGGTTCACTTTCTTGAGCTTTCACATATTGGAGGTCATGAAAGAGCTTCTCTTCAGGTTGTCAGATATACAGGTTATAAATCAGATGTTTCTTGGACCTTAGATGTATAACTATATACTTTAGGCTCTCTCATTTGTGGTGAAGAGGGCATGACTGTTCATTGCTGCTTCTGATACAAGAACTAGGAGACATCAAAAGAAGCTGGCAGGCAATATGCTTCAAAAGAGTGCTTCATATGAAACATAGTTAAGCTCTGGAACTCCTTGCCACAGGACATGAATGCCAAAGGTTTAAATGGATGCAAAAAGTGACTAGCTGTGTTCTTGGAAGGAAAAGCATTAAGTTCAAGGAGTACAAAGACATTCTCTCTCATTAAAAATAACTGAACTGCAAGTTGTTGGGTGGGTGGAGTATAATAGAAGAGTGTATAATGGTTTCCTTGTTCCCGTGTTCTCTAGCTATCTATTTTTGCCCACATTTGCGGGTGGTGTAGTGGTACCATATGAAATATCCCTACAGCATTGTATAAGGTACACGTGTTGAATTCCTGTATGCTCAAAATCTCCTTTCCTTTTTCAGGAGCATCTGGAGTGGCCACTAATGCTACATAATCATAGTAGTGTCTTTCTGCCAAATGAGAAGGAGTTGTTGCTTATTGGTGGTGGTGGGAACTGCTTCTCCTTTGGGACACACCTGAACCCAGAGCCTGTCTCGTTGAGCCTCAGCAAGATCCTGACCAGCCACTGACTGGGACCAAACAGGACTGAACCATGCTGATGCACTGTGGAGAGACATCTATTCACTTGTAGGTCCAACAGCAGCAAAGTGTTTCCACAAAGGTTTTGTATCCAGAATGCATTTATTTGTAAAGGTGGGATAAGGAGGGACAGTTATGACAAGGGGTTGCATACCTCATCTGTCTTTTTTTTGTTTGTACTGCTGCTTGTGTTGCTGTAAATAAAGTATCTCAAAAGTAGCTCTGTGGTGATAGCAGTAGTCCTTAGAGGTGAAACGAGGAACAGTGCTGTGTTCAAAAGGGACATGACTTTGCACAATGCTGACTTGGAGGTACAGTGAAGTCACTGAGTCAAAAAGCCATTGGAAGTGTTGAGCATAATTAAGTGAAAGGAACTGTGTCATAGGTCATACTTGAATATTTCAAAAGGTCATGTCTAGTCTAGATATGACAAACTCATGCTCCTCTGATTCTTGTTGGCAGCAGCTCAGACCCTGCTAGCTGTAGCCCTTGCTTGTTTCCTGGGAGGGTAATAATACACCAATGACAGAGGAGCTCTAGCAGTAGCCCCTGCTTGTTTTCTGCAAGGGTAATGACATACCAATAAAAGAGGGGCAGGGGGAGCCACGTGAAATCATGGCTCAGCCTCATTGCTAACATTTGAACTCTTCTTCTATGCCTGTGAAGGTGCCATGGTGAGGAGACTGTGCTTGGAACACAGTGTTTGAGCACAATGTTCAAACTAGGATGATGTTCTTGAGAAGAGACATATGCTTCTGTCTATATGCCTTTTATACAAGATGACCAAATTAGTTCAGGGAGGTTTTTGGTTTGGGGAAAGCCCTGGGGAAAACTACTAGAGAGAGACTCCTTGGAGTATAAAGTAGAAAATGAGAAAGGGAGATCTCTAAAGCTATTGCAGTACCAAAATTGGTTGAGGCTGCTGATTAGGATCACATCTGTAGGCATCCAAAAATCAGATTGCCTTCTGAATTCTTCAGTGAGAATAGGTGTCTATAAACCTGTGAAATTAAGGAGAAGGTGGAATAACCTTAGTGGCTCTTCATGGCTTCTACTGGCTGTGATAAGGAAAGGGGTACACAAAGCAAAGTGACTTTTAGAGCACCCACTAGGCCTGCAGTGTATCCAAGGAGCTGGCAGACACTGGAGGAGGAGTAGGCCCTGCAGTCACTCAGCTCCATTTCCCATCAAGCTACCTCCTTCTGCAGTTGTGAATGGCCAACGTCCAGGATCTGGAGGAGATTGGGGAGGTCCTGTGACTCGGCAGGGCCTCAGGTTGGTAGTGTGTAAATAAAAAAGATGAGAAGTGCAATTCACCGAGGTGTTTGGGAAGAGCCAGAAGAGGAATTGCAACTTGATGCACTTGAACGTGGTCTTCCTGCTGCAGAAGGCACATGAATCAGGTGATGCTAGGAACTGCATTATGAATCCATGAAGGACCTCCATACCCTACCCAGTAGGGTATGGAATTGACTCAGGTTATAAGCTAGGTCACCTATATTCCTTGTTGCCCTTTTCTTATGCTGGAGGTCCTGGTGCTTTGTGTCAGCACAGGATGCAAAGGTAAGAAAACAAAAGATGCAGAATGGGTTTACAGAAGTAGTGCACTGGAGCTAGTTTTCTTTGTGATCCCAGTAAGAAAAGCACTCAGACTATGTAAGGTGTTGATTAAAATGCCATTTATTGAAGCTAAGACCAGAAGGAAAAAGAGGATAATACAGGTAATCTTAACATCCCTTCAGATGCTGGGAACATGGAGTTGTGCGGAGTTAGAGGGACCTCCAATCAGGGCACGGCATGCAGTGCAGGTCCTGCCTATGGAGAGGTTCCACTGACAACTTGGTCTCTTGAGCTCTTATTTTCTTAGAACAAAATAATATCATTCATCATTTCTACTGTCAAACAAAAAGATGTCCACTTGAGAACCTGCTGCTTTGCTTTACAGTAAAGAGAAGGACATGCAGGTGATGTAATTGCCAGTGCCAAGTGGGAGCTGTCTACAGGTTCCTTTGTTACCAATTATTAGGTGGCTAACGTTATCCTGTGAGCAAGGGATATGTGCAGCACAACACAGGCTTGAAGGCCAAGCTTTATTTGCCACAGCACCAGGCCTGCGCCTTCTCAAGGTTAACTGTTAAATGGATCACTAATTCCTGTACAATATTCTGAAACAAAAATTCGCAGATACTTCTCTTTAAGGTCCGAATCTCCCCGTAGGGGAAACGGAGTATTCAGAGAGTTCCCGAAATAAAACTCAATAGCAACGAAGTTACTATTAAGCAGGCATTCTTTATTACAGCGCTGGATGTACGGGGGATCATTCCACCTAACATGCATACCCACTGGAGTTCATTTTTGACATTTATACATGAAAGTTAACACACCACGCCTGTCTAATACATAATCATTAGTCTGACTAAGCATTCTCTTCTTCCATTGGCCTGTATTTCTCTCGCTTCGGTTTTAAAGTTACAGTGTGATTTTAATTAACTGCGCATGCTTACGAAGAGTTGGGGGGTAGTTCTTTTCGTCCCTCAATTGAGTCGGTGGTCGCGATCTCCCCCTGCCAGAATTACCTTTCCCCTAGTTTCTGTGCTTCAGCGCCTTCTGGGCCAAGAAGTTCCCTTTTATCACTGCTGACTGATTTGTGGCCTTCCCATGTCTTCACAGCCTTCTCTGCAGCAGGATGTTTCCACTGTCAGTCCTTGAAGTTCTACTGAATTGTATTCTTTTAGGAGGTTCTTATGAATGAGGCATTCATTGCTAAGACTTTCTTATCTGGCCTAAGCATTATTCACTGCCTTGTTAAAATTCTCAGGTGTTAGTTTCTACTCCTAACTGTGATCCTTTCTTAATTACTAATAACTACGAATAACTCCTGCACTATTTTATTTCATCCAAGAAGAATATATATACATTTGAGGTAACAGTTATGTCCACCACAAAAGGCACAGTGGAACCTTCTATCTTTTAGCTTTTGTTCAAGGTATCAGCATGCCTTAATTGTGCCTAGGCAGCTTGACACAAACATTTCATTAAATAAAGTCTAACTTATGGTATCAATTCTTCTGGTTAGGCTCACTACCATAACCTTTCCCTTTGACAGCCAGCATTTGGCTGTGTGTTCAGATCTCAGGTCTTGGTTCGATAGAGTGCTGGCACAACCCATTCAGTCACACTGCTGAGGTGGTGAATGACCAGAGAGATGTGAAATTTTCTTGCAGGGCTCTAGTGTTAGGGGTTGGGGAGAAACGCAGACAGGTGAGAGCAGGATTTTCCTCTCAAATGTAAGACCTGAATCCTATCCCCAAAGGGAAAAGTGTTTGGAGGGTGTGGGGGGTGGCTGACAGCTACTCAGGGACTTGCTACACCACAGGCAGCAGCAGGAGTCAGCCCTTCCCCACCAGGCATGAATGCTGGGTCATTAATGACTCTTACGGTGTTGCAAGAGAAGGGGCAGTGTACTGGCACTGAGCCCCATGGCAGACTTACTGCCAGATGTTGTGTATGTGCATTAATAAACAATTGCTTCATTCTTTGTATTCTGTCTGTCTGTGGTTCCTGCAGTCCCTTTAGCCTTGAGAGAAAGTGCCAGAAGACAGTGGCCAGGAAAAGGAGGGTTATCCATTGGGTCTGAAGGGGTGGAGGCTGGTCCCAAGGTCTCTTGGAACCTTTTGGGGTCCCTGGGGATTCCCCCATGCTGTTCATGTGCTTGTGGGAGATTTCCTTTGTGTTGCCATGAACACTTGGGGCTGTTCATGGCATTTCCCATCACCCTCCAGAGCTGTGTGAGGACCTCAGGCTGCTCCTCAGTTTGCCTGCAACAAACTGAGATGTCCCCAGTGCATCTGAGGCTGAGGCATATGTGCGTGGTTCTGGAAGATGGGGTTTTGACAGGAACGGGGAGTGCCTGCAGGCAACTTTAATCAGCCACATTGATCCCCACAGACTGCATTATGGCCCTTTTGGTATGCATCAAGACCCTTCATTTGTATTTTGTAGTGCCCCAGAGCCATCCGTTTGCCTTCTGAACCCCTCAATTCACACTTTTGGGTTACCCCAAGGCCTCCATGTGCCTTTCTGCATACCCTCAGGCCATGTGTTTGTATTGCAGTGTGCCACAAAGTTTTCCTGTTTAACTTTCTCCCATCCCAAGATTTTTCAAGTGCTTTTTTTGTGTGCTCCAGGGTAATTGTTTTATTTTTGGTGTGCCCCAGCCCCGTCCCCCCCTTTACCCTTCTGTGCCCCCAGAGTCCTTCATTTCCCTGTCATCCCCTGGTGGTTTTCTTTGCTTTCCTTTTGTTGCACAGCAGTGCTCTGCATTTACTCTCTTGTCACCTTTAATACTGCTTTTTTCCTTTTTGTGCATCCTGGGGCTCTCCCTAACTGTCAGCAAACTGCTCTCAAGAGCTGGGGCATGCCTCTACTACCCAGCTCTTAGCCCCAGCTCAGGGGTTAATGGTGAGGGCCCCCATTCCCCATAGGCTACAGCTGTGTGCCATGGGGGCTGGTTGTACTGGTTGCATCTGAGCGTGGGCATGGCAGACTGTGCTGCTCACAGAGGCCACGCGCGGGATGGGACTGTTGCTGCTCGGGGGTCATCATGTTGGGGTCAGTCTGGGGCAAGCATTGCCAGCAGGGATCAAGACCATGGCCGAAACCACAGGTGAACAGGGGTCCGTGTTTGGGGCTGCAGGTCCTGCACATGCAGGGCATCCCTGCAACCAGGAATGTCCCAGGCAACGTGACACATGGTGGGGGACCCTGGGCATGCACCAGGACAGGGCCCACAGAGAACTGCACTGGGGCTGGAAGGCGACGCAACGCTGGTACGGTGGGCAGCTAGGGGCCATGGTGGGGGGGAGGGTGGTGCACCGGGGCAGTGCAAGGGCCACACTGAGGCGTGCAGGGATGCCTGCACACTGGGACCAGAGTGGAGGGAGTCCAGGTTGGGGGGCTAATGGGCCATAGTAGTGCTGCAGGGAAGACTGGGTCAGGTCGGGGACATGTCAAAGTGGAGGGAGATCGCTAGGAAAAGGATACCCTGGGGAAGGTCGTGAAGCATGTGCAGNGCCTATGGCAGTATCGGCGATGAACCGGGGCCGATCGCGAGTGAGCCCCGGGCCGGTGCTGGGGTTCCTGAGGCTGGGCTCAGGGCTCTGTGGTGGCTTCCGGGTCCCATACGGGTGTGGGAGGAGGGCAAAGGGAAAGGACGGCATCCCCGGAGGGCTATAATTCACACCACACTGGGGCCCGCGGCATGCCGGGAGGTGAAGTCTTCCGGCACTGGGCTTCAGGGTAGCCATGCTGGCCAGCGTGGCATGCTGGGAGATGAGGTCTTGCACCAGAAAACTGCCAGTCATGCCGGGAGTTGTAGTCCTTGGGCACTAGCCTACCATGCAGCAAGGTTGGTTTGCTCAGCGTACTGGGAGGTGTAGTCTTTGAGCACTGGGCTTCCTAGCGGCCATGTTGAGCCACGCAACATGCCGCGAGGTGTATTTTAATGCTAATGAGGTTCAGGTCAAAGATGTATGACCGGAACAGCCTAGAATGCCACGAAGTCCTCCCTAAAACATGGAAGTGCCAGTTAGTCATAGAATCATAGAATCATTAAGTTTGGAAAAGACCTCTAAGACCATCAAGTCCGACCATCAACCCAACACCACCATGCCTCCTAAACCAGGCCCTGGAGTGCCACGTCTACACATTTTTTGAATGCCTCCAGGGGTGGTGACTCCACCACCTCTCTGGGCAGCCTGTTCCAATGTTTAACGACTCTTTCAGTAAAGAAATTCTTCCTGATGTCCAATCTAAACCTTCCCTGATGCAGCTTGAGGCCATTTCTTCTTGTCCTATCACTAGTTTCTTGGGAGAAGAGTCCAAGGCCTGCTTCACTACAACCTCCTTTCAGGTAGTTGTAGAGAGCGAGAAGGTCTCCCCTCAGCCTCCTCTTCTCCAGACTAAACAACCACAGTTCCCTCAGCTGCTCCTCATAAGACTTGTTCTCTAGACTCTTCACCAGCTTCGTTGCCCTTTGAGTCCTCTGAAAGCATAACTCTGTGGACCGTGGGACCTCCCAAAACACCCAAAGTGCATGTTAGTTCAATGGAAGTTGTTCTCTAGGGGCAAGAAGTCTTCCCAGTAACCCAGAAGTGTCTGTTAGTCCTCTGAAAGTGGAACTCCGTGGTACGTAGGTTGGCCTGGGAAACGAGAAGCATCCGTTAGTCCTATGGAAGTTGGTCACTATTGGCCGGAAGCCCTGCAAAACTACCAGAAGTGGTCCAATCTAAACTGGAAGTTGCGCTAATAACATGAGAAACTACATAATGAGACTGGAACTGAGTTCTGTAGGAATGGAAGTTGTCCATAATAGCCACTAAATGGTCTGAAATCCACCGGAATGGAGTTGGACAGAAACACAAATGATACATGATGACTGGAAGTCAGACGCATTTAACTGGAAATGACATTTAAAGGACTGCAGACACAACNCCTCTAAGACCATCAAGTCCGACCATCAACCCAACACCACCATGCCTCCTAAACCAGGCCCTGGAGTGCCACGTCTACACATTTTTTGAATGCCTCCAGGGGTGGTGACTCCACCACCTCTCTGGGCAGCCTGTTCCAATGTTTAACGACTCTTTCAGTAAAGAAATTCTTCCTGATGTCCAATCTAAACCTTCCCTGATGCAGCTTGAGGCCATTTCTTCTTGTCCTATCACTAGTTTCTTGGGAGAAGAGTCCAAGGCCTGCTTCACTACAACCTCCTTTCAGGTAGTTGTAGAGAGCGAGAAGGTCTCCCCTCAGCCTCCTCTTCTCCAGACTAAACAACCACAGTTCCCTCAGCTGCTCCTCATAAGACTTGTTCTCTAGACTCTTCACCAGCTTCGTTGCCCTTTGAGTCCTCTGAAAGCATAACTCTGTGGACCGTGGGACCTCCCAAAACACCCAAAGTGCATGTTAGTTCAATGGAAGTTGTTCTCTAGGGGCAAGAAGTCTTCCCAGTAACCCAGAAGTGTCTGTTAGTCCTCTGAAAGTGGAACTCCGTGGTACGTAGGTTGGCCTGGGAAACGAGAAGCATCCGTTAGTCCTATGGAAGTTGGTCACTATTGGCCGGAAGCCCTGCAAAACTACCAGAAGTGGTCCAATCTAAACTGGAAGTTGCGCTAATAACATGAGAAACTACATAATGAGACTGGAACTGAGTTCTGTAGGAATGGAAGTTGTCCATAATAGCCACTAAATGGTCTGAAATCCACCGGAATGGAGTTGGACAGAAACACAAATGATACATGATGACTGGAAGTCAGACGCATTTAACTGGAAATGACATTTAAAGGACTGCAGACACAACCTAAACCACCAGATCAGCCAAAAAAATACCCAGAAAACATACCTTATGCAAATCCAAAACCACTATCCTAGTCCTGAAATAGACAGCGAGCTAAAATTGGACCCCCTGAAAAAGAAACTAAAAAATGCAAGATAAGCAAAAATACCCCCAAAACCCTAAATCTCTCCATAATGATGACAGATGATTAAACAATGAATGCGAAAGCATGCTAAGAACTGATAAGAAATAAGTAAAAGCAGGTGCACCTGCCTTTACAGAGACCAGGGATTTCCAACTGCTGAAGCAGAGCAGCTGCTGCTGCTTTTCTCGCCCTTACTTTTGTGCCCTTACTTTTGTGCCCTCGCTGCCTTGTTGCCGACAGATGGAGCCCTCAGCCAATAGGCAACAGACATGACGATATATGACCACAGATCAGATTCGACTGGGGTATAAATGGAGCCCTGCCAGGGGGCCTATTGAGCTGGTCCTCCTTGGAGCAGCAGGTCTACAGTTGGGGACTCTCCTGTTGGGTTGGGACGCCACCTAAGGTAACTCCTCAAGGTTGACAGCCCTCGTCTAGTTAGGTGAGTGATTGCGCATTTTGGATAAACCCTCAAGAATTCTTAGGTCAGTTGGGTAGTAATAGTTCCCGCCTGACATCCTAAACCTGTGATTAATTAATGTTCATTGGAGTGTCAAAGCACTTTTGGTTGGAATAAATTTTTGTTTGGGTTATATCATCTGCCTAATTTGACTTTGTGCACCTCTGTGACAAGCTAACACAATGACCCTGAAGAAATAACATTGTAAGACCAAGATAAAGGAAGCATCTGCTGACCCACTAGCTGCTGAAACTAGCTGCCCAAAAGTAACCTATATTCATTTTAATACAAGTACAGTGTTAAAAACCACACCCCTAAGAAAAAGTGCACTCTACATTGCACTGGTGTACATCTTGAGTACTGTGTGCAGTTTTGGGTGCCTCAATATAAGGACATCAAACTATTAGAGCGTGACCAGAGGAGGGCGACCACGATCATGAAAGGTCTCGAGGGCAAGACTTAAGAGGGGCGGCTGAGGTCACTTGGCTTGTTCAGCTTGAAGAAGAGAAGGCTGAGGGGTGATCTCATCGCAGTCTACAACTTCCTCAAGGGGGCCAGCAGAGGGGGAGGTGCTGATCTCTCTCTGGTGACCAGCAATAGGACACGAGGAAATGGCATGAAGCTGCGTCAGGGGAAGTTCTGACTGGACATTAGGAAAAGGTTCTTCACTGAGAGGGTGGTCGGTTCCTGGAACAGGCTCCCCAGGGAAGTGGTCATGGCACCAAGCCTGTCAGAGTTCAAGGAGCGTCTGGACAATGCTCTTAATCATATGGTTTAGTTTTAGGTAGTCCTGCGAGGAGCAGGGAGTTGGACTCAATGATCCTTATGGGACCCTTCCAACTCAAGATCTTCTGTGATGCTGTGATTCTATGATTCTCTTCTTGAGGGTGACTAAGATGATGAAAGGTCTTGAGAGCAAGACTTGGAGGTACACACTCACATACATGCAAGGTTCGGGGAAAATACAAACACACTGGTCCCCCCTCCAGCAGCAGGCATCCAGGCACATGGGCACTGTGACCCATGGTCCTACTCCAGCTGCTGGTGCTGAGATTCTCACTTGATTCAGTTGCCCCAGTCACCCAAGTAGTTGCATCTGGGACACACACAGGTCCTGTGACCTGTGGTGGTCTTGTCCCAGTTGTCCGGCACTGAGACTTCCAGTCACACCACAGGCCCAGGGGTGCTTACATCCCCAGTCTGACTTGTTTGTTGTCCCAAATTCACTCACACTGGCCCCCCCCAGTAGCTGGCACTCTGGACACAGAGTCTTTGAGAGCCATGAGGATGCTCCCAAGATTTGTGGCCCCTCCAATTCCTGAGGCTGAGACCCTCACTTGCTCCAGTTGCTGGCACAAAAGGCCCTGGAATGCTTTCCCCTGCCTGCTCTGACTCCGTTTGCTGGCTCCATATTCACTAATGCTTGTCTCTGCAGTTGCAGGCACCTAGTCCTTGCATCAGTCACATGCATGGGGTAGAGAGTGATATTACACAGAGAGATAGTTAAGAAAGGATTTAATCAATAAGATAGATTGATCAGGTGCAGAGCTCAGTCAAACAAGTGTACTGACAAGTGACTGTATACATGCGACTGACTCCTTTTATACCCTTTTCTGTTTGTTCCCCCTCTTTGTTCCCCAACCATCCCCTTCTCTTAAACATTCCTTAATAAGTTTTGTTTAGTCCCACAAGGCCCTCCCTTGAGTCTTCTGAATCCTCTTGTTCCTCACTTCCCCCTTCTTATGAGTTGCAAAGTCCAGGTTGGCCCTTTCCAAAGATATGCCTGGAGTTTCTTAATGGCCTATGGATTACTGACTGGAGACTTTTGATTTTTGGCATTGTCGCCATTATCCCTTGTCTATCAGGTTTGTGTGTCTGTGTGCTTTTGTTTATCAATTTCCCCTTACTATTCCATTTGCATGGAAAGTGACTGCGATTCAATAAACTTAATGAAACAGATGCTCTCACTCTCCACGTAGCCTTTGAACTTCTTTTATGGAAGCCAAATCAACTTCATCTCAGGTCCTCAAAAATACAGAAACTAATAGTAGCAGACTATAAATATCTGGAAGATAATTGGGAGATAAGTGACCACCAACAACAGTTCAAGAAGTAATTTGTTTAACATTATTTATTTTTCTATGGCATAGCAGTAGATTTTGTCCTGAAGAAAGGGTATTTATCATGACTTTAGTAGGACTTTGACACATCTTGTGTGACACCTTCATAACATACTAAGAAAACATGATTCAAACATGAGTATTGCAGGGTAGTGTGAAATTATTTGGAAATCAGACTTTGAGAATATTTAGAAATCACCCTCTATGAAAATGGTGGGGTCCCACAGGATCAGTCTTGGGGTCCAATTATTAATGACAAGAATGATGAAGCAAAGAGGATTTATATTATATAGTCAGTTAACATCAGGCAGAGTAGGCTCAATAGTACATTAGTGGGCAAGATGAAAATTCAAAATTACTTTGACATGGAAGAAATACTTGTGGAAAACAAACTGCAGTTTATTAAAGATAGACTGAGTTTTAAAAATAGCGCATAGCACAATTATAGGGTGAGAGAAGCATAATTACAGATCACAATCTAAACATGAGTAAGCAGTATCATGCTGTGGTGGAAGGCCTAAACTGTGTGTTCAGGTATGTAACCAGGAATGTTCTCTGTAAGACACATGAACTGGTCCTTCTATTCTCTTCAGTGCTCTTAATCTCAGCAGGACCCTTGTAAAATACCCAAAGCTGATTCCTGAGAAAAAGAGGTCGACAGAATGCAATACAGCTTTATAGAGGTATGCAGTGAGAATGACCTGACCACATATGTTACAGGGGAAGATTCTGAAGGACTTGTAGCTGTTGAGTCTGGAGAAGATTCAAGAGAGAAATAAATCTTCAAGTATGTAAAATATAGCTGCAGAGAGGACAAACAAATTATTCTCCATATTTACTTTGGGTAGTACAAGGAATCTATAGAAAGGGCAACTTCAATTGGACACTAAGAAAAGCTATTAATTGTGACAATAGTAAAGTGCTGCAATAGACTGCCTAAAGAGGTGAGAAATTCTTGTCACTGCAGACTTTCAGAAACTATTAAATAACCATCTCCCCAGACGATAATATAGTTCAATTTGCTTTAGGAGAAAGGGATGGATCAGATGGCCTCCGAAATTTTCTCCACAGCTTGTTTGCTATGATATTCCTTTAAGCCCCTCATCTTACATTTTTTCCTTTAGTGCTTGCACTAAAGGTTTTCTTTCTGCATATTAATACTGCAGTTCAGCACTTTATCTTGCTCTGTGGTTTGAGCCACTGATCACTTGCTTTGCTGGTCATTGCATTAGTCCATGTGTTTGTAAACTTGTGGTTCTCAGGTGCATGTCTTGAACAGAAAGCAGCACGCAAGAATGCAAATAAAGTTACCTCTAATAAATGTGCAGAAATAAAACCCTCTAAAGACTGAACAATATTAAATATACTGAGAGCCAGAGAAATATTGGAGACAGTGTAAATGGAAACAGTGCTACTTAGCCATTCCTAGAGGAACATGTGTATGTTGGGGTTTTTTGATTGTTCCCTATCATGCTTACTCTGTTCCCCTCCAGCAACTGTTCCTATCTTATGGCAGGGAGGAACGTTACATCCCCCATGACATGCAGCAGGAAAAGATCATTTAAGAGCCCGGACACAAAGAAGACACTTAGCTTGGCAAACTTCAGCCTTGGACTTATGTTTTCCTAGATTCCTGTTGAGGGTCCAGTACCAGAAAGCCGTCACTCTCACAGTGCCTGTAGCTGGAAAGGAGGAGTGCTAATTGCAGGAGGTCTGGGAGCAGCTGAGCAGCCCTTAGGTTCCATTTTCTTTCTGAAGGAGCTTGAACATGGCTTTCAGTGGCAGACAGTAGAGACATACCCTCCTCTCATCCCAAGGTAAGTAGAAGGCATTCAACAGTGACTCTTTGGCCTCTAGGCCAAAGATCTAAGGAAAGATCTATTTCTGCTTCGTCACTCAGTCAAATCAAGAGTGTAGAAGCTAGGTAATATGTGTAATCTTGCTAGAAATGAATTGTAATCTCATAGCATTTTGCTTTTTCTATAGGAATCTCAAGCACATAGTTTCTGCTAACAATGTTGCTATTACATTTAATTAACTACTTTCCCACATAGCTTGGTATGCTCTTAAACTGCTTCTATCTAGCATTTAGCATTAGCATTTTTCCCAGTAAAATTAAGTTTAATTAGCTACCCAGTCACATTGCTGGCACGATAGACAAAGCTGTAGTAAAAGAGCAGATACTGTTATTTCCAGTAAAGGTCCTTTTCTCTGTTCAGTGTTTTTCTTGCTGTAAACTTAAGGCAGAGCAGAAAACTTGTTGTGGCTCCTCTGGCTGTCTTCATGCCTTCCGGTGGTTCGCCCCTCCCCTTTCCCAGGTGGTGGGCGGGGCCCAAGGGTATATGACCACGGGCCTCTCATCAAGGAACTCCTTCTGCTTGTGGTCTTCTTTGGTGTCAGTGTTCTGCTGTTCTTTTGGTTAATTGCAGCTTTTGAGCTGGCTGAGCTGTTTGGGCAGATCTGTTCTGACATTCAGAGAAGCAGAGGTGCCTGAGGTAAAAGCTTCAGGACAAGTCAAGGCTAAGCAGCATATATAGTAGAAAGTATATTTGTTGTATGCAGCTTTTTTTTTTTTTTTAGGTCAGTAACTTTGTATTGGGTGTTCAGGTGTGGCAAAATGGTTTAATAGTTTGCTTTTTTTGGTGGTGTTTTTTTTTCTTTATTTTATTCTAGGGGCATTGCATTTACCTGGAATTTCAGGTTATGGGATGGTTCATTGCCTTTGCTGATTGCCTGTGGGCTACTATGTTGTCCCTAGAGCTTTTACAGTTTGTAGTGGGCCCCTTGTAGTTTATGAGTGTTTGAAATTCACTTACTTTGTGGGCCTGGAGTCTGTGGGAAGACAGAAGATAGGAGATGCTGGCAGAATGCAGGGCAGGGCTCAGAAGCACAGCTCCCAAGGAGCAGCTAACACAGAAGGTTCAGGGGTGCAAATACAGGGCAGGAGCTGTCGGGAAGGAGTGGGGTTCCTTCTCTGACAGTTCAGGAGAAGAGAAGGGGTTTCTAAAGTTTCGGGACCTGGGGATGGTTGGGAAAGGGAGATGGGTTCATCAGCCTTTCTCAGATGAGTTTTGCAGTTGGATTTGGGTGTCGATGAGGTCTGTTCTGTTTTAGTCTCTCCACAGCTAACGGGAGGTATGACAAAGTTATGAGAGACAGCGTAAACTGTCCGGGCCTCCACATCACAACATGCAGGGCTGAATGTCAGACAAGCCTTATCTTGGAACAGATTAGGTACGTTAACATACATTAAAATACACCCTTCCAAACTCTGAGGTCTCTGCTCCTCCGTGCCTTTTACTTACTTCATTCCCTGACTTAATTTTTGTGTCGATCCCTTCACCGTCCATCCGGATGTCACAGTCATTGTTACTTAGAAGCATTGAGTAGGCACTCAAGCCACCGAGGCGAAGGGCTCCGGAGTGGAGGATCGCGCCGGGGGACCCATGCTAAAGGGGCAAAACCGCGAAGGCAAAAGCACAGGGAGAGAGAGAGTACCCCCCCCTGCCCCGCCCGCCCCCCCNAGAGGCACATCCATACCTCTTCTAGATCGCACCATCTATTCACTGAGGCTATTGGTATAAACAAGACACAACTCTATCAGCAAAGGCTGAACAAACCTGGAAACACTTCAGTTCTGCTGCTCCCCATAAACATTATGGCTGTGTCTAAACTGTGGGACGTAAGAACTGCACGGTTCCCAGGGCCAGCTCCTGACAGAGCGCAGGGATAAGGCAGAGGTCTCATCTCCCATCCTCTGCTCTGTGTCCAGTTCCCTTCGGAGGAAAATCCAGCATGAAAGGGCAGAGAAGGAGCTATGCTATATCCCAACAAGTTGCCCAGGCTAGGAATAACTGGGATTGGGAATTGGGACAGGGAATTGGGACTGGAAATGGGACCAGGAACTGGGATAGTTTAGGCTCAGCCTAAGGGACCCCAAATTGCACCAGTGTATAGTGGCTGGGTTTCCAGAGCTCAATGCTCAGGGGCAGAAAGTGGCAAAGCGGCCAGCTTTCTCTTTACCTTGACAAATCATGAGTATCGTATAAAAGGCGTCTACTGAGCCAATATGGTCGTATCGTAGTTATAGACTGGAGAGCTCATCTTTGAATTCTGCCTGAATCATCTAGCTAGTCCTTTTGTACAAGGGGGGTAACCAGAACCATGGCACAAAACCAGTAAGGCCGTGGAAGACAGTGTTTGCTAAAATAGAGATGAATAGCAGGTGAAACTCCAAAGATCTAGTTAAATTAGAGCCCTGAAAGGTAAGTATTTCCTAACACTTCACCTAAGCACTTTACATCTGCAATTCTAGGTTCAGAAATTGAAGGGGGGAGAAAGGAAAGTCCCTGTTTCAAATCCTTTGCACTGCTCTGGTCATGCACAGCAGCACTGTGTCTGGCTCATCTTACAGATTGTTTTCTGAACAAGTGTTACTAGAGGTTTCCAAGCTCCTCGGAAACGTAGACAAATTGAGTTTTGCTGCCTGAAGAACAAAGAGTGAGGCATGTACAGTGTCTGTTGTGGGAAAGGATCCAAGAAGCAGCAGCAGAGCTGGGATGGAAAGCCAGGGAGAAGAGACACCAGGGTAGTCACACCTCCTCCAGTCACCGCCACTGCAAGAGTGGGCAGGGGGTGGTGGTGTCAGTGACCACTGCTGGCAGGAGCTGCCATTTCTCTGCCATAGTTACTGCTTGACAGACACCAGCCCGCAAGCGAGGCAGGCCAGAGGTCACAAATGCTCTGTCATGTCCAATGCACGCAGCATGGGCAACAAATGGGAGGAGCTGGAAGCCATGGTGTGTCAGGATGGCTACGACTTAGTCGCCATCATGGAGATGTGGTGGGACAACTCCCACAACTGGAGTGCTGCAATGGAGGGCCACAAGCTCTTC
>WAAD01038759.1:12066-79118 GCA_013389945.1 Fregata magnificens
GGCCGTCCTCCGGCGCGGCGGGCCGGGGGTCCCGGCGCTGAGGGGCTGGCGGGTCGCAGCGGCCCGGTCAGCATGAAGGGCTCCGAGAAGCCGCACAGTTGAAAGCCAGCGTCTGCCCTTCGGCTTTTACTCGCTTCCCCCCGCGCACCGAAGGTCCCGCCGGCCCCCTGGCCGCTCAGTCTGCAGTCACGGGGATACCCCGCTGCGGTGAGGCGATGGCCGGGCCTGTCCCGCCTTCGGCCTGCGTGCGCAGCACGTCTTCTCCACCTGGGACTAGTATTTATTGCTCTGTTTATCACTCATTCTTGCCTGTAAGTGTACTTGTAACCAGCAGCGCTTCCTCGGAGGAGCCTTTGCTGTTTAACAGCGGTGTAACGGAGTAGCGGTTACTGTCAACGTACGTGTGCACCCTGTGAGAGTGTTCCCATCCTTATTCGAGCCTGCTCATCCCTCATTTTGACCCAGTTTAGCTCTACTTTCCGACACTCAAATTTGGGTTAGTATATCTTGCATTTTCATACCAGAATATGCTTCCAGCATGAGAAAAAAAGAATTCTGCAGTTCCCAAGGACTGAATATTATCTCTTGAGAACTAGGTAACAAGGAAGGTCACAAAGTTGCATTAAAACCGTCATTGGCAGTAAGCAAACCAGAAACCAAACTCCACTTCCTTAGTCAAATAAAATCCTTTAGGCCAGCTCACTGGTCACGTAAGCTGGATGTGCTGGCAAAGCCCTCTCCTTGGTTCTCTGTTTCTCAATACAAACACCTTCATGCTATATCGTTGACTAATACCTGTAATTCAGCATCAGGAAAGTATGGAAAATGAGCGCAATTAATCCCTGGTGATATTTGATGTGTAACAGGTGCAGAATCTGAGCTGGAGTTTATGTTGCCAACAGATACTGTCAACTTAAGGGTAACAAAAAAGACCCACAAACCCTACAGGGACAGCTGTAAGATGTTACAACTGTCAAAAGGCAAAACATGAAACCAAGAAGTTCAGACTTGAAAATTGAGTCCACTGTTTATAAAATATTTCAAATGTTCAGTTAAACTGCTCAGATAGCTTTAACTTTGCTCCTCCGTGCTCCAGTTTTCTGTTTGCTCCTCACAGATGTAAAGTCTAGTTCTAGAAATCACTGTGCACAAAAAAAAAAAAATTGCAATTGCTGAGTCATTATATTCCAGTATAAATTGTGTTGATCAAGGGCTTTTTTCTGAGAACTTTACAAAGGTCAGAGACTGTTGCCACCAATATCTTAATTATCTCAAACATCTTTGTAAAGTGTACTGTATTGGAACGATATCTAAATTAACTGGGTTTGTTTTTTTTTTTCCAAAAGGACTTTGTAGTTAATATCCATAAAAAAAATTAACCTTGAAGGAGGTGCTGGATTACGTAGCTTGTATACCTGTGGAGATTAATGCTTTGCCTTTTGTGATCTGTACCAGGAGTGTTTTCATTTTCTTAAGTTCACTAGAACAAACTCTCCTTTTTAAATTTTTTTTTCTAGCACTGTTCATGGTATCTCCTGAAGCCAGAAGGGGAGAGAAGTCCACTCAGGAGCCCAACGAGAACTCTGAAAGTAAGGGCACGGACTGAAATCAAGATGCCAGCAACACAGGTATGGAAACGGGTAAAGTGACACCTTATCTGGAGAGAGGATCATGTGCAGAACGCAAGGAGAAAGAAAGTTTGGAGGTGTCAGAAGGTGCAAAGGTGCTCAGATATGTCAGGGTGTATGAGAAACAGAATAAAGGAGGAGAAATGGAGAAAGGCAGGTGGTATGGCAGGCTTATGGGGCATACCATGGAGGAGGAAAAACAGAGGGATGACGAGAGGAGCAGTTGCCATGAATAGCAGAGAAGCCAATGTGAAAGAGTTGGAATGGTCATCTGAAAAGCTGGAGACATACAGATGGCTTGCAGGCACATGAAGATATGGAGAATGCAGAAAGCATGAGCAGCTGCAGATTAGCAGGATCAGGGCCTCCTGTGAGCTAGGAGATCAAAGGTCTGAGCAGGTTTTCAGTGCTTTGTCCTTTGTTTACATAGCATTGTGGATGAGAGGGGAGGCAGTGCCCGCTGCTTGGAATGAGGGAACAGTCTTCCCAACAGTCCAGGAGCATTCTGCCTAGCAGTCTGGTCACAGCGATCGCTGCGTAGATGAGGCAATTTCTCCAAAAAAGCCACAGAAAGGTCTGAAAATCTACAGCCCCGAGAAAAACTAAAATTGATAGTTGGAGCTGTACAGTTGGAGGGCAGGTAAGGTACCTCTAGCATAGGAGCCTGGAAATAGTATTCTTATTTGCATCCAGATGACCAAGTATGCATACTCCTTATTTAATGAACTTATTTCAAGTAATAGAACTAGCAATGAAAACCAAGTGGTTAAGAGTTATGATGGTTGGTTGAGTCACTGAGTATGCTTATGACCTCAGAGCTAAGAATAACCTCAGCCGTGAGGATGATCCTAATTACAACCTTACTATTAGATATGCAATTATCAATATATACTTATGAGCTGGATTTTGGAACACAGACTGTTCCTCTGTTTTCAGTGAAATCTAACTCCTATATATAAATATATTACTAAGTTGTGACATAATGAAAAATAAGTGAATTCTTCAGTGAATAAAATATATCTTAAAATATTTTCGCTGAAAAAGTAAGAAAAAAACCCAATCATGTTTCATCAGAAACAAAGATTATTGGCAAATCTGAACAATAATTACTCTTACTGTGAAACAGCACAAATAGCAGCAGAAGGTTAACCATGGTGGCATTCTCCTTAATGACTCAAAAATCTTCAAGACAGTAAGGCAGAAAGGAAACTTTTTACTGAGAACCCTGGATTAAAGATATCCTGTCAGCCTACGGTCATTTTATACCTTATGCACAAGATGGCTGCTTTCTAGCAGAACATTTTGTAGGTAAAAGGGGGCCATCCTGCAGGACCATCCTAAGGGCTGGTGAGGCTCTAGAGTGCAACACCTGCCCATTCCTTATGCCATCCACATGAACAAGTCTAACGCGCTGGACTTCCTACTGATGTACAGAGATATCCACATTGCGGGTACAGTGAATTCAGTCTCCCTGAGAGGTAGGATCCCCATATATCTGCAGTAGGTTCAGGGCGTCTGACATTGAGCATCATGCGGCTTGGCTGTGGGGTTGCATGACTGCTAAATCTAGTGCAAGATGGGCAACAGGAGCCCGGGGGAGATGGCGAGCAGGCCTTCCTTTTCAGTCACAGCTTGCTGTTAGATCAGTTTCACCGTAACATGAAACTGCACCGTGAGTCAGGAGCTTCTGAGCGCTAATCATGGCTCTGATATCAACTCCATCAGTGGCTGCAAGCAGCTTATTTAACTGCAGGGTTGGTATCTGTCAAGTATAAACAGTAGTAGCTAGGTACTTGAAAGCACTGTAAGGTTCAATTAGATAATGTTTACCAAGTATTAATTAAGTATTTTAATTTTCAAAGTGTTGATTAAAAATGCCTGAATGTTGAGTCATCATGTTCTAGTTGTACACTGTCACATGTCCCAAAGGTTTATTCATCCAATAAACAACAGGGCACAGGTTTATTTATCCAAAAATCAAGACAGCACAGCATGTGGCCCCAGTGTCTTACTGAAACCTGTTATCACAATGCAATTATTTATTTTTGAGGAGAGAAGCTTTGATTTGAAAGAGATGTTTTGTCTCCTGCGGATACAATCTGTCATGATTCAGTTTTGCATTTATAATATATATATTTGCCGTGTCAAGGAGCAACATCTGACTGAATGTGACTTTATTACTAATTCTGTATTAGTTTTCCTCTGTTGTAAAAGAAAGATGTTGCAGAGATTGCATTTGGTATTCAGAAGACCTGTGTAGTAATTGCCTGAAAATGCGGGGCATCCATAGCTTCAGCCAAGTAACTGACTGTTAACAACTGTGATTAGTTGTGATTAGGAGTCCAGCAATGGTGGGAGATTTGGTAGCTCCTCAGCATTCACGTGGCAGTAATCTGCCTGGGTATTAGGTTGAGACACTAAAAAGTTTAAGGAGACTCAGTCCTCTGTTGGGATTAAAAGACATACAGTGTGGACTGCGCGGGGCCAGAAAGCTGATGTCTTAAAAGGCAGGCATATCCACATGAGATAAACTGATAGACCATATCTGCCACTGGAAATTTCCAGGAATAAGAAGTATCTCTGTGGTTCAGCATGGCTTAGATCTGAAATACTGTGTTTAGGCTCAGGCTTCTTCGCTAGATACATCTGCCTTCTTTACTAAGTACTCTGTCTCAGTAAGGGGTTCAGCTGGTCCACTGTGATGAGCGTATTTTGTATTTCATCCTTTTACTCAAAAGGATAACTGGCAAATCGTTGTACAATATCTTTCCCTCAAGTCTCCATTACATGAATAAACAAAATTGCTTGTTACCAAATATACTATTCTCACTGATGTCTATCTCATTGCACACCCTAAAGAAAGTGAATATAGTAGCCATAGTGAAACAGTGGTGCTTAGATTGATATTTGGACAACTGCAACCTTAGCTGTGCATTAGACTCTCCTTGATTGTTCTTCACTTATATCTTTGTGAAATTTAGAATTACGTCAGTGAAGTCCCAGAGAGGTCAGGAAAGTTTAAGGTACCTAGACATTCACAGCTGCTACCTGGAGGCAATGTATATGCATGCCAACAGCTTATGTTTCACCAGTAAGATATGCATGACTTTCAAAGCCCTGACAGTCTAAAAAGTGAACTTTTGGGGGCTCCATATCTCTTCCTTCTCTTGCACTGCACAAAATGTTCACAGTAAATGTCGCAGATTTTAAAGTCAACATAAACTGCGTTATGTTTAGGATGTGTAACGCTAGATGTTTAAATACGGAGAATCAGACTAAATTATGCCCAAACCCCTGGAATTTGTGCAATCCTTTATCTATTTTGCTAGTGCAAATGCCTGTTTTGCATGCATACATTTGCAATACAAATGCAACTTGAGTGTGTTCATATGAAAATGTGGCATTATGTAGGAATTTGTATGCAATGATACATACTATTTTCAGGAAAAAAAATTTGTAATGGTGATTGTCTCTTTCACGTACAGACTGCTCTTAAAACAAGAAAAGCCGTGCCTATATGAAGAGCTTCCTTTGATAAATGATACATTTGATAAAATTCAGATACCTGCTGAAGAAATAGCCTGTTTATAGAAATAGAGTTATACATCAGCCCAGCTATCTGACAGAAAGTAATAAAAGTAGATTGCCTGCAAGGTCATCTGTGACTCAGAAATTAGACAGAATATGGACTGTGGAAGTCAGCTGTGAGAACAGCAGAGAACACTGCATACTTCATTGAATCTGCCCCAAAAGATGTGTCAAATATCACACCTTTCTCTAGAAAGAAAAGATTCAGTAGGTGAAGAAAATATTAAGCATTGTACTTCACTGCATATTATGCACAACTGACTTAACAGGTTTTTCACTATGTGATACTTCTAAAATTTTAGTGAAATGTTTGGTAGTTGCACATGCATCCAAATATTCTAATTTGTAAAAATATGACAGCATACGTCATTTGGAAAAGTAGCAGGTTTAGCTTAAGTTAGACTGCTATTTCCTTTATCAGTTTTTAATGAGACACTAGGCAGAACCAATACTGAAATCCTTACAGCCATTGGTTGACACTTACAATGTCTGCTGCTTAATGAAGGAGTAAATTGTATCATAAATCTCCTATTTTTATTGCTGTTTCTTCATATAAGGAGTGCAAATCACCTTTCAAACTTATGGGTTTCTGCTGTCTCCTTCTTCATATATTATCCATGTGTATTGTAAAGGATACCATAAAAGAATGTAATTTGTCCAAGACCAAATATCAAAGATGTTAATGCTATCAGATCTTCTGGATATATATTTTATGGATGACATTTGAAGGAATAACTGAGGACCAAATGCACATTATCATTAAAAACAAATCCAAAAATACGTGGGGAATCCAGAAAAAAAAAAGTAGGAAGTCAAGTTTCACAGAACAAAAGGTTGATCCCTGAGAGATATGACCATGGCTTGATTGGTGTGTACCTTAAAAGAGGTGCTTCACCTTATTAGAGCCTGGGGATTTGCCAGTATTAAAAGATGTATACATCCTGTGAGGAATCTAGCATCTCTGTGTACCTTTTCTAGTTGTTACCTTAAATTCATAACACTTTTTTCACTTTTCATTTTGGCTTGTATGAAATCCTTTGCCCTGAGCTAACAAGCCAAAATGTTTCAGTATATGCCTGATAATGTGGCACAAAAGAAGCCTCATTGTTTTCAGTGGTGGAGATACCCAGCTTAGTTCCAGCCTGAGCAGGTATGTCTGCACCCTGCCTCAAATAATAAGCAATGCACTCTTTTCATTCATAGGGGCACAGCTGGGCTGCTGCTGCTTCTGACACTGGAGTTCGGTTGCCGCCAGTTTGAGTATCTCTGCACTATGCTTTGTTGTGGCGTAGATAGGTCCTTCATTGCCCAAAGAAAGTCTATTTGATCAGGTCAGATTGTCTTTCAGAGCCCACCTGCAGCGTCGAAGCATTACATCTCTGAAATCCCTGCGTCCTGTAAAATACAAGTGAAATCAGCCCTTTTATTGTAATGCTTATGATGAGCAAGAGGAGGGCAGACACATGGATGTGACCACATACGCCTTGTTTCCTTGCAACACTAAGCAAAGGTGACTGTCTGACTTCCAGCTGAAGGAATCCTGAAACACTACAGAGATCATACACATTGTGTACACTGAATAAGTTCAACCAGCAATGAAGTACTGTGGAATGAGGAACACAGTAGCTCTGGACAGTAACAAGGGACAGAAAATAAAGAGTATTTTATGCAAACATGCAAGCATGTTTAATGAAACAGAAGTCAGAGGCAGACCCACTAGCATAGATCCTCCAAAATCAGGGACAGCATAAGAAGTGCATTATGTTGGTCTCGCACAGACATCCTCGAAGATTTCACACTTAAGTGAGCAGATCACAGGGAGTAATTTAGCCCTAAGACACAGTGTAGTCGCACTGGTAATCAGAATGTACAATTAGTTTCTATCTTCTGCCAGAAATGTCAATGCAGTTTAGTGATTTTTTGGAAGAGTTTGCACAGCTGCTATTTCATTTACCTATTAGATTGTGGGTTTTTTTGCTTTTTGAATTCAGCTCCAATATTTGAATCCCCAGAAGAATTCTTAGCAACAAAGTAATATATCTAATTCAGATTATTTTGTTTTGGAATCTGCGATAATCTTCCAAAATAAGACAGCCTGTCCGTATTTTGACACTTTGTGCGGTGTTGCATGCACTAATTCAAATGTGTAACAACAAAAGGAATTGTAACCATTTTTTGGTTTGAATAGCTGAATTCTTTAGTAAAAATTTGGATCACTAAGAAAATTTTCTGTACCTCAAGCTTACTTAAGATCCATGAAAAAAAGAATTGTGGGGTATAGAAAAACAACGCAGGGTCAGATGTGTACTCTGAAATGTGAAATTGTGTAAACACATTTTTATTTGGATTCCATTTTAAATTTCAGCACAGATGGAGCCTGTGATAATTCAATAATGGTGGTATTTTGTCTTCGTCTTAAACCAGGATCTGACATGTTCTTTGCTTACAGTAGCTGCTGAGGGGAGCTTAGGTTAATGCGTAAAATAATTGGTTCTCTGAACAGTTGGGCACAGTCTCAATCAGTTCCAGTTTCAGTATCAGATTTCTTTTAATCAGAGGAAAGTACGGTCTTTTTCTGATGCTCTGTATGCACTGAAATTGGTTGGAAAGCAAATGTTTTGAACAGTGCAGCATAGAAGCAAATGTTCAATGTTATAAATAACATATGATTAAGCAAATATACTAAGCTTGTGGAGTTTATTTATGTTGAATCATGTGTCAGGGTGTACTATGGACGTTTCTGCCCTGATATCAATGATCTCATTCTTCTGGGAGAGGACCTATTTAAAGTAAAAGTTCATTTCATGCAAAGCGTAAATACATCTAGAAAAATAATTATTTTTCTTTATTAAAGGCAAAATTCTCTTCTACCTACTACCTACAATATGAAAAAATGAAAACTTATTACTGGTGGCCCAAAACATTTTTAAAAGTGAGGCAGATCCAGCCCCATCTTTTTAAAAATTACATGGTGTATACTTACAGCTTGATATAGAACTGATCCAAACAAAAAGAAGACGGATACTTTTTTTTCTGTAGTTGTTACATGTGTTTGAGTAGCTTCATTTTCCTGGAATCATTTAAAGGCAATGAAAGAATCACAGAATGTTTATAGTGTAATAAACTACTGTAGGAAAATCTGGATAACAGAGAGGAAAATTAATTTTTATTTAAGTGGCTATAAATTGCTTTTGGTTTGTTAATGCTCATTTAACTTAATGTAAATCAGACACCTACCAAATACACGGAGCATTCTTTCTGATAAAAAGAATTGCCATTTCAGCTTTTCAACAAAGATCTGGCTTAGGTCGGTCCCCTGGGAAGAGCTCGAAGGTACTTGCTCCCCTTGTCATCCCCTTAGGTCAGTCACCTTCCCATCCAGCCACTCACCAGTCAGAACTTCAGTTCTGACATAAGGATTTTTGTCTCATGTTGTTTCTTGCACTGCTTATTATCACTGTTAAGAGGAACAGCTTCCTACCTCATGCTCGCTTCCTGAGTTTGCTGCTAGTATTTACCTGCTGTGCATCTGTATTTCTGCTAGTGCTGGAGAAGTATCTTCCTCTCAGAGTAGGTCAAGGCAGGTTGGAAGGGATTGCCAAAACACCTCTGCCTCTGAGGGCAATGTCTGATTGCACAGAGCTCTCAAATCCTTGTTTCCTATCAGTATTAGACAGGTTCAAAACTGAACCATGACTGATGAACATCCTCTTGTCCTGCAACCCACCATGATAAGGGGATGGTTAAGGCAGCTGACATATCTGTGTTCAAGCAGTGCTGCCAAACCAGGCATGCCTGCCTGAATGTGCTCTGTTGGGTACTTGTGAGTCCTGCTTTCTACCAATACTCCACAAATACCAATGCTTTTGAAGGTAAAAGGCCTTTAATGCTTGGTCATTAAAGTTTGTCTTTCCTACTGTCTCGTAGAAGCCTTGCAAAAGATTAATTGTGGCCCACAACTTGCTTGTGAAATGGACATCGCTGTGGACAGTCTAAATGATTCACCAAAGGCCACAAAATTATTTTATAGCACCTGGAGCTCTCAGACAGTTATGCTTGACATTATCTGGTAAAGTAATTTGATTTGGTTTATATTGTAATTTATCTGTATTTTAAAAGTGGATCAGGAGGACAAGAAATTACACCCTGCACTTTCGAAGTGCTTTATGAGTATCAGCCTTACTAAAAGCCAGTAGGCTGCATGTTCTAAAATGACTTAGGTGCTTTTGAAAATCCTCCTCTGTAAACACCTTAACATTTTTCCTGGTGAAGCTCCATCTCACATAGCCTCATAAATATCTGCAAACCCACCTCATTCTCTTCTTGTGACTCTCTGTCGAACTACCTTTTGATGTGATACTTACAGAAGAGCTCCAGTTTGCTTTCTGTGATCGTTCCTTGTTTTACTGGCCTTGATTGTCTTGTTATTACCTCCATGCTCCATCTATTTGTTCTCTCTTCTCTCTTGGCCCATATTTACATTGGCAGGGTTCAAGGACTGGACTACACTTTCCATTTTGTGCTTTTACAGCATGTACTAGGGCATGGCTTGCTTCACAGTGAACATTTCCAGCAATGACAAAATAATAATGCACCAACTTTGCACAGCAAGGAAAAAGTGAGTATTACATGAACATAGGTGCATCTGGCAACATGTAAGCAGGGAACCTCACCCACACAGGGACTGTTTGCCACTGCAGTGCTAAGAAGAGCTTCAGAATGGGTGGAGATTACCAGAGACTTGTTCATAGTTTTGCCTTGGTATGCAGGTTTATGTGTAAAATCTCCTTCTCTGGAAATATTCAAAACCCGCCTGGACCCAGTCCTGTGCACCCTGCTCTAGGTGTACCTGCTCAAGCAGGGGGGTTGGACAAGATGATCTCCAGAGGTCCCTTCCAACCCCAAGCATTCTGTGATTCTGTGATTCTGACAGTAAGATTGCAGAGGACATGCCATGAAAAGATGTTTCGTTACAGTAGAATAGTGTAGCATTGGAAATAAGTATAAATAGGAATGTTTAAATAAAAGGAGTTGGGATTCATCTGGAAAGAATGAAATGGACCTGATTTTTGCTTCATTTGGATAGTTAAAATAGGAAAAAGATAACCATTATAGTGCCAGTGACACACTTGCTAGCACAATAGAAATAATCAGGATTCCAGTTTGATGAGATATTGTAGAACATGAGAATATTTTGAAGTGCTAATGAAAAAGAAAGAAGTGTTATGAGCAGTAGAAAATGGTAATTGGTAGGAATAGTGACAGTTTCATGCAAAAAAGCATTGTAAGAATGTTGATTAGCTTAACTGGGACAGGAAAGATTTATGGAGAGAAAGGATTCAAAAGGAGAGCAGCCTTACTCCTATCCTTGCAAAGCATTGATTAGTATTAATTAAAACTGAGACAGGACAAAGCTGACAGGATGAGCCAACAAAATATCCTCTGAAGGGCATTGACCAACACAGGTGAGTGGTAGGTGAGCGTAATATTGCAGAACATTTGGAAGAATTACTAATTGCAGAGCACTTTCCATTGTACCTAAGAGGTTGCATGGGTAAAGTGTTCATATCCCAGCTGTTGGTTTCCATTGTCCTCTCTGCATGCTAGGTGATGTGGGGCAGGAACTCACTGCCCACAGGAAATGTACATTCAATTCTCATTTTGTGTAACCACTATCATAATATTTAAGCCCTCCATAGCTTAGTTTTTCACATGAAACTGAGAATTATGTAATATGATGCTTCTGGCATGGCTTTGTGCATCATATTTATCTAGATAATGAGACAGTCCTACTGGCAGGAGCTTTCAGTAATTAACACAACTGGATCCCAGTCTGGGCTGATTGAGTGCGATGCAGGTCTCAAACTGCCTGTTACAACCTGCCCTCTACTCTGAGCGGCTGCTGTGCCTTTCCCAGTTTCAGCTGGATTAAATTAATGAGTTTCTTAAGTGAGCTCTAACAATCCCACTTCTGGATCTGGAGCAATAGTGATAACCTGCTTTCTCAACAGGCCCCAAACAAGTATACCAATAACCATGAAACCATCTTTACCTTTTGGAGAAGACAATAAGAATCCAGCCATCCTGGCTTTAGATGCAAAAAAGGGAAACAGCAAGTGATAACCTGAGCTTCTGTCTGGGTGTATTTAGTAAGATCTGTCTTGTTCACACTAATCGCTGGCAAAATTCATACCATCTGCAGAAAGCAGAATTAGATCCACTTTTTCCTTTAATGACCGCAGGCTTCTCCATTAATGTGACAAATTTGTAATTCTGCAGATTCTGGGACTGCATCTTTACTATGAATTTTGTGCCCCTAATTGCTTTCAGCTAAGTAAGAATTCCATTTAATCTCAAAATCCTCTACTACCAATTCAGCAAACTCCATGCAATGAAAACTTTTCCTTTTATTTGGTTTTTATTTTACCTTACTTATTTATGATACTCAAAATACTTTTTAGAAATACATTTAACATAAAATGAAGATTTTTTTATTCAGAACCATCTAATGCCATTGTCCAAATACCTTATCTTGCTTGTCATTAACATAATGAATCTCTTAAAACTGAAATAAATTACCAGATTCATCCTAATCGTTATTCTCTTTGTCAGCTGAGGTTAGACCACATTTAATGGTAATGCTATGTAAAATCTGACATGCTGGGAATATATAACATATTTCTGAAGGGCATGATGATAATCAGATTTGTCTAGACATGTAAAACACATTTTTGATGCTGTGAATTCCTCCAATTAATTTCATGAGTTTTTGAGACTCATGATGATTTAACTCAGATGTAGTGTGGGAATTAGAAGTTGTAATAGTCACAAAGTTTTTAGCAGAAAAGCCACTGCCATCTTGAAATAATAAGGCCACATCACCACATGTTGTAAATAATATTAGTGTGTTATTCCCAGTATTTAATGTATTCACTAAGCCTTTTACTTAATGCAGGTACTTGTCTGTCTGAGGAGGAATAAATTTAGACATTAGCCAATACAGTGTATCAACTTGTTACTTAATGGTGTACTTTCTTCTCCTGATACCCGTGCAGCTGTGAGCTTTTTCAGTTCGTTACGCTTCTCTCATTCCAATGCAGCACATGCTGGCTGCAGTGGGAACCGGCGCTTACACGCAGTCCCTCTCCAATGTGGCTGAGGAGCAGCGGACCAGGTCAGGATATCTGTGATTTTCCGTTGCAGGTCTGGTGGGTAGGAAAATAACGTTGTCCAAAACAGCATCGGTGAGCTGGTCGCATGTTTTAAAGTTGCAAAAGAAGAGGTACCACAATGCCAGTTTTTAAGCTGGTCAGTGATGTGGCCAGTCCTGCGGTTGGGCGTCTGCATGTTGCCACCACTTCAAAGCCATGGAAAACCCACTGTTTTTCATATCTGTCTCTTCAGTTCCCCTTGCTTTCCCCCAAAGTCTGGTGTACAAGCAGCAGGCGGAAACACGCCTCTGCTGATGAATGTGTTCATCTGAAGCACTGACGACATTTCATTTGTCAAGCTGAGTCTTTTCCCATCCCAGTTTGAATTTGGAATGAGGATTCTCCATACTGCATTTCCGCAAGTGGAAAGAGAGGTTTGTCTTTCTCTCTTTCTTCCCCGCCGGAGACAGTCCACAGACAATATAACAAAATGTGAGCTGGCGTGGGAGACCCTGGTGTGCTGAGCATGGCCGTGGGGGGCTGCGGGCAGTCTGTCTCCACTGTCTCCTGTCTGTGTCCATCAGTCAGCTTGTCTGTCTCCACTGTCAGCCTCCACAGAAGCAGTGGCTGACTGAGAAAGATGGGCTGTTTCATGGAAAGGACAGCCCCTGCCCCAGCAACACCCCAGCTGGGCTGGTCTCCAGCCCCCCTCAGCTGCCCTGCTCCTGGCTGGGGCTATGGGACGGGCCCTGGCTGCCAGACCCTGTCCTGACGGACCCCCTGTGGGTAGCCCCCACTGCCCTCAGCTCCCAGTCCTAAGGGAGCAGCCAGCTTTTGCTGCACTCAAAAAGAATCACCCGGAGAATAAAGGCTTGGAAATCACGGTGACCTTTAAAAAACAAATATCCATCACTGAAAGATATACTCGTATCTTTTTTTTCTCCCAGGAGAAACTTATAACAACTTGCTTATTCAGCTTGACTGTATTACTGTAACTGTTCTTTGCTGCTAATAATAATTACAGGGAAAGATTACATAAAGAAAATAAAATTTGTCTTCCTTTTAAAGGTGTGGCTTGAAAAGTTTTGGTGTGTGAATTCCAGTTCTAGCTGGGAGCTGTCTGACTTCCCTGAGTAAAATGAGCCCATCATGGAAGTGTGGTTAAAAATCATGAGGAAAAAGTGTGACCTAGAAGCCATAGGGGAGACAACACAGGAATTAACTGGAGAAACCTTGAGGTGGTTTAATCTGCTGGGGATGACCATAGGAAGGGTTTTCCAGGAGGCTCGTCTGCTTGGCAGGGTCATTACCAGGAGACCTCTGTAGAGGTCTAAATGCCAGCCTGTCAAGCTGGAGTGCATGAGCAGGAAAGACAAGACAGGAGGTGAAGAGGTTCCCGCTGTCTTTCCCCAGTTAAAAAGTAAACTGTACAAAGGGGGCGACTAATTTCTTGTACAAAGGTAAAATATCTCCATAGGATCAAGAAGGAAAGAATCTTTTAGGCAAGACTGGAATGATTGTTTCTCAAAGAACAGATGAAAATCCTAAAGAATGATGGAAACATAATCCTAGGCTTTGACAGTCTGGGCTTGAGCACTTACAGCGCGTTGTGGGAGAAACGAGTCTCCAAGACTGTGGACAGTCTCCGAGTATCTGCAAGACTGTTTTTTCTCTGCAAGGATGGAGAAGAGAGGGAGTGCTCCCACTGCATCTGGGGTTTCTCAGCATAAGGTCTAGCTGTACCTCTGCTCAGAGCAGATGGTAGAAGAACCGGCATAGCCAAAGCTAAGGTACCCAATGTGTCTTCCCCTTCCACCCATGTGTCCATGCATAGGTGTCAGCGTTATTTCACCTGGGGAAAAAAAGCCTGACTGGAAGCTTTCACTTGTCAACTGTCTTCCTTCAGCAGTACCTTGGATTGTTCACCTACCTGGCTGCTTGCTTGTGGGGTGCTGCTAAAAATGGTAGTCCCATCTCCTCTGAAGAATGTTTCAGCACAGAAGGTTTGAAGATACAGGCATTTTTATTGTGAAGTTAAGCATCTGCCAGCTTTAATGTATGGTGCCAAAATGGCAGTTCTCCACATCAGGCACCATATGTGAGCCTTATTCTGAGAGTGGGGGTTAGAGAAGGGTGCAAATAGTTTTCCCTCAGTTGACAGGAAAACTTGGGGGTTTGAGGTAGCTCCCCAGGGGAGCTGAATATCATTCCCTGGGGAATACTGGTGGACCTTAGCATCATCATCAAAATCATTGAAAGTTGTTCCTCTTGTCTTGAGATTAGTCTGAAATGTGGGACTTAGCAGACCACTGAAAAAGTTTTCCTTGTTTCTGTAGGAGGTCCTGAGCTATGGTATTCTTCATACTTGCTGGAAGCAGAATCACCTCTGCAGTATAAAAAGAAATTAGGTTCCTTTTGCTTCAATTATACTGTTATAATGCCTTACTCCAGTGTTCATATAGGAATACATTAGTAATGGAAAGTACAAATATAAAATCTCTTGAGTTGGTGCACGAATAAAGCTGTCAAATAAGACAAAGTGCTAATAAAATCTTACACAACTTAGGGAATATTACTGTAATAACACTGAATGAAGAATAAGTCATACATAACAAAAATACAGTAATACAATAAAAATAATATAACTATAGTTAAGTGTTACTTAATTAAAACCCTTTCCCTTAATGTCATTTGATTATGCTCCCATTCCACCAGGGGTCAAATTCATCCCTGGTGTGACTTCAAGAGAGTGCTAACAGATGGATTTTTGCCTTTCATTAGCGCTACTCAGAAGTTTATGTCATGCTGCTTCTGAAGAAATTCTGAGCACCCTCTTTTGTCATTTGTGCAAACCTGAGCCAGAGTTTTTCAGGCTTCTTAATGTCACGTCCCTGCATGTCCCTGCTCCTTGTGCTCCTGTCATTGAATGTCTTCTAATGGCACTTCTACAGAAACAGAAATGTTTGCTTAAACCCAGGCAGCAGAGTCGTCCTGTTATCTAGGGAATACTTGCATCGGTAGATGGGGCTGCACTGCGCAACAGGAGCTCATTTAGATACACTGGGTACATCCACATTAGCTCAAGCATTACATTAGTACAGATCAGGTGAGCACATTTAAAGAAAATTTCCTGCCAGTTGTCCCTGCGCACTCTACTTTGGTCTACACCACAGAGCGGAGGGGAGAGCAGTCCTGTGTGATCCCAAAGGGACAGGAACTTTCTATTGGCAGAGCAGAGCGTTACATTAAGGAGCCACTAGCAAGAAAGACTGCTTGCTGAGTGTGCTTGAGATAAAACTGATGAGAGGTTGACCAGAAATCAACAAGCCATTCTTTGTTTAAATACCACCTTTGTCTACTACTAATCAGCTTGCTGACTATTTCATACCTATGAAATCGAGCATTTTCAGTGCTGCCCCGGGATGTATTAGCTACAGTCAGAGGTCTGCATGTGCAGATTACTTTTTTATTAGGTCTGTTTTTTGCCTTCTCACCAAAATAAACAAACCATCACTTGCACTAATTGAATTCATTTTATGTTTGTTTTGGTTACTTGGTAATTTATTCTGTATGACTGCTGGTGTTTGAATGGAATAGCTATCTGAGCTCATTAGTCAAACAATGAGTAGACTACCTTGACCTATCTCCCCTAGCTTGTAAATGTCTTGCTAGCATTAAAACTTTATTTCTATCAGTTTTACTAGTCCCTTTCACAATTTTCCGTTCTGTTAGGCCACGCTGAAGTCTTCTTTTTTCATATCAGTATATCTCCAGCTCCACAGAAATTGCTTTACGGTCTTGAGACCTGGTGGTTTTTTAATTGCTTCAGTAGCTCTCAAAAGGCGTGGTGCCCCATACAGCAAGCAGTGGTAATTATACAGTACATCCTGTAAGCTCTCTTGTTTTTACTCTGATTGCGCAGCAGAACATGTAGAAACATAGCATTTCATTTGCCTCCTTCTTTATTGCTTACATGTACTGGACAGACGGATGTTTCAACGATTCTTCCACTACAACTGCAAAATCCTTTCCCTGCTCACTTTGCTGGATGGTTGCTCCATTTAGCACATTCTTGAGCTTCATTCTTCACTTCCAGGCTAATTATTTTACAAGGTGAAATGGCTAATCTGAACTGTTATGTCAAACTGTCAATACCTAGAACCCATTTTTTTTCCCTTACAGAAACAGCAGACGAAACATTCAACGGAAAAAAAGAATGTAGAGGACAACTCTCATTCCGCTGTTATTCATATTGCTGTGTAAACCAGGTGACAAAGATCAGAGATCAGTGAAGTAGCACACTGCATGTCCCATGTCTTTTTAAGTTTTCCTCGACTCTTTCACTTAATTTTCTAAGTAAGTGCTTCTTTGCCACAGTAACATCTGAGAAGATCTATACTTACCCACTTTTAGCTATAATCTCAGTTATATGAAATACTGCTTCAGCAATGTTTTCTTTTAAAAACAGCCATTTCCTTTTGCTGCCATTGCATATTCTCCCTTCAGCTATACGAGCTTTATGCAGAAAATAACTTAGCATCTCTCAACCAGTGTTTTTTCTCCTCGTTTTCTGAGAGAGGCATTAACTTCTTTCAAGAACTTATTTCCAGGGACTTCAGACTGATTAAGATATCTTAATCTTCTCTTTGCTAAAACATTCAGACTAAATGATGTAGATCTCAGTGTTAGCAATGAAAACTTGTTTCCCTGCCAGCCAGGTATGTGTCTTGCAGTAGGCTGATCAAAGATGCCAGTATGCAGTCATGAAGTCTATGTGTCAGCAAAGCCTCGGGTGATTTAAAGCCCTTAAGATTATGTTCTTGAAAAATATATTTTGGAAGAAATTCTGGATGCAAGTAGCAAGGACTATTGCAATGCCACAGTTGTCTAAAGCAAGAAAAGTGGTCTTGTTTTGTACCCAGTTTTTGCCTCCATCACTGTTAAAGGGAGACAAAAGAGTGTGTGGACTTAAGGAAGGCACAACTTACAGCAAGGGAAATTCCAGACAGACTCTGGGAAAAAAATGAGGTTGGACAATCATTGAATCAGGCTTCCCAGGAAGGTTGTGGAATCTCCATTCTTGGAAATATTCAGCACTGGACTGGATGTGACCCTCAGTAACTTGGTCTAGTTTTGAAGCTGAATCTGACTTTGAAGATGGTGATGCTTAGTGCAGTGGACCAAATGACCTCCAGAGGTCCCTTCTAACCTACATCATTCTGATCCTGTGGTTATAAAACATCTGATGAGTTGGGATGAGAAAGTAGAAATTGGGAGGGTGAAGGGGAAAAGGCAATGCTAGTTTTGCTGCCTACTGTAAACATTTTTCTTATGTTTTTATTCTGTCTTGGGCTATTACAGAAAGCTTAAGAAAATGATGCTATGTCCAGATGACTCAGATACACAATGCTATAGTACAATGGTAGCACATTTCAAAAAAGAAGTTTTTGTTTAAGTATTTGCTCTTACCATGCATTTTCTTGAATCTCATTGAATTTAGCACCACTAAGAGCTAGATCTGCAGCAATACAATCTTGAAATGCAGCAGGATTATGCATAGACCATTTAGAATCTATCTTCCAAAGAGAGTTATCTGTAAAACAACATCAAATGTACTAATTACAGTATCTGCTTTTGGCATGGTTGAATCTTTTCTGTGGAAGCAAAACTAGATGGGATTTTCAGTATCTTTGGTAGCCAGCTTATCCGTGATGACTTATATCCATTCCTATTGATTTTTATATCCATCCATTGATCAGTTGTTTTGTAACTGAATCTGCAAATAGTTTCTGTCTTAAAACTCTAAATTTTGGGATGGAACAGTGCTTTAAATGGAAAGTTGCGGCTCAGAGCGGAAGAGAAAGTCAGAAAGTACTGTGGTCATTATGCTGATTTCTCATGTTTGATTGTCTCGTTTGTTTATGAGTCTTTGAAAACAGTGCTTAAAATCCTTGGGCAAGGATGGTAGGATGGTGGTCAGTGATCTAAAAATAGCAATGAGCACATGCGCAGGTTTAGCAGTGACACTGTGATTCATGATTTATCTGATTCTTCCACTTCAAAAAATATTTTCTTGCATGTCTGCATGGCATCATCTTACATCTTCTCTCCAAGTTCTGCTGCATTAAAAAATCAGTAGAGCATAAAGTTGTTCCATTTTCAACATAATAGGAATCCAGGTTTTTCTGGATTTCATATTTTTAGGGACTCTGATTTTTGGCTTATACCATACATTTGTAATATTTCATTTTTGTTTCTACAATACTCCTATGCTGAATTAAGAGACGCTATGTGAAAAGACCTGTAGTAGTAAAAATTGAAATTATTTATGCTCCAACCAGTATTTTTCCTCAGAAATGCTGTGCAAACATAGCAGTACATTACAGCCTTTCACATACACACAGACAAAGAATATATTGTCATTCAGTGATCAGTGTAAGGGAAACTCGCTAAAGTGACATTTCAGTGTAAATTTATGATTTATTAAAACATTTGAAATGCTCTGCTAAATCACTTTCCTCTTTCCTTTCCCGTGTGCCTTCACTATCTTATTCATGTACAATTCCTTTCTTCCTTATATGAAAACTCTCTATGCCATACAAACTGTGAAAGCATTGCCATCAGCATGGTTACTACTTCTCTGATCCTGAATGAGGGATGAAGGCATTGAAAGCAATGGGAAATGACTACTGAGAAGTAATTTTAATCTACTTAATTGAACACAGCCAAACAACAGTTACCAAAATGAAACTCCAGTGTAGTATTTCCAGCAGATATTTATGTTTATGGTTCTGTGTCTATGTTTATGGTTTAGCGGTTAAACCAGTAAATACCACCATCTCTGTAGAGGCAGTGAAACTGAGGTCTCTTTTGCACTTCTCAAGGTGATGCCCTATTTCCATTACCAGCAGAAGAGTTTCTGAAAGGAAGGTGTACGCTCATCGAGGTCACTGTGCCATTGATCTTCCTGTGGGACGTAAAGGACAATCATCCCCAGCCAGTACTTCCAGCTGGGCTGGGCTGGGCTGGACATTTGCTGAAGGAAAGGCCTGGAGTGTCATGCAGAAACATTTATTTCCATGATTTTGTGCAGGAACTGAGGCTCCATTTTTGTTTGAGTAAGGGTATTGGTGGCCGACTCATGGCGACTCAAAAACAAG
Organism: Fregata magnificens; assembly: GCA_013389945.1. Taxonomy (NCBI): domain Eukaryota; kingdom Metazoa; phylum Chordata; class Aves; order Suliformes; family Fregatidae; genus Fregata; species Fregata magnificens. The sequence continues at coordinate 31,594 of WAAD01038759.1, forward strand.
TTAAGAGCTGTCCTGATTGTTATGTTTTCAAAGTTGAATGGTTGGCTTCTGATCATCCTAAGACCAGATATTGAGATTTGTGGTCAAAACTTAACCCTGATCCCATCAAAGACAGTGAGAGTTCTGCTGAGTATAGGAGGACTCAGATTTTACACATAATGGCAAATATTTTCTCTCACCTGATTAACCAACTGACAGGAGAATAAAGGGATTAGAGCCTAGGGGTGGGAAGGTTGGCTGTAGCTCTGTAACTTCTTTCATTCCCCCCGAGTTTGTTAATTAAGGGAATTTTGGAGGCTAAGAGCCTGTTAAATTGAAGAGCTGCTACAGCTACTCTCCCTCCGGAGTTGCCTCTTCAGCAAGAGCTGAAGAGGGCTCCCTCCTCCCTCACTGCTGAAGATTGTTTTAGGAAGGCCCTGCAGTCCTCTACTGTAATCGTTAGCTTATTCAGTGAAGTTCTTACACAGTTTTTTTAGAAGCTACTAAAATGCGTGCGTATATAGCCCTGGAGCCCTAGTTCCCATCTTTGCATTTACAGGAGCTGCTGTGTTTAATTAACAGCTATGACTGGCACACTGAAAAATAATATATAAAATCAGAGGTAAATAAGCATACTTTCATCCTGAGTCTGTGTGGAGAAGTAGCCTTTATACCTCATTAACAAAGTCTCTACTGCATATATCTCTGCTTGATAACAAATGGCAGGCAGAGACATAAAGTCTCTTAAGGAGTGACACCCCAGCCTGCACTGCCGCTGACATAAACCAGGAACGCAGGGCTCTCGCCACCCTACAGGCACCACTCTTTAGTATTTCATTTAACAATATATCAGGCTTCTGTCCTTGGATTCCAGAACATGTGCTCTTACCTGTTACAGCTCTAGAGTCTGACATGAAGAAAACTTGCTTTTATCACTAAAATTCGGCAGATGTGACTCTGATCACACTTCAGGAGCGGATCTGTTGCTGAAGTAGGAACTATTTTTGTAATCACAGTATCAGAGAACCAAGCTAGAAATTATTTAACATTGGCAAAGCAGACATATTTTTGTGGTGGGAAAGAGCTCATATTTCTATGGTTCTTGGTGATAACAAACCCAAAGATACTGTTTTTGTATATCTGATATAAAAAATGAATTCCCTTTACCATATCCTTGCAAGTGAGTGCTGAATAAAATCAAAAGGGAATGTGTGCATTTTTATAAATACATGGATCAGTTGGTATCATATCTTCCATTAGAAGGAAATCAGATCAAACGCTGCTTATGTCATCATCTGTTTCTAAAAGTGCAAATGACATATTATTTGAATCTCAATAGGAAAAAGTGTACTGCACCTGTTTCTCCCAGTTCAGTCAGCTTTCCAGGAAACGTAGCTTGGCCTTCAAAGCCCATATACTGGTGATGGTGTGTAATAAGAAGATAACCTAGCTAAAGTTTCATAATCCTGTCTAAAGGGTTAGTAATTCAGGTGGCAGGAGAGAAGAGGAGATAGAGGAGGAGAAATATTTTTAATTTATAAACTAACACATCTGATACAATTTTTTTTTGAGACAATAAGCCAGGTTCCTGTTGAAATCAGCTGGAGCTGCACATGTTTCAGAGGCTCTTGTGGGTAATTGCCATGTTGAACCTGTCTTGAGGGCCTCCTTTATGCTACAGAGTAGCTGGGTGCTGATGTATTTAACTTTCAGTGTGTCATTTCAAATGGTTCCTATTAACTTGGGCCCTGAGGTGATGGTTCCCAGGTAATAGAACACAAGATAGGGATGGAAAGTTGTACAGAAAGAAAATTCTTTTTTTTTTTTTTTTTCCCCTGAAATATAGGGTTTCCTTAAAAAATAGTAAGCGAAGCCCTGTTATTTATCAAATCCAGATACAGTGTACCTAATAGTACCTAATTACAACTGGAAAATACCTTGGTCGCAGTAACGTCTCCTCCAACAAGAAAATCCTGACCTTACATCAGAAGCCTCCAAGCCATTACTACCTGGCCTAGCGGCAAGGTTGTGGGCTGAGACGGGCTACTTTTTGTTCTGTTGTTGTAAACATCTAGCAGAGTTAAGTCATAATCCTGCAGCAGTTTGATATTACCACATGATGTTGACAGAGTGCTTAGTGGCAAATAACATACAGATGGAACAAATCATCTGTGATGCATCTTTTTATCACCAGAATCATTTTTGTATGATGTGGTTAGGTTTTTGTATATGAAGGCTCATTTTTATGACTTTTTGTTTTTTTTAATTTAGTGCCAACTTATTTTTTCCTTATCTCTCATGATCAAACATTGTATTAGTACTATATAAACATGTTAAATGATAGTAATTTGGATGGTTTTATTACAAATGTTATGTGCAGTTTCCCTTGATCTTTCTATTTGTATGTCTGATGAAAGTCTGTAGTAGAAGAGTGATTTACTAAACGCGCCTGAGGATTATACGATGCTTATTAATCAATGTCCCGTGTTGCTGTTTTACCAGCAAAATGTGAAGTACAAAAATTCAGTATAAGGAAATATATTGAAATTTCCTTAAATCATATGGAACATAGCTGTACTAATCATAATAGATGATAGAATAGATGGATGAAATAAGCTGAGTTTATCTGCTGGCAGGCGCAAGTCAATTAATCAAGAAAGTACATTTACCATATTTCTATTTCTGCTATCCAGAAGTGAAAACCCCAGAAGGAAAAGAAAACATATCCAATAGGAAAATGCTTCTTTTTATAGGCATTTTATTCCCCCTTTCACAAATCTCTGTAATCCTCTTCAGTGGTGTGTGCAGGTGTTTACAAATACTCTGAAGGAGCATCTCCTGGAAGAGCTTCTGGCAGCTGGGAACTGGCTTCAGTGCATGCAGCAATGTTATCAGTGCTGTAGGTTTAACTGCTTCATGCTTTCAGAGAGCAATATTCAAACGACTTGTCAGGATAAACTTTGTATTATGCATTAGCTGTTAGAAAAGCTGGTACTGGAGCGAGAATGCAGCCTCCATACAAATTTCCCTTTCTCCCTTTCCGGGCCTTCTCAGAAAGGTGGAGACAGAAATATTTGCACTTTCCCCTGAGATTTCAAGGAATGAGAGAGTGCAGTGAAAACTCCCTTTTTTTGTTGTCCTTCTTATGCTTTTGAGACAGTGACTCTAAAAATTTAAGTTTTATGAGGTAGTTTGTAAACCTTTGAGTATTACTGGATCAAATCTGTTATATTTGGACTCTACCAGTAATTCTTAGTCTGTGACCCATACAATCCAGCTTATCTACAGTCACATTTTCCTACTTCCAATTCAGGCAACTAAACCCTACTGAGTACTTCCCTAACAACCCTGCTTCACATAACCAGCTGTTACTGCTGTGATCACCTTTATGTGATGATTGATTGTAGGATTACAGCACAGGCAATACAGATGCATGCTTATGGCCCCATCTTTTTGAGTTATACAGTGAGAGAAAGTTGTCAACATTCACTTAGGAAATGTGAATTTTGTGAATACAAAGAATATCTCCAGACACAACTCAGGTGTGACTCATGAATACATGCCCTTCTGAGGACATGGAAAGGTGGCTTCAGGTGGTACCAGTTGTTCCTTTCATCGTAACTGGCTCCCTCTACCATGTTAAAGGAAGGGCAGGAACAGATATGCATAATGGCCATAATGTGGGAGTGTGCAGGGAGGAACACTCTACAGATTCCATCCAGGGCCCAGAATGACATAATTTTTGCTCTGGAATCACTTCAGGTACAACATGAAGATGTTCTGAGAGAGACTTTGCTTGCAGGCTGCTGAGGCAGAATTGGTGGACTGAGGGCTGGTAACGGAAGAAATAGCTGGAATAATATGAAACCCTAGAGTACAGTAACAGGATATATTTTCTAATGTAAAAGTTTTATGATGGCTGTTTTTTGGAGTAGGATGAAATCCTGACTGAATTGCAATTGGCAGTTTGTTATAGCAGCTCATCCTGAATTTCTCATAAACTGAGACAGGGTTGTTTTGGTTGAGGGTAGACAGTCCCCCAAAGGGAAGAATGGTACTGGCGTGCTCCTAGCTCTAAGTCAGAAAGAATTGCCTGTTATCCTTCTTTAACTGGAATTTTATTCTAATATAATTCAGTCCTTCTGACTTCCATCTCTTTTCTTCAGATGATTTTAAAGAAGCATGTGTACTCAAAGCTAATCAAAAATGTTTTAATGAAACAGTTTTTGTAAAGAAACAAATTTCTGTCTGGTAGTTCTTCTCCCCTCCCCATTATATCTTTTACTTTGAAGAAACTTTATTTTAAAGTGAGAAGAATTATTTTGGAAAATGTTTAAATGTCTTATTGAAAAGCTGCAGAGTGAAGTGTCTTGGGTTTTGTTCTTATTTAAAATGTCTTTGCATAAATTTACAGAACTGAAACATTTATAATTTATTGACATGTTTTGACTGTGAACTTGTGTTACAAAAATTTTGATTAATTGAAAAAATCACAATAATTTGCCTTTTTTTCCCAGCTTGGAATTAAACCACTTCATTTTCCAGTCACCACTACGTACTCTTACTTTAGAAAGAAGAAATACGGAAATGGGTAGGCATAACAGCTACTGAAATTCTCTGGGATGCCTCTTTAAATTTATTTCCTTTTCTATAGTTTCCATCAATTGTGGTTACATTTGGTTTTGTTGTACTTTGGGACAAAGGACATACTTGATCATGGCAGCTCACTATTTTACAACACCAGCAGCAGCAAAATGTTGACTATCACAAAATTAGACCAAAGCCCACAACATTAAATGATAATAATCCCTGTCTTTTTTGTCTGTCTGCTGCTCTGTGCACTCCCACCAGCCTGTCCCTGGGAGATTATTATAATTTTGCCAGTCTTTCCAAATTCAGACCAAATCAGTTGCAGCCCCCCACGGCGGGTTTACTACTGGGAATTTTCAGGGGGGCTACGCACTCTCTCGTGCTTGGCACTGCACAAACACACAGTGAGAGTTTGTGCCTGACCTAAAAAACTACCTCAAAGCCGCTCAGGCAAATACGTGAAGCAGAAGCTGGAGCTGAGACTAATTAATCTAGTGTGGTGACTCCAAACATCAATTAGCTAGGAATAAATTTTAATCCCTGCTTGAGCCAGGCAGGATTTCATTTGGTATCAAGAGGTGACAGGCTGTATCGTTCATTTGCCACACTTTGTGTTCTGGGAAGAGGCTTATTATATTAAGTCCTAATCTTTTTGGATTTTGCACAGACCCAGTCACCTTGTTTCTGGGAATACAAGCGAAGCTGCCTAGGACAAAGGGTGCTCAATGTTATTTCTTCATTTTTGTCAGGTGCCACCCTTGTCAGTAGCACCCGTCTGCACCCCAGTTTGTGTACTGGTGTGAGGTGGTCGGCCTTCCACCGCTGGAGCGCATGCTGCAGCCTGAGAAGCACAGTCCCCGCTAAGCATGGAGGCTGCCACAGCTCGTCCTTAAAGGGCTAGATGCTGTTAGTCAAAGTAACAAATGTACAGCAGTAAAAGGTATATGAACACAAATTTTGAAGTCATGCGTTAATTCAATATATAGGAAGAAAATTATTCTAGAAGCATCTGATTTGACTTCTCCTCAGTTTGTGCAATGGCCCTTACTGGCCTGTCAGTCCTGGTTTCAATGCTGTCCAAATCACTTTTAGACTTCCTTTTTCAGCAAAACTGAGGAATAATGGTTACTGTGCAATTGAATGTAATGTCTTGGGTTGTGAAGGGCAGAAAAATATTAACCACAGTTGGCAGAACAGCTGGGACTTGAACAATTAGCCTCTAGACACATAGATAAAGCTCTCTTCCTCAAAGCCGTAAGACATTTTGAGGGGGATTAGTTCCTCATTCTCATTTTGCTTTGCAAAAATTGTGTGAAAGTTGCAAGATTATATATAGTGACAAAACAGCCTATAGCAGTGACCAGAATTATGTTACCTGTGATTAATAAAAAATGACAACACTGCCTGTATGTGGCCTATTTCAGCGTGAGGAATCCAAAAGTTGCAAACACAGAGTCTGATCTCTATCCCACTGATATCTATGGTGAAGGAGTCATCACTTTAGCTAATGTAAGAACAGGCTGCTTGCAGAACTAGTGTACAAGCTACACGTGTGGCACAATTAATCTTCCACTGTACTGTAGCCACTACCTGTTTGAAACACTGTAAAATCCAATAGTTCATGGCCTCACTGCATAACTGTGCAAGACAGAGGTGAGGAGCCACTTCAGTCTGCAGAGGAAACAGCCCTGCCAGCTACAGCCCCATCAGGGTACCTGTGCTAGACTGCTCACACTTAATAAAATCTTTGTAAAATAATGAATAGTAGTTGGTTCAAGAGTTTGGGACAGATGTTTTCTCTTCCTTTGGTTACTGTCTGACCCATCAGGGCCAGAGGAGCCAGCTGCAAATACAATCTGTGGGACATGGGCCCAAGCTAAGTGACCTGGAGGAGCTTCCCTATCAGCACCTGCATGCTGAGGGTGTCACAAGGATGTGGACTAGGGTAAAAGTGAAGCCCTTGTGTGTGGCTCCGCAGGGTTTCTGAGGTGTACAGCAGTCTGCAGGTCATATGGGATGATCTTCTGGAAGTTGGAGTAGTTTATAATTTGCCCTCATCTATTCTAGGTTTAATTTTTAACCTCCAAAATGGCCTAGACTCTGTAGGGCAAAAAATAAAACCAACTACTAGCCCTACAAATTCCTGCATCTTTTGTTTTTCTGGGCCCTCTCCAGCAAGTACAGCATGGCATCATGTCTCTTAGTTGGTTTCTTTTGAAATTAGGCACCTTCAGCAGCTCGATGACCCTTTCTCACAGCACTGAGGAAGTGATTCATTACTGACTGGGAGAGATGACACTGTGCAATCAGCATCTGTTATGACTTGATTTCTCTGTGCTGTTTTATTTGCTTTTTGTCTAAATAAAAAAAATTCCTGCAAGTGGGGGTGGTGTCAGTTTTGTGATCAGATGTAGCCTGCAGCAAAATAAACATGGAAATGGTAAGGAAGACCTTATAGTTACTCTCTAAAGCTTTTTGTTCGGTATAAGATAAAGGTCATTCTGGAGAAACATGTCAGGAATTCTAACATAACCAGAGATCCAGGAGGTTTAAAAAGGATTTAAAACAGTAAGGGGAAAAAAAAAATTCTAAAAATATTTTTAGAAATCTGAGAGTTTGCCATTTGAATGTGAGGACAATTATCTGGGTCATGTCTTCTGAACTGGGCAGTACACACACTGCAGAAAGCTTCAGGTGTAAAATGATCTTTCCTGTTACCGTTTGGAGATACAGTACTATGAACCCACCCCTCTCCCCTCCCTTGTGTTTTGCAACCGTGTTGGTAAAGTGAGATGATACTTAGCAGACACTTATATGTTAGATGGCAAAAACAAACATAGAGCTGAAAGAACAAGCCTTAACATATACAAGTGATAATACCAATTTCTGAATCACTTCCTGAAACCTCCTTTTCCTTTGAGGTGTCACATTCCTGCTGAAATTGGAAGAACTGGAACATAAGTTATTACGGAAGTCACTGTAATCAGGAAGTGTAAATTTAAAAAGAGCCCTTTAAACAGGAGTGTGTAAAATGTGCTTTTCACCCCCCCTCCCCCCCCCTTGTCTGATTCACAATGACATTGATTTTTTTCTTTGGTAGTAAGGTTTCAGAGTTTGTGTACTAACCGGTACACAAAGTATGAGGGCAATGGGAACTCTGATTTTGAAGCTGTTGGCTTCTTATCTGGTAGACGGATATGCAGGATCAAAAATCCTCTGGGTTTGGAGAGCTAAATGGATGAGGACTGGAGATATAACACCATTTTAATCTGACTGACAGAGAATCTGGTGAAAAGTTGGCCTTGGTCATCAGCCTAAATCAAGTTGGTAGCTTAAGAGTCTCTTTCCTGTTCTAATTATATCACAGAGAGCACCACCATGACTATTGCTAGTTGCTGCTCTTTCTCACTGTGCAAAGGTGAAGGGTAAAATGACAAAGCAGGGTGCCCTTTTGGGGGGCAGCAGCCTGGCTGGGAGCATTGGCTGAATTGTTACTGGCATTTACTTCTTTTTTAAATGCAGAAGTATGTGTGATCTGCCTCACCAGCTGGTATAAAGGCCTTCCATGAGCAAAATGGATAAAGAACATGTAAGAATTTGGCTTGGCACTTCCACAGGATGCCTCTGACATTTGAAACTGGATAATGCAGTTCAGAAAGGGTGTTTACAAGCTGGTTGTAATACAGCTCATATCAGCTCGGGTCGGGCTTGCATTGCCCACCTTGTAGCAGTTTATCCATTTGTAATCTGACAACTTTGAAAAACCTATAATGGTATGGTAGTATTTCTGAATAAGCAGATAATGACAAATTTAGCTATTGTCTTTACTTCATTCATTTTTGAGATGAGCTCCTAAAATCAAACTTGCTTTTAGGGTCTGCTGGAAAAACACAGGCTTGTGTCAGACACTCATTTCCTGATGCAATGGGTACTCTGCACCCTGGCCACTGGGGTATGCCCTCCTTCCCCCAACTGCAAACTAAAATATTTCAAGTGTTAGTAATTTCTTATGGAAGACCCAAAGCAACTGAGCTTCCCCAGCTAGGTGCTAGGTCAACTTTGGGCCCTCTCTCCTCCACCGGTACGTCTCCCCGCCCTTGGGTGCCAGGGCCGGGGCAGTGCCACGGTCTGCCGCGGGTGTGTTGCCATGTGGGCTCTTGCACCCATGCCCCTCACTTCACAGCTCGTCGGTTCCAGCTGATCCTGCTAATACTGTGAGGGTGGCACTGCTTAACTTTTAAACTAGGACAGGGGAGAGAGGTGAGAGGGGTGAAAAGGCAATCAGTTTAGGGTTGCTTTATTGAAATTAAGCTGTAAAATTATTATATTTGCATGCTAGATCCCACATCACGGGCACGAGTGGTTCCAAGAGCTTTTTGTCTATACAGGAGATGACTTCTCCATGGTTTAGGACAGGTAATGTACCTTTGCTGCCACTTCTAGGACTCTAGGAGTGCAGCTGGGTGCAGGATGGCACAGCTAAGACTATTGGGGCATGCCTGTCCTTGTTCCTGGTGATGCTCTTGGTTCCAACTTGATGCTAGGACAGTCTTAAAACTGCTCTAAAAGATGACTCACAAATGTGACATGGCCTGGCCTAAGAAGAAGGAATAAACCAGTAGGAAACTACACATGCAGGCACTGAAAGTTGGGACCGTAGTGCCTGAATGTGTCAGTAGGCAATAGTACCAGCATATATATATTTCCATGCTTTTTTTCTATTTCAGATTGATGAACATTGTATTCAGTTATTCACCAAAGTTAATAAAAGATGCTGGTAGCAGGCTTCAAGACTGAATTCCTTTATTCACGGAAGATATTCAGCAGAGGCAGTGACAATGTTCACTTCCCCTAGACAGTTCTTTCAAAGTGCCTTTATGCTCAGTCACCATCTCTGAGATGTTAAAGGGCAGTTCAGTCACAATGTTTATTGAATCCTTGCCCTTTCTACTTAAATTGCCTAAAGGGAAGGCAACTAATTCTGGCTTTTTGGGATGTAAACAGTAAGGACTGTTTTTTGAGCACCCTTTTTTTCTCTCCAAAAATTCTAACTATGATTTATAATAAGGTTTTTCATTTTGCTTAAAACTTTCTCTGCTACAGTAATTTCCATATTATGCTGAAGTATAGATTGTCATGACCAAATACTCTTTGCTATTTTACAGAGGTGTTTTTATCAGGAATACGTCCTAAGTAAGTGGGCCATGGGACTGCCTCCCTTGCACAGAGGCAAGAAATGAGGATCTTCTGCTTACTTCCAACCTTGCACCCGGCATCCTCAAGCACAGAATGATGGAGAGTAGAGCTCCATCCCTCCATCATGCTGACTCATTTACCTCTGCTCAGTTGGTACATAAGTCAGTACCATTTACCTCCTCTGTGAAGCATAAAAATCCTTTTTTTATAGCTCACAGGCAACAACATTTCTCTTCCTGCAACTGGTCATGTACCTAGAACATAATCACATTCTTAGCAGTTAATTTTAGGAAGAAGAATAAATAGTGGGCTGTCAAGATTATCTGTATATTTAGCATCTTCGTATACCTTAGTTTTCTTCTCAAGTGTTCATTATTTGGCAATGGTAGATAAGTGCTTTTTCCCCCCCCTGTTAGGTAACCAGACTTTCATTTGAACAGCTTATTGCTCTTAAGAAAGTGACTGTGGAGAAAAATCGCTCAGAATTCAGGGAGGGCTAGCCTGTTTCTGGCTAGATTTCACTTTCTGTGGTGGGCTTATATGTTTTACGCAGTTCATCTGGGGCCAAGCAGCCACTAAGCAGAAGGGATCTTCTCTTTATATTAATTACTGAAATAGCCTTGTGCAGAGCACATTGTAGGAGGAGATATGTGCAAAGTAGCAGGTTGCTATCCCACAAGTGGTAGAATTTTAGAGAACATGAAAAAATAAATACAAACACAGAATTTTGAGGGCTTGTATTTGCTGAAATCTTATGAGGGATCTTAGGTAAATGGAGTCCATTTCATTCACTGCAGTCTGTGTGGAGAAAAAGTCAGGAAAAATCCAGGTCACCATTGCTCAATGCTTTTTATTGATAGTGCAAAGAGGGTATTAGAAGATACCATTTAGATTTAATAGCTTTTTGTATTTGCTCTGCACCAGTTTAGCATTAGTGCAAATGGATGTGCTTCTTGTTTTCTGAGAGCAACAGAGGCTGTGGCATTGTCTGCTTCCTCTTTGGTGTTGCTTTCCTTTTATTTTCACAGCCATAGTTCAATACAGATTTGACTCCCCCTCAATGCTGAACCCTAAGCCAGCCTAACCAAAAGGAAACACGTTACCACAGTGAATATGAGGCAGAAATCACCTTTTCATTGAGGGAAATAAACTTCTTCAGGAAAACCAGCAAACCAAAGAGAGCACTGAGGCAGCAGTTCTGGGAGGATGGTGACCAGCACCTGCCACCACAAGGGACTCCATGTTGTCCCATAGAGCAGCCGCCTAGCCTGGGCCTGCCACATTAATGTGGATCTGTGGCTTTCAGGATGGAGCTGGGCTGCACCCTATCAGCTGGAAATACGGGTAGGCGTGCTGGGACTGGCCTAAATATGTGTGGGGAGACTTACCCTAAATCCTGCTTATTCTGTTATGGAGAGCTCCACTAGGATTCTCCATAAGGAAATGGTCCCTCATCCCACCCCAAACACCACACAGGACACCTGAAACCTCAGACCGTCCCATTTCATGGCTACCTGCTGCTCAGAGTCTATCCTTCATGTTTCTTCCTCTGATCAGCAGGCAGGGATCCCACCCAGCTGCTCTCTCTGAAGTCCCTCCAGCACCTCTGCAAGACTTGCCTTCAGGACCAGGCTTACCACCTACAGGAAGAGGGATGTAAGGCAGACCGCTCGTCACCTAGAACTGTCCTTAAACATCCAGTGTGGATGTTATGTGGCCTGTTATGCCAGAAAAACCTTTTCCTTCTTTTCATCTACATTGTAGTATTACATGGATTAAAAAAAAAAAAAAAAGAAAAAAAAAAGCTTTCTCTTGCTTCTTTGTGGCAATTTAATCTCCTCTTACATATTCTAACACGAGTAGTTCCTGATCAAGGAGTTGAAACCTTGTGTTTTGTTTTCAGTATTCTGTGAGCAAAGGAGTAAGTCTGACTGGTATTGAAATAACGAGGAGTCTGCTTTCCAAGACCGAGATAGTATATCATCCTCTGCCCTTCTCAGTATGTTCTCAGCCTTTAGGTGTTCTCTTATTAAGAGCTGCTGTGCATAACTGGTTTGTTGTTTACAGGCAGAGATGTAACTGTCAGGGTAGTTAAGGGGTTCTAGTCCTATACCCGTTTTTGACCTATATTTACTACTGCCTCATATTTCTTTTCTTTTAGATATCTAATTGCCATTCCCAGTTTGCGCTGTCATTAGTTCCCCGTGCCTTTTACCTGGTGCTGCTGTGAACTCACCGCAGAAGTGATTTAGGAGCTCTCCCACCTACCTGAAGTTTTGTGGATGAAATCAAAGATACGTCCCCATCTGAAAGGCTTGGGGATCGTCATGCTCTCAATTGCATGACAGAGGAGCAGGTATCGACAAGCATCCAAAATACAAGTGCCCCAGAAACTGCTGGAAAAGACAACAGTTAGACTCTCAAATATGAGGAGAATAACATTTTTGGTGCCAGACAGAAGACCTGATAAGAGGAGAGCTGAGTGAGTTTTGACCTCTGACTTGTCAGGTTTTGTCCTTCAGTTAAGACCACCACAGAAGGGCATTTTTCCACAACAAACTCACTGAGAGGGAGAAAAGAGAGATTGCAGTAAAAAGAAAGAAGAAACGATTAAAAGATAAATAAGAAAATGGAGAAAATCATCAAATTTTCCCTTTGAACCTTCCACCAAATCATTTGATCTGTTTTGGGAGTTGTGGTCTCTCTGCTGAGGAAGATGAAGCAATGTCCCTTACAAATCTTTGCAGAGGTATCTGTCATTTGGTTTGTTTATACCAGACAGCCAAATTCATTATCTCTTTTTGCTCCGTCAATATACTAGACCTGGAGAAAAGGGGAAAGACTAGCAGTCATTCTGCTAATACAGCTTGATTAGTGTGTGAAACCAAAGCTTAAAATCAAGCGCATCCTATCATTTTGACAGTTGGCCCAGCTACCATAATGAAATCCTTTTCCTGCTCTATGGCATGATGCTAAAAGATATTGTCAATTGCTTAGATTTCAGCTCAGGATTATGTTTTCATTCCTATTTATGTGAGCTGTTAAACAATGTTATAAGATTTTATAAGGACCAAATCCTCCACACGAGTAGCCCCACTGAGCTGGATTTCAGCTCAGTAATACAGGGGTAAATGCAGATTAGCTCCTTGAAAGGCAATGGAATAAGTCCAGATTTATGGTGGTGTAACCAGGTCACTAATGTTATTATGACTATTTCTGTGGGGAAAAAAAAAAAAAAAGACAATCAGACATTTGCTTAAACTCTCCTGAGAGAGTGTGGAAGAAATTGTGTTCAGGTTATCGGATGTGATGGTTCAGGAGGAAGACAATGCTGACTGCGAAGGTTTTGAACCAACAGTCGTTAATGAAGCAAAATGTCCAGCGACCCCAGCAGGGAGTTTGGTGAAGAGTGAAGGATCTCAGTACACAGGTCTGTTGTCAGAACACGAACAGAATAGTTGCACAGGGAAACAGGGTGACTGCTGTGAGCAAATTCACGAATTGTTTAGGAGAAACAGTACACTTAATAGGTAGGAAATGCTGACTTTAAAGCACTGGTTTTTACTTTGCATTTTAAGTTAGCTTACAACCCAGCCTAGCATTTAGATCACAACACACTAGCCTGAGAAACTACTGCCTGGGAAGACAGCCAAGAGCTAAGAAAATTAGTGAAGGGAGAAAACACGTTCTGTAAATGTTGAGCTTCAAAGAAGGTATGCTCTAGCCTGATATTTTTACAATTTCCTTGGGACTGATATTCATATCCTTAAAGCAGTATGCTTTTATGTGAACAACAGTTACTTCTTTTTGATGAGAAGTGAAAGGTTTTGTACCTCTGGTTCCTTTCGCTTTATTTCCTCCTGTGCTTGCTTCTCCTCTCCCCATCCCAGTAACAGGTTATACCAACTGTTTTACAGCAGCCTAAGACTACCGAATTCAAGTTAAAAGTGAGAAGTCCTTCCTTCTATTTTGTCACTGGCTGCAACTTTAAAAAGGAAATGCAGACTGGGTGGTCTCCGTACTGTTTATTACTATGCTATTCTCTTTAGAGAATACTGTAAAATTAGCTTAGTAATAAACAGAACTGTAGTCTACTAAATACTGTAAAATTAAAAAATTCTAGAAGGTTTTAGTTCTGCACCTTATTAGCCTGCCAACTTGAATAGTTATATGCATTTTTAAAACAACAACACATGCCATTACAAGAGCAGAGCTTGGACAGAAAAGATTCCCTTCAACTATATTGCATAAAAGTGACTCAGAAGGGTGTAGTGTCCTCTGAAGATGCAATGCTGTATTTCATGGAGCTTATGCGGACGGTTACAGGAGAATTCCACTTCGGGTAGCAAACATATTTTTAGGAGTGGAGTTATAGGATAAAGCGTAGGGCTGCTAAGTAAGAATGTTTGCATTGTTTCATATCCTGTAATAAAACAGGGGAAATAAACTGGAATAATATGGCTGATCTAATTTAAACTTACTGCCAAAAGATGTTCATAGATCTTTCCTGTAATGTAAATCAAATAATGCTATAAATTGAGGACTATAAAAGGTAAATAAAAGGAGCCTAGGTCACCCATCAGTGTTTTGTGAAGTGTGTGAGCTCCAAGTTGCTTCTTAAAGAGAAACATCTGAAATATTACCTCAGTTGAATTAATTGAAAGTCTCTCTAAAGCAGTGTAGCATTAAATTTGTTTTTACTTTCCTAAATTGTGGGGTTTATGCATTAAATTTGAGCATATCCCAAAAGTTTGGCCGATTAAGTAGTCCTAGGGTATTAGGAAATTGAGATATTTTACAGCTAAAGGAAGGTGTATGCAAAATGCCTGAAACTTCAGAATGTAAAAGGAAAGGGATAACTCTTGCAAACTTACAAGACCTGGCAAATTACTCTACCACTGGCACTGAAAGATTGTGCTAGCATGACCAGCGATGGGTAAAGCTTTTTGAAATTGGAAATAATAAAACCTATTCCCATTCCTGCATGGGTCGCAAGAAGTTGAACACCTTAGATGCTTAAACACAGCAGAAAGTTGTCTTTTCTTAAATGATAAATTTGCTTTGCAGGAAAGAAACCTCACACAAAGTGATTTTACACTCCTATTTTCTATAAAATATGTGATTGGTTTTATGATCATTTTACTTTATTTTATTGCTTTCATATGGATTCTTGTAATAAATTTTCAGCATTATTTTTACCAGTAGAGTAGTAAAAAATAATAATAGAGTTATATGGTTGCTGAAATGATTTATGTTTGCATATGTATATATATTATATATTTTGCCACTCAAAATCATTATTATCACCTTAGCTAGAAGGTGGCTGAAACAATAAATAGAAACCCTATTTGAATGGCTTTATCTCTTTTTAAAAAGCCCTGAACACAAAAACAGCCAATCAAGGACATTTACAGAAACACACCCTTTCTCCAATAAAAACAATTATAAAAATATAACAAAATAATACAATTATAATAAAATATAATTATTGTAAAGAAATAACTATAGTAATTACTATAATAATTACCAACAACAATGACATAAGAAAATGAATCTAGAAAACTAGGCAGCACTGTTTTTTCTGACTGACCATCATTCTTTCTGTCCACAGCATGCAGGACTAGTTTCAGGTATAAACCAGAAACAGTTCTGCTCATATCTAATGCCAGTGAGGTTCTCCTGGTGTGCAGCACAGCCCCATCCCACTTTTCCCTGCCTTCGGTACAGATGTTGTGCTGTAGGTAAATTGCAGTACCTTTATGCCTACTGAAGGCTGCCTGCGGTGAGATTCTTCTCTAGAGAAGTTGGTTCATTTTTCAGTGTCTGTTCTTTGGAGGAGCCCAAAGCAGGTGGAGCAGGCCAGAGTCTGGATTATAATTTTAGACACTTCAATAAGAAAGAGGTGCATAAAGTTGCTGCTATGATATACAGCAGGGATCCCAGATTTAATTGGCCAGATCCTTTGACAGCTGTGATAGATTACAATTAAAACCTGGTTCTTTTACATATGCACAACTTCAGGAGTCAGAGACAAAGGGCGAGCTTTCCCCACGTGTGAAACCTTGCTGCACGGTTAGGCAGATGCCTTCCCCAGGGCTTCTCTGCTGCCTGCGTTGGGCTCTGACCCCCTGTCCTGACCACACATTTCCACCTGGTTTTGCAAGTGTTAGAAACAAAGCCCTGTACTGACCTCCCACGTAAGGTTTTCTTCTGATCGGTTGTTGTATGCACCAAACCGATGGGAAAAAAACCAAGGCTGGGGTATGTACGCTGGTTAAGTATGTCCAGTGGTGTCATTTTAGTGGACTAGTGGACACAGCTGTGGAGAAGGAGCCTCTGTACTCAGTCTCTCCCTCTTCCCTAGCAATCTCTGCGGCCAGCAGCCTTTCATCTACCCTTGATGCAAACACTTTTAGGTTGTAGCATAATGTCTGCAAGAAAGAAGCGTTACTATGAAAGGGATATTCTGGTACATTATACAAGCTGTCATTTTTCTTCTTCTTTCTTATATCCCACAGTGGAAACCACCTGAATTTGTTACAGAATTCAAAAACTTCTTGCTAACCAGAATCCTGGCTTACTGTGTAGGAATGAGAGCAGAGAGGAGCCTGTCGCAGACCACTGTCAGGGAGGGGGTTTCTGTTTTCACTTTTTTTGGCCAACTTGCCATGCATATTTGACGTGTTATCTATCACATTTGACATGACAATCTTCTTCAGATAAATCTTTCTTTCCTACAAAGGAAGGGTTTTGATACCTTCAGACATTCAGGTTTTTTGTCCTTCACAGAAGACATTTAAGAATTCACAGCTTCAAGTAATGGCAGTCTACAGTAAGAGTCTAGTAGATATTAAGATGTGTGCCCTTTGCCTTCAACCACTTCTTTTTACGTTAAAATGAAAACTGGATTACTATTGTGCGGTCTTGTAATTTAATTTTTTTCAATATGCTGTGCATTTTCCAGTCTCTGTAATATTCATTGTACCTTGCAGAGCCCAGAAAATTAGCTGTTTCATGCTCAGGTAATCACTTTTGTGGTAGAGGTGGATCTAAATAAAGACTTATATCTGAATCATACACACTTATACTCTCTTCTTCTTGCATACTGGTCAAATTTGATTGCATTTAAACTTAGTTGCTGATGACTATTGTCAGAACAGGCAAAACAAACCCTGTGGCTCCTGACTTGCTAGAAAACAGCGTTCAGCACTGCTGCACTGTGCTGGCTGGCAGAACTTGTGCTCTCTTACAGTAACTGAACTCCAGTGAGGGGAAAGCCACTCGCCGTAGAGAAGTGTAGAAACCCCCCTGCAAGGTGGTCATCATCATTCGTTGGTCTTTGCACCTCAAAAGCTCAAGCCTGAAAATATACTTTTTTCTTTTCTTATAAACTGAGCCCAGCACAAGAAAAGCATCTGGTTGTTTGGCAAGTATGCCAGCTGTGCAGGTAGCTGGCACTAACATACACGTCAGAACTTATTAAACAGTTTGCTTGCTTAATACGTAAAGAAAATCCCCTAAGGAAAACATCTTAGTTTTCACCTGTGATTTGAATTACCATTGAACTCAGTCCTATCGTCTTTTCCTTCTTTGCTGAGGAGAAACTCATGTTTAACTCTCACTTAATTTGATGGGCATTTGATCTGTTTAATCAATCTGAATAAGGAAGGCAGGATTTGATACAATGACTTTAAAGGATAAAAGACTCCTAAAATCTGTAACCAATTTTGGAAACCAATTCTGTGTAGATCTCAGAATAGACCAACAAGTATGATATTTTGTTTCAGCTCTTGGATACCAGTGGGTTTTCTTACTTCGTGAAAGTAAGGGTTAGAGCATCTGAAGCAAAATGGTGCAAAGAAGCAGTGCTGTTCTTCATAGCCCCAGTACAACTATTGCATTAGCAAACTTTATAATTAACCTATGATCCACAGCTTGATGATGCAGTGATCACTCAAAGATGTTGCAGCTGTCCCAAAGGAATCTAAAGTGTCTAAAGTGCTAGATGCATTTACCACAAAGTCTACTTTCTACCATGCCAGATACCGTTGTAAGTTCATTCTCCATCTGCATTAATGGCTGGTTTAACTAAAATGCATACTCAAGTTGAGTGGTCTCTAGAAAATCTGACAGTAAGTGAAGACAGCCTCTGTGATGTGGGGTGCAAATGCACACATCGTAGCCGCTTTAGTTTAGAAATAGCTCAGGCAGAAATCGATATACAAGTGAGGCAGAAGGTAGGTGTCAGACAAGATGAATAATCTTGTTCACCTCCCTGTACCCCAAACCAAAATCACTAACACACTTCGCTGCCAATCTTGCATCTGTTTTTAAAAGATTTTGATGCATCATTAAGCAATCCTCATGTGTGAGCTACCAGGTTAAGTCAGCCTTTGTTTGAAGAAAAACAGGCTGCTGGGCTCCACTTAGGCATTTTTGTACTCCAGAAACTGCAGCAAACATGGGTAAACCCCCATATTTGTGTCTTAAATCCTAGGTTGCTCTTAAAGGAAGCACGTAATGAATGATGTACAGTACAAGAAAATGGGATGTCCCCATTTAGCACTGCTGGGCTGGGTAGGGAGCAGAGGCAGCTTGCAGTAGCCCTCTTCTATCTGGCACTGCTGTCAATGGCCAGCTGGCGTGATGGCAAGGTACCCACCAGTGTCCCAGAGCTGAAGCAGCGCTGTGTGCCCAGGGCTGAGTGCATGCATTGCTGCTCTGCGCCCCGCCTCATTCCGCATCCACCAAATGATGGCAGGGACGTGTTTATGCCCAACAGCAAGCAGTCCAGCTTCTCAGTTTTAGCTGAGTGAAACAAATGAAACACTTCTAGACCAGGTAGTCTGTGACACTGGATAACAGACAAGCAGTAATATACATCTTAAATAAAAAAATAAGCTGGTTTTTTTTTTTTCTAAAATCCTTACTGGTGTAACAGTATGTCAGATCTGGGTTGTTCTGTTCTCCTTAAATTTTTGCTTAATGCTTGCCTTCTGTCTAAACCATTTGAGTAAAACCAGAAAAATTGGAAATATTCAGGATCAACTTCAATTTTTTTTTTGGTGGTGAAGCAGGCAGGATCACCCATTACCATGTTAAAACCTGCTGTTTCTCTAATATTTGATAATCAGTCCTTGCATCATCTGATCTGCCCGGGAAAATTCTCCCAGTATTTAAAATCTAACATTGCAAATGTATCAGGTCACAAAGATAACAGCCATCCCAACTGGAAATCACCTTTTGTATTAATTTTTTTAGTGGGGGTCAGATTATATCAGCTTCTTAATAAGAAATGTAAGGAGTATTATTCTCAGACCAGTGAGTTGCATATTAAGTACCATTTATAAATCATTTTACCTTGTTCCCTTTTTGAAACTACGTTCTACTGTTCAGAAGTACCAGGCACATATTTTTTATAGGTCTAACCTTATGCAGTGTTTTTGGATTTAAGAACCTAGTAACTGCAGAATACTACGAGCCCAGTTATCCCTGATGTAATTCAACTGAAGTAATCAGAATTGCACTGGAGATTAATTTGGAGCTAGTTCTGATATCACACATTTCTGCAGCAAAAGGTAACCTATTTGCATATTTTTAAATTATTGAAGTTACTACAGAACATCTGCTAAAGATTATTTTTCTTTTTTTGTTATTATATGATTTTTACAAATACTACAAATACTGTTGTTTTCTTATTAACACAGACAGCATGCAAGAAAGTCATATCCACTGTGAATCTGCATGGGTGAATTTTGGACCTTAAAGACAGAACTTTTAAAAAGTAATTTAGCTGAGGGATTCTATGATGCTGAAGACATGAGCTTTGAAGACTTAAAGCTAAAATAGCAACGTGGTGATGCAGTCTTAATTCACATCAAAAAGACCAGCAAATCTAAATCGCTTTTTGCCTTCTTGAAATTCAGCATCTTTTTGTCAAAGAAGCTACCAGGAGAAACTAAGCAAGTGCCTTGGAATGCACTGAGTAGTTTAAAGTTCATCAGGTTCTCTCAAGACAAAATTATTTCCTTACTTCACTGGAGAGTTTACAAGCAGCTAAGAGGTAAATCTTTTTGAGTTCAATGTCAAAGCTCATAAGATACTACAGCGAACGGAGAGACTTCTGTTGAAGAGTGAAAAAAACTGGTTTGCCTTTTCTGTTTTGAATATGACAGCATACTAGAAATGGCTATAAACTAAAAGTTGTGAGGTGAACATGGACATCATAGGAGCATGGACAAGGTACTGAGACCATTGTAGTTCTGATCAGTGTCTGTTCCCTTAATTCTCATATAATAATTTGTCATTTAGTTTTAAAGCAACACTTCTCGCTAAACACCTAGATCTAACAAGGACAAAGCTCACGAGCGAGCTAGTAGATTACATAAATGTAGAGTATACTTGTAGAGTATAACTGCCCTCCATTAAATAATTTCACTGCTTTTGACTGATAAGCTGTGTGCTCCTCTCTGGAAGCCCCTGTGGGGCACAGAGGGAGGAGATGAAGTAGAATCCAAGGTGAGACAACAATGACTTCTCTAAGCACTGAAACTAATGAAATCTGGCTTTCAATTATAACTGGTTGATTTTAGCATAGATTCTAGAAGGTGTAAATTCAATGGGATGTTTTCCCCATTGTATTGTTATTCAAAAGTGTCTCTGTCTCTTTGTCCCCCTGTTCCCCATGTAGATTGTCCAGTGTCTAATAATGTGCAACCGCATGTTGTTGCCTTTCCCTCAGTCCAGGCTCTGAGGAGGGTTTCCTTTCTACTTGACTGTTTATATTAACAAAACTTGTAGAAACCAAATTATTTTGGGGATTCCGTATTCATATTAGATTAAATGTGGCCAGGATATGAAAACAGTATTGAAGGAATGGAATGGAATTGCACACACAAGCACATATACATAGCTTGAACTTGAAGGCCGGTTTCCACATAAACCAATCTAACATACAAAAAAATGTAAACAAAAGATAAGTTTCAGCCTGTGTGTTGGATACAAGGGAGGGGACAAGGAAGTGAGAAAGAGTGATGTCCATAGTTCATGCACCATAGCGCGTCTGCGCAGACTACAGCCAAAACCTGGTATATGTGGCAGGACCTTGTGATACAAACCTCAGCTTTATCAAGACTGCGAGGAATTATGCACATTGAGAAATCCCGATTGCTCAGGTGCCTAAATTAAGGACATACCTAAAGTATAACAGTTATAACAGTTCTTCCCTTTGGCTCAGGTGCCTAAGTTTCATCCCCCAAACCCCTAGATGCAGCAAGGGATCTAGGGATTGATGGAGCCAGGGCCCAGCAAAGAGGAATCAGGATGTGGCTGGGGCATGGGCAACCGTGGGAGGCACATCCAAGTCCTCAGGTTAGACATAGTTTAGCAGCATTTTTTCTCTGTAAAATGGAACAGTCACAAAAGGAACAACATACATCACAGTAGGATACAAAACCTGTTGCAGTTTTTTTTCCTATTATATAAAATGAAAGTTGCCTGCCTACTGTAAGTTGAACTTTAGCTACTGTTGACTTATTGAAAATTCTCTTTGGTCTGACTTTGAAAGAGACCTCCAACTTACTTACTTTTTTATATTTTAAAGCAATCCTTTTTTTGAGCTAGTTATTTTACAGTCTGAGTTAATGATGATTCATTCAGTGTGCAGTTCTAGAGCATTTTGTGCTGAAATTATCACCAAGGTAATTAAATATTTGTTAACAGGCAATAATAAAGCATAATAACCTCTAGCAATTTTGAAGGCCTTAGAACCTGAGGTTCAGATCAGCTAGGAAAAGAAAGGGTTGAATTTAAAGAGTAACACATTTTCTTGAAATACATTCTTGCCTCTGTACCCTGTTTTAGTAATTATGTTTCGGTTAAAACTTCTTTTTCGTGACAGCAATATTGTTAATATTTTTAGGTTGAGTTCCTTTACTATAAATTTAATATCTTATTTAATATTCCAGTTTCACTACATTTGGATTCTTTTATTGTATATTATATTGCACGCTTTAGAGAGATTTCTGTGACTGTTATGATAGATCTGCTTTGAAAGATCAATGATTCTTTTATGATTCTGCAGAAAGCACAATGTTCATGCTTTGCCAAATAATTCTATTGATTTAAATAGTGAATTATCTTAACAAACAGTATGTACAGTGTATACAAATAATTTCAAAGTATTATATTTACATAAAATTTAATTCTAAATAATTGTGTTAACTATATATATGATATATAGTTATACATGTTATATATAGTATATACTATATATAGAGTATATACAGTATACCATAGTATACTATAACATACTAGAACTATGTTATATATAATATACTCTATTATATATGATATCTACTATATATGGCATGTGTATATATGTATACTATATAACTATCCAAATAGTTAACAGAAGTATCTACAATTAAAAGTTAGTACATATTTTAGTATGTACATTAATTTGAATTGGAATAGAATTTTTCTTGTTGAAGGGAGCGTAGGCAGACAAGCATGTTTTGTTAAGATGCTCCCAAATTTTTAGTAAAAATTTAGAAAATTAAGTAAAATGGAAAAAATTGAGAGTGTGTTGGATAACTGGGTAATATATTTCCTTCAGAGCAACCAGGTGGATTTCAGCAAAAGATTGGATACAATAAGGGGTGATGCAATATTTTGCTGGTCCCACCTGAAGACCATCGAGTGCTGACAGAGTCTTCCTTCTGGACTGCAGTGAAAGGGGGCATCTGCCTGTGTGCTCGACCTGATTTAGTCTACCACTGACTCATTTAGACTGTGCTGAGAGCTAAAAGGTCCATCTTTTGAATTGGGTCTCCACTGATGGTAATTTGTTCAATCTTTTGATATATGCTAGATGCATGTTTGACAAGGATGAGATCATATAACATCTTCCCTAAACAACATGACGGTTCTTCTGCTGCTGGCAATGGGAAGTGGTGGTGTATCTTGGCACCAGAGATACCTGTGGTGCCTCTCAGGAAAGTCCCTGAGCTTTATGTCCCTTCAGACTGCCCTGGCACCCTCCTGACACAGGCTGCTGTAGCAATCTGTTGTCTGCTGTCTGTGTAGCTACCCATCCCCACCGGCACAGACCTCCTCACCGGACTTCCTGCTGCAGGCAGGGAGTTGAACCAGTTAATGTTGCAGTTCCTCATGGTAAAGGTACAACTGTGACTGAAGTTGTTCTGGTTCATATCTGATTGCAGTTTGACTCAGAAACTGGTTTGGACTCATTCGCATTTTGAGGCAAAAAAAGATGGTCCAGAGCATTTTGAGGCTTGGGCTTCATTCAACTCCCTTATCAGAGACTCTCCAACAGTTTCTGCCATCTCCAAATACGGAATAAATCTGATCCTATTTCTCTGGCATTGCTGTATCAACATCTGATCCTCTGCTGGGAAAAAATGAAGCCCATAGAGCTATGACACTTTACATTAGCAGGGAATCTTCATTTTTCTCCTTCAGCTACAAGGAGAGAGGTGAAAACCCCATAGGGAAAAAGGGAGAGTGAAGAAATTCATTTGCAGGGCTTGGCACATGGTTGGGAGAAGGGCTACTGCGGAGGCTGGGAAGGTACTGATTTCAGATGCCTTGCTCAGCTCCCTCTGGATGCCAGCAGCAAATGAGGGGGTACTTTGGACTAATCTGGACTACTGTTTTGGTTTTTTTTCCCCTTGAAATGCGTATTTTCTTCCAGTCAGGAGTCTACCTCCCACGAGGGCCCTAGCTGCAGGAGACCGCCTCTCACACCGCCCTGCCTGCTGCATACTCCGGCAGCAAGCCTCTGCTTCTGCCTTTGCCCCTGTCCCTGCCCCTGCCCCTGCCCCTGCCTGTGCAGACTGGCTGCTCCCTCCTGGCAGACCCTGCTCCCAGGGTCTGCAGCACTGCAGTCTGGGCGCTGGTGGATCCAGGAGAAAGCCCCCATGACAGCCCCTCTCAAGCATGAACTGCCACAACTGTTACTCTTGAAAGTCAGTATGACTTCCATAGTTTATTCATCCCAGGATGTATTCATCCATCCATTATTTATTTGCATTTGTTTTACTACTATCATTACAATTTCATAAACAGGAGCACAGAGAAAGAGATGGGAAGTTAAAGACAGAGGTAGCTGCTGAACAAAGGCCCTGGGCTTGCTTCTCCCCGGCTGCTGACTGCCTCGAGGTTGTTTGTAAAGGCACAGCACAGAACAAGCAAAACTTCTCCTCTCTCCATTCCCTTCACTAGGTTGGTGGAAATCCTTTGTTCCACATAAATTCCTCTCCGTAGTCACTTATATTCTGTTAATGTGATGAGGACACTGGAGCATACTGAAGTGGTGGGGAACGCTGCCATGTGCAGAAGCCGAGAGGAAGGCAGGGGTGGATCGGAAGGGGTGTCGATGCCGCAGGTCCACCGCCTTCCCTCCTCAGTGTGTTCTGGGGGTGCAGGTTTCTGTGAGCAGGAGGAATGAACTGGTTTAAGGTCTACTTGTACAATGAATAGATTTAGATTTACTATTTCCAGCCGTAATCTGGTGTGGGGATTACAAGAGAAATGGGAGATTGTGTTGAAAGGAGTGGGAGGCAAATCCTGTGTAGAATGTCACCTCCCTGGCATTCTTCCTCAGCAGGCTTGACTACCCGGCTGTGAAGAGATGATTCGGAGTGATCGGTTTCCCATCGCTCAGCCGTGGCAGCTGACTGTCCCTATGTGCTCCTCACTAATCAGCTGCAAGGTAATAAGTGTTAGCTTAAACTGCCTTCATGATTACAGTGTGGAGAGAGAAATTCAAATATCAGGTACATTAAGGCATAAGATTGAAGGCCACTGGGTTTCCCATCAGGGAACTTGAGCCGTTCTGTAGCACAGGACTTTTTGCAATGTGTTATTGACTTTATAAAAGCCATAGCAGCTTTTTTCTGAGTACTGCCCTCTAGACCTTGTTCTTTCAAACAATATGCAGCTCTATTGTAAATCAATGTCCAAAACCACTGCAGCAATACTACTTTAATCTGGAGGGACCAGTTTGTAAAAAAGGGACGTTTCTTTAAAAAAAAAAAAAGGTATACAGAATTTCCTAAGGAATCATTTTGAGCCTTTTCAATCAGCCAGATTATTCATTTCTTAGTACAGAAACACAGATTTGTTATTCAATTAAAGGAAAAGAAAAGAAAAGAAAAGAAAAGAAAAGAAAAGAAAAGGAAGAAAAAGAAAAGAAAAGAAAAAAGAAAAGAGAAGAAAAGAGAAGAAAAGAAAACAAAGGAAAGAAAAAGAAAAGAAAAGAAAAGAAAAGAAAAAAGAAAAGAAAAGAAAAGAAAAGAAAAGAAAAGAAAAGAAAAGAAAAGAAAAGAAAAGAAAAGAAAAGAAAAGGAAAGAAAAGAAAAGAAAAGAAGAAGATTGTTACTTTACTCCTATATAGAAGGAAAAATAAATTGCCATGGAATTAGATGGTGGCATATAAAACTTTTATGTAAATCAGGAGAAGAGGTTAAGTAGTTGTAAAAAAAGCCTTTAGTCCTGGGAAACATGAAAAGTGGACTATTTCAGATTATATGTGTTCTGGATTTTTAAAAGGACAACTTATCTGTAGCTTTGTTTAAAACAACTAGGGGTTTTGAAATACATGAATCCAGCAAAATGAAATCAGGGTCTTAGAGATGAAAATTTAATCAGGAAAAAAAAAGCCCTAAATAATACATGGAAATGTCATGGATATTTGAACATTTTGTTGCACACTATATGGTACATAGGGTTGTTTCTTACAACACAAGAAGGTTATATTCTGAGTTTTTTTCTGAGCATAAGCACAGGTGAGAAGAACAGCTGTGAGATGGAGGAGCAGAAGTCAGCATCCCCTGTTCTCTCCTCAATAACTGTAGAAAGTGTGTTTTGCTGATTGTCCTTGCTAGGCATGAATGAACACATAGGGTCTAGTTCCAGCAGATCTGGGGCACAGTCTGTGTATTTAAATGTGTAAGCAACCAAGAACAGGAGTTTTTAGACACTATTCTCTTACTTGGGCATCCTTTGTAATATCTTTTCTGCTAGATTTTAAGGGGTCCCTAGCTATCTCTGGCTGCAATAATCAGCTTATTTCCCCATTATTTGCAAACAAAAATACTAATAGTATCTCTTAAGTTGAAGTAAAAGCTATGGCCAAGGATGTACCATTAGATAGCAAGACTCGTAAGTGGCAACATTTTCCTTATTCCTGTACTTGGAGGATGCAGAGGAAATGTACATATTTGCCATTTGGTTTAGAAATGCTATCCCAAAATAATGTTCTCTCCCTTGGTATTATGCATGTATTGGAACTGTGTGGTATTTGTTAAGCACCTGCATCACATAATTCTGCATTAAAACAGTGTAAATTTGGGTCAGTTTCACTCACATGTACATCATAACACAGAATGTAGAGTGACTTAAAATATTTATGATATTGTGCTGTATGATATCTTAATGCAATCCTTGCATTTACATTTCATTTAGCTGTTATCCTGCCCTTAGGGAAATCTTTTTTGCCCAAGAATGCACACTCTCTGTATCAAATAGGATCACAAAATCTCAAAAAAATATTGAATAGTAGTAATATTTATAGAAGAAGGAAGTATTTGTCAGTTCACCATTATCAAGAATATTAACCTAGAGAAGCATTTTTGCACCCAATTAAAACAGTTATTAAGCACTTGGACTCTGCATATGGTAGCAAAACTTTTAAGGAAAAATGAACAGAATATTTATTGAACAGAATATGTGATCCATTGTTGAAACTTTCTATAAATCAAAGGTGTATGAAGTGTCCATAACAATATCTCAAGACACCTGATCCCCTGTGGTTTAGAACCCCATTAGAAGTTCTCTGATCATCTCCTGTGTCGAAAGACTCAAGGAGTTAAGGGAATCCAGACCATTTTATAATTCTTCACTAACCTCAGAAGGTGAATGGCAGTTTCCATTGGTCTAGGAAAAATAAACCAAAATAAATTCTAGGAAAATAAGTATTTCTGCTAGACTCGCAGTTAAAAATGAGGGGAGCTTTGTCCAAAATGGAAGTTCAACAGAAACTCCAAGCCACATGACTTGAAAGCAAATCGAAGGTGGAAGAATAGTCCTTTGATCAAGGCACTGACCTGAGAGCAAGCACAGGTTCATGTCTTTGCTCTGCTGCAGACTTCCTGCCTTTACGTGTGCTGTCTCTGTGCCGTGCTTTGTTTTCTATATACTGAGACTGGCAGCATCTAAACTGCACACTGCTTGGGGTGGGGTTATCTTTGTCTTCTGCAGAGAAGTGCCTAGTTCAGTGAAGACTCAACCCTGTGGTATTGTGGCACAATGGTAATGCTGCACAAGTTGGCAGAAGCACATCTCAAGCAAAACGTTTCTGAATTCAGCATGTCTTTGCAACGGTGAGCCACAGTTTCACTGCACAATACAAATGCTCAGAAGTTTTTCAGACAAAGATTTTTCCATGGGAAAGAGCTGACTGATGTGAATTAAAACATTTCAGGAGAATATATCAACCTCATCACATTCTTTAAGGTGGTTTATGAAAACATTTTGCTGTGGAAGAGACAAAAGGATTTCCTTCAACTTTACCATTTACTCTTTTGCACCTTTAAAAAGAAGTTTGAGCCTTATCAGCTCTAAATATTTTATAATATGTTCGTTCATGAAAAACTGGGAAGCTTTTTGACATTTTGCCTTGACTTGTGATTAAAACAAATGTAAAAAATCTTTGAATTTTCTCTCCAACATATGTCCTACTTTTCAACCAGCGCTACTGCATAGTGTCCACTGAGATCCCCATTTTAATAAAAATGCCTTCAAAGCATTAATTCCACTGTTATTAATTCAAAAAACCTCTCAGAAGTTCAGAATTCATAAAAGAAAACTCTTCTTTGGCTCACCAATATACAAATGTAATCCTTCTAATACGGCAGCACTGAATAATAAGGAGCCAAAAGCTACAGATCTAATTACTGGGCATCACTGGCCCAGGAGTCATAAAAATCTTGACTCTGAATAAACAACCGAGACTTCTATCATTAAAGTACAACAATCACTTCTTGTAGCAAACAAATCCTGTATCTTCTTATGATAAGGAAATGTATCTTTATGAAAAGATTAAATCATCTGATTATCTAACAGCATATTTGTGGCCTAAAAATGTCCAACCAGAACCAGTCCTGCTATCACTAATCTTTACACTGAATTCTAATCAGGGTATGGTAACGAGAAAAGGAGAAGAGAGCTGTCCCTCAGTGCAATTTGAGAGACAGGGCTTGCTGACTTTCCTCCAGGGAAAGAAAATTTCAGAAATTTTATGCCCAGCTCCACCACTGTCTGTCTGAGGAAAAGATGTGTAGGGAGGCATTTTCAAAAGTGCTCATCAGCTCGCTGATTTCAGTAGACTCAGCAGACTCAGCTCTTTCAGTGGGAACTGAGCTGGGCCACTGACAAGAGCTTTGTGAAGCCCTT
Source organism: Fregata magnificens (assembly GCA_013389945.1). Lineage (NCBI taxonomy): Eukaryota > Metazoa > Chordata > Aves > Suliformes > Fregatidae > Fregata > Fregata magnificens. Next base: position 59,836 of record WAAD01038759.1, read on the forward strand.
CCCTCCTCTGCTGTCCATGGACCAAATTACTCCTTCCCATGGGATAATGAAAAAAGAAACTTTTACAGGAAGGAAATCTCTAGATTGCTCCTTTGCATTGCTTTTTGTTGTTTTCCAAATTGTAACATGCAGGAAAAGAATTTGCGTCATTAACCTAAGAAGCAAATAACTGAAGTTGTGTTTTCACTCAAAACCAGTGGTGGAGGCTGGGGAGCAGGGTGAGAGCACAGACCAAAAGGGAAACATGTTGAAGGCTTTGCATCACCTTGGAGATCCTTGTTCAAGCGCCTGGCACCACAGCTGGCTGTGGAGGCCTCTAAGAAAGGGATTTTCTAGCCTCCAAGGAGCACCACAGGAAAGGTAAAGGGTGTTTGATCTTACTAGCTTTTATGGTCCTCTGTGTTTCTAGGCAGCTTCCTTTTCCCAAATGCATTCCTGGACTTTCACAAAGCCTACCATTGATTAATGAGAAGATAGCAAGATAATTGTGGGAATAGCTTGCCTTGAGGTGGTGCATAGAGCAATAGCTTTCCATTTCTGCACACTGTTACTCACATTCATTTGAGGGGCATGAGCAGATTATGTGTAAATCCTTAGATTACAGTCATGTGAATTCAAATGAATACCATTTACCTATTTCTCAAGAGAAAACTGATTTCCTAATTACGGAGATATCTGTCACTGAGAAATCAAAAAGAAAGGAAATAAACCTACTAAAAATGAGAGTAGTCATTTCCAGGCTCTGTTTGTTTTGGGAATTTACAAACATTGGGTCCGTGCAGGCACAGAAGAAATACTGGTTGCAATACAAACACAGGCACCCTGGAATCAGAAGACTGTAGACATCGGAAGAACAGAGAGTCAGGCTTACAGCACGTGCTGATTTAAGCGGTGGAGTAGAGAACAGTGGAGTAGGTATAGATGTGGCGGGACTGGATTTCAAATGAATGAGGCTATGTATCAAGACTACAGGAGATAAAATATCAGGAGTGAATAAGTTAAGTACATCTTAAATTAAGGCTGTTTTCCATTCAGATTGAATGAATCCACTAGTAGTTGCACAAAGCGATAGAAATTATAATCTGGGAAAAAACATAAAGAGCACTCAGCCTTTGTGATAATATGAGGCAAGAATTAATTTGGTCCTTGTTACATCAAATCAAGTGGCTAAGATCACTTTTACTTCAATGGTGCTGAATTCAGCCCAATGTGAACAACAGACAACTGCTCTGACAGCATATTCAAAGTGCCCTAATCCTGTAGGCACATCTGAATAACCTACCATTACGGCAGAGGAGACTTACAAAAGTAATAGGCAATAAACGACTAATAATTCAAATATAGCCATTCCATTGTATTCGTAATGGAAAAAATTAAAGCATTCGAGATTAGATTTGAGGAACTAGTGACTAGCGAGGAGCTATAAGAGAAATGGCAGAGAAATATAGTACTCAGGTGAGGAGCTGAATCCCTCTTGAAAGGAGAAGCCATGTCTCACAAGCCTCTTGGAGTTGTCTAAACGTTCAGTTTAGGGTGATAGAGTTGATGTAGTCCACCTGGATTTCCAGAAGATTTTGAGTTGGGTATAAAATCTCTTAATGAAACCTTGCAACAATGGCATAAGGGGAAAGATCTTTGCATGTATAAAAAACTGTTAAACGACTGTTATCAGAGGATAGGCGTAAGTGAATAATTTGGCAGCAGAGAGAGCCAGTGGAGGGTTCTGCAGGATCAATGCTAGGATCTATGCTGTGCAATATATTCATAAACAGTCTGGGAAAGGTGATGAGCAGTGAGATGAAAAACTTTGCTGACAATACTAACTGATACGGGAGAGTAAAAAAGTCTGGTTAAAAAATACTGGTGAAAGATCCCATGATCTTAATAATAACACAATGGCAATTGAAATTCAATGTAACTCAAGTGTGAAAGAGAAAAAAACCCCTAAGTTTACATGAACTCTGTGCTGACTAGCGACACCAGAGAATGAGATCTTCAGTTTGTAATAGACAGTTTTATGAAAATTTCTGGTCAGTGCCCAATTGCAGTGAAAAAAAGTTAGTCTAGCATTAGAAATTGTGAGGAAAAGAACAGAGAATGCAACAGAGAACCATTTCCCATCTTTGAATACCGCACGCTGTTCTGGTCCCTGCATTTCAAAGGATGTAGGAGAACCGGAAAGGTTCAGAAAATGGCAACAGGCTCGTCAAAGTTATTGGAACAATTCCAGTTGAAGGCAGGATTAAATAGACGGGAATCCTTCAGACTGAAAAGAGACGCCTGAGGGATCTAAACCAATGGGTGACATGACAGAGTGGATAGTGATCGATTGTTCACAGTTTCTTCCACTACAAGAGCAAAAAGACGTCAAATAGAGCTAACAGAAGCCAAATTCAAAATAAAGGAGATGGTTTTCATGCAATCGGTAACAGACTTGAGGAACTCCTTGCCACAGGATGTTGTGAATGCTGACGGTTTACAGGCATTTGGGTGAAGATGGCATGAACTTATGTAAGGAAAATCTGTGGAGGGATGCTCAGTGCCCAGAAACCAAGTCTGTTTCAGGAATCCCCTGAGCTGCAAAAGGTTGAAGGGTGGGAGAGACTCAGGGGAGGACCACATATGTTCATCCTGTTCCTCAGGGATCTGCATTTGACTATTGGTGGAAACAGAATACTAGGTTAACTGGATCTTTTGTCCAGTCCTGGGTGGTTTGCTTATGTTCTTCTGTAACATTATATCAGTACCAGGGCAAAGCAATTTCTGCTTGCAGGCCATGCTAAGTTTGGAGGTTCAAGGCAAACCTGTACTAGGAACAATATCAATCTCAAAGTCTCGGTGACGCTCCTCTGGCTAAAATATATATCCAGAGCAGTTCGCAGAGAAATCTTTGTCTAGCAAACAAAGTAAATAAACCCTGACATCTCATCTTGTGCCCTGGAGAGTTGTCTGACAGATTGATATTGAATTAAAATGCTTAGCCTCAATTTGCTAAACATGCAAAGTTTCTGCATACTTTGACCCCCCATCAGTATAATACTAGATTAGACTAGTATAATAATAGATACAGATAATACTGTAGAGATTGTGCTGTGATTTGTAAATCTTCCTATGTCTTGGCAACAAGACCAATATCTCGTTATAGATTTGTAGCAATATCGTGCATGCAATAAAATTGTAACAGTTAACATTTAGGTCTGGATTGTTGGTTACTCTGAAGCTGCTTTATACTTCACTGGCAATATAACAGGGGAATTAAAGTGAGTGTAAGTTACCCTTTTACATCTACTTAAGTCTCTTTCATGCTGCCAGCGCAACGTAAAATGGTCTTAGAGTAGTGAGCAGCAGGCTGTTCCAGTTTGAATCTGCAGTTGTTCAAGAGAGGCAGTCCCTGCCCATTTTATTTCGGACAGGAAAAAAGTATGAGGGAAATGGTAGGAGAATAAACTTGTCACTGATGCGGCCCATAAATGCATTCTGTAGAGCTACTTCCTTGATTTTAGGTGACAAAGAAGAACAAGTTGAAACAAATGACACAGAAAAATGTTCTTTGGATTTGAGCTGTTTCAACAATAATTTGTTGTCCATCAGACTCATGAGGCTTAACTAATGCTTTGTGAACTATATCAACTAGGATATCCTTTTTCTTCAGATACCTTTTCCAGTTGATTAGCCTGTAACTAAAATGTCTCTTGGGTAAGCTACAAATTCTGGAAGCCCTAATAAACTGACTAACCAGTAATCTGTTCCCACTGCCACGCTGCTTTCACTTTTGTAATTTGGGGGGGGGGGGGGGGNCAAAAAGAGTTGATTATTCCCCACCAGCTCTGTATTTGACCTTGGCCTTCCTGATGTAAATTTTAAACTTAGTGTGGTACTACATGTATCTGCTGAATTCTGTATTTAAAGCCAGGCCTCCCCTTTTAATGACTCCACCAGGGCAGCATCATAGAGGTGACCAGTAGTGTTGCTTTTTACAGATTTTTGGCTGGTTTTAATTTTTAGATACATGTTGTTAAAAGATACCCATTAGCTCAGAAACATGAAACATCTTTTTTACTATGACTGTAGGTGTGCAGTACCATTTTTTGTGGGCTTGTGGGAACGCAAATAACAAGAACTCACCTTTAACTGCAGTAGACTATCAACATAAAAATCAAGCCTTGCCTCAGCAGCTCTTCATCCTAGCATGGTGCGCAACAATAGGCAAAGCTTTTAGCCTGCAGAGACTAAGGAGGAAGTAATTCCAATATATAAGACATAGGCACTTTCATTATCATTAGCAAGCATGCTGGATTATTCATGAAAGCCCCACTTACAGATATAAGCAGGCATTTGCCATTTATTCCTTAGTGTAATTTAACTCAACACATCACTTTTTATGTTAACCTTGTGGAAGATATTTTGATCTTAATTGGGTTTTTTATTAACACATTACTAAAACTCTGTATCCATTTGCACCTACCCATCTAGCACTGGGTTGCAGAGCCATTCATAAGGGACAATATATATGCCTATGTTATGGGAAATCTTGCAAGTATTACCTAAATGAGGAATCTGAATTTAGCGAGAAGTGTGTGGGGAGGACACGCTCTATAGGGCCAACCCCCTACAGCAGAGAGTAGGGAGGCTGTGACACCCAGCTTGCAAACATCGCTCCAGACAAAAGAGCTGAACTGGCTGAAAAAGAGTGTTTTATAGGAAAGAAAGCATTGCTGTCAGACACCGTTCCTTCCCAGGCTCCTCCTCCCACAGCCCTCCTCTCCCTTCTTCCTTGGGACTCCTCCGGAAGTTGCAGTGTAGAGCTGTGTCCTGCCACTGCTGCTGCTGGTCATTGCTCCTCTGTACGGTGCCACTGATCCCCTGCACATCCAGGGCAGGATGAGCAAGGTGAGGCACTTCTCAGCATGGCAATGGATGGCAAAATTTGCCTCCCTGTGCTATGATCTCATCTCCAAAGAAAAGGTTGAACAAACTGGTCTTTATGTAGTCATTTATGTCGTTTTGATTAGGCACGATCAAGTTACAACGTACTGGTATGTGTTTAGCTGAAGACCAAATAAAAGGAATAATTCATTGCTATGCAACTTACCTTGTTTATTTGGATGGGACCAGGAGGGAACAGAGATGTTAGAAGAAAACGATTTGCCTGGTTTTTACGCTAAAGAGGCAAAAATATATTTACATATGGCTACCTCTTCAAATTATGGTCGGTGAGGTTGTGGTAAAATGAAGCGTTGTCTATACGTGGAATCTGGTGTTTTGTGGTAAGGCAGGCAGAAGTGGGTAATTTCTATTTATTTTGCCAAATTAGAGGAAGCCTTGCTCCATTGACTCGCATTGTTCCTTGACTACACAACTGCATGTAGTTATATGTCTGCTTTTTTCATATTCATAATATGTAATGGTAGCCCAAATCAAACAAAATGCACTAAAAATTTACAGTCTTAAATTTATAATAATCAGTTAAAATGGTCTGCTTAGCACTGGTCTGCTTAGCTTCTTTAAAGGGTATATACTTCAAGATGGCTGGCTGTATATGTTTTTCAGTTTTATTTCTTCATTAGTGAAAAATAACTTCATTTCTAAAGAAATGAAATAGAATGCCCTAGAAATTGCTCTAACAAAACATTTCTTCCCACTAAAAAGTAATTATTTCTATGAGATTTTTGACTTGTATTATACACTACAATTCTCTATTAAACTGCACAGTATGTATAAAAATAATACCCCAGGGAAGTTTTTAATAGTTTATTATTCCCTGGACCTTTTTCATAAAATGCTTTATTTTTTACACACTTCTTCTCACCTCTCCTCTTCTTGATTCTTCTGCCTGCTCCCATATCTCTCCACTATTCTAATAAATGACAGTCATATCAAAAAGCCAGATAAATCAATGAAATCTTTGATTTAGAGCAGAACAAAAAATGGTGCTGTAGAACAGCACAGAGAACAAGAGGCAGTGAAGGTTTGACTAGGTTGTTGCGAAGGGAGAAGCAGCTTCTTGGAGGTGGATCTTCATCTGTTAACTAGAATGATCTCTGTATAACAGCCTTATTTTCTTCAGTCCCTATTTTTCCTTGTCTTGGCTCCTACGCTGAAACTGTTATTGTGGCAATAACGGTCATTTATGCTGTTTACGCTATCATCCAAATGTGTGACACGATTAGCGTGCTTGCAACATGACAATATTACAATGTTGTTTATGGCAACTACTGGCTGGGAGAACGTATAGAAGGGAGGGCCACCCCACACTATGTTACAGCTCACATTGAAGCTGAACAAGCTGCTGTGTTCCTCCTTCATGGGGAACAGAAGATCAGTTGTTTTCCCTCTCAGCTTGTATCTCTCTGAGCTTCTTTTTGGATTTTGTTTGAAAATCCAATGAGGAGAAAATAAGAACAGTTGAAGTGAACTGGCATATATAATCATTGCATTTCATCTTAAAATGGTAAATTCTGCATGCTTGAATGTGAAGCAATAAATAAGCCCAGGCTGAACATTTTGGTAGATATTTGGTAGACATTTGGGCCATCATCAAAGGTAGCATTTCTGCTCAGTTNCTCGCATTACACAGTGATGCGGCCAAGACAGGTTTCATGTTATTTCAGATTTTTGAAAGGAATTATAGGTATTTCCTACAGCCATTATGCTATCATTTTATATGAGCCAAAATTGGGCCATCATCAAAGGTAGCATTTCTGCTCAGTTATGGGTATTTTAAATCCCTCCCAGTATTTCTGAACATCCACAAATATAATTAAAATATGTATTTCAGTCCAGCCACCAGGTGCAGGAGATGACAATTGTTTTTTTCCTAAATCCACCATCCTCACTTAAAAAAAAAAAAAATTGTCTTTCTTTACAAGCTGGTCTTGCTTTAACACTGCAGATTTCAGTCTACTACTTTGTCTGGAGATGGTTTGTTTTTCTTTCTTTTTTAGGAGTTTCGCTTGATCAGTAAATAAAGGAACTTCAGGAATGTATTTCTTATTTTATTGAAGTGTATACACAGAGATTTGATTGCCTGTATGTATTGCACCACAGAATGCAATAAACACTTTTCATATGCATACTACCTCATCTCACAGACTGGAAGATGGCATAAACAAAATGTCAGGTGAGAAAAATGCTAGATTCTGTGTACCTGATCAGCAACTACAGGTTTAATTTTAAAGAAACATTTTGAAACATTTCCTGGCATTTTAACCTTTTTATTATTACATTGTTATCTTCGTTAACAGCACTGTAGTGGCATGTGGATTTACCCAAGTACCATTTCCAAACAGCAGACTTTTTTACTACTCTTCTATACACCATTTCTTCTAGAAATCCTAAAGTAAGGGGAATAAATGCCTCAGTGCTGAGCAGAGTAGATTACATCTGTGCTGAAATGCGTAAACTTGGTATCTAAATCAACACTATCCTGTTTTGATAGTATTTCACGTTACGATAGCTTTTTGGGTTCTCTTTTCCAACAAACATATTTACAGAAATTGTACTCAGAGATTTAAAGCATCCTATTACATTTTATACAAAGAATAATAGCACAGTAACTATCAGCCTATAGTCTGAGGGAGGAATTCCTTGATAAGACTATGGTCATTTTTTTAATCTTCCATCTCCTTTGTTTATACCAAGTTGTGTCACAAGGCAAATATCATGCACCAGAATGCATCTGGCAAGAAAGCGAAGATGCTATTGCCAATAGCTGTTGAGGTAATAAATGTCAATGCTAAGTGAAGGACTGCAACACCTTGAAGAGCATCAGATCTTATTGTGCTTCTCAGTCCTTCCTCAGATTTTGGCTGGATTATCTCTGCAGTCATATCACTTTCCCAAATTTTGATATGATTGTCTTAATGTCAGTTATACAAAGAAAAATTTCAATGTACAAGAAAAACAAACATCTGAATAGTGAATGGCAAGAAACCCTGACATACTTCTACCTTCCTTCATGAAATCTGTTGTCTTATACTTCAGCTCCCCTTGCTTTCTAAGATTTAATATGAAAATGAGTATGAAGGAAATCCATTTCTGCAGGTGTAATCAAGAGAGATGGCATCCAGCAGTTTCTTCAGAAAGTAAAGTGCTAGTGAAAGCACTCGATAGACTCAAGCTCTTGGAGACTCGTTACTAGTAGCAATTTCACAGGCTTTTTCCTTGTTCACTGCCGTCCTACTCTCACATCTAATTGTGAAATGCTTGTTCATTCTCCATGGTTTAACCCCTGCCCTCATTAAGGAGAAGAAAATGAATGGCTAACTTGGAAGTAGTGTTGTGATATAAATGTTATCCATTATATATATTTCCTCTCTAGACAGTTTCACATGCAGGCTTATTTTGTTCTTCAAGCCACAAGGGACATATGTTCACCCTGTCTTTTTCAGGCAAATTGGAGCTCATTCTGCATGTCCTCTGAGTGTGGCAGAGGTGAACCAGCTCTGACTCAAGGACTCTGCTTAATCTATACCCATTATTTCGTAGATCCAATAAATGTTTGGAAAAAACTTCTCCTCTGGGGGATTATTTCCAGCCAAAGGAGAATTTGTCTCCAAAAATGTAATATAAAACCCCAGAATTCCATAGTTCCCATGTAATTTTTTCTTTGCCATTGTTTCTTCTCCATTTTTTTTTTTCCTTCTTCATTTAAAGTAAATTGCAAGCAACGTCCTCAGGGAGACCACTATTTGGATACAAAAGGTAGGAAAGGTAAAACATAGGTATATTCTGGAATGAGATTTTCAGGAAATCCTAAAGAAGATCCGTATTTGCCCCAATAGACATTGCAGTAGGAATATAATATTTCTATGAGAACCTGAATTTCTTTCCAGAGCAGAAGAAAATGTCCCCCAGATTCCCTTGGAAAAGGTTGCTGGACAATAACCCTGTGGAAGCCAGCATTTGCTTCACTTCTTCTACTCTCACCTCTCATTCCCCACAAAATGTTTTGAGGTTGATTTGAAGGATGATTGTCTCTCCACAAAACAGCCCCTGTGCCATGTACAGCACAGGCTTTTCTCCCCCCTTGTCCCCATCATCCTAGCAACATCAAGCCCTCTAACGGTGGCTGCTTCTACGAGCTCTGAGTAACGCTACAGAAAAGACAACGTAGCCACAACGCATGTTGTCACACTGGCCTGAGTGTGGAGAAGTGATAGAGTGTGCCCGCAGCATTTGCCTCTGACTTGCTGTCCACCCCCATCCTTCCTTCTCAGCTCATCTCTCACTCCCTCCCCAGCCCACACCACAGAGGTAGGCTACTTGGTTCACGTTTCCTGAGGTTCTGCTGTGTAATTTTAACAAGAAATGTTAAAGGTGCAAGGTAAATCCTACCTGTGATTGGTTGGCAGGAAGTTACATATACATCTCTTACAGAGTGGGTGAATCCTGTGCTTAGTCAGATGCTGTAGTTTCGGAGCAGTTCAGCTGGATCCAACAGACTTTCTCTGAATTTGTCACAGGAAAAAAAAAGTAAACAGACTCTGACCCAATGTATGAAATGTACATAACAATACTTCTATAAGAAGCTGTATTTTGTATTTCTTTTCTTGCTTGACTTACAAGCAATATATGTGTGCATGAGTTGATCTCACTTTGTCCCTAAAAATAACTGGGAGGAAGTGGTTACAGAGTTATTTTACATATTAACACCATCTACACTTGCTAAAATATTTTTCCAGGAGCATGTGTTTTTATAACTCTAAAGTTAACATCTCCTTAGCAACTAATGTTAGTTAACTAGTAAAAGAGACAAAAAAAAAAAAAGCATGAATGCAAACATGATATTGTAATGGATTTATAGTTTGAATGTGGACGTAAGTTGCCTTTTATTAAGTACTCTTTACAAAAATAGTGGCAGCCACATAGGTTAATTAACCCTGAAATAGCTGAAATAGTCTTTACTCTGAAGACATTTATCTATAGGCAGTCAATCAAGCAAATTAACACACTCTGGAGTTACTGTTACATACCTACCAAATACATATCTTTTTAAGAATGAACAAGAAAAAATGTTTCTCTCTAAAACTAGATGTGCCCTATCTATATAGCTATCTGCTCTAGGTGGTTCTGCTCCAGGACACAGAATCCTTTATTTATAACCATGACAGCAGCAAGACATTAGAATGTTTGCAGACAAACACATAAAGCATAGAGCTAAATATTCTTACTGTTGAGCTGCAGAAAGAGGTCCTAAAGCTTCATGAGAGTAACTCTGTTAAATTCAGTGGAATATTTGCATGTATCAAGATGACCTAGATAAAACTCAGGAAGGAGCAGGGGATAGTTCTTGAAACCAATCTACTGCTAACCAGAGAAGCTGAGAGATATTAATTCCTGATAAAAATGGGTTTGACTTCTCATATGACCTGACACATGACTTAAATTATTTTAAATATGTTCCTCTTAAAATGAATAATAATGCTGTGCTCTTGTGTGGACTCTCTTGGTTGAGGATTTTAACCTGTGCTAAACGCCTCAACTAATCAAAGGCCAGTCTGTCCTAGACATGGAGAGTGAAGCAGGCAACAGTCCGAGAAAGACTCAAAGAAAATGTTTCCTTCCTAAGCTTTGTGACCCTTTTTAGGTCAACAATTTCATATGATTCCACTTTCCCCCAGGCTCTTTGAGGTAATCTACTGCCCTATGTCACACAAAGGAAAGAGTTTCCCCTGACACTTCCCCAAATTAATTAATTATTCTTGGTCAAAATAAGGCACATATAGGGCAAAATTCTTTTTTATACCCTGAACGGCACACAAGTGCTGAAAGGCCAGTTATAGCCAGGACCCAAATCTAACAGTGCCTTGTGAGGTCAGTGGGGGAGATTGTAGCTATTTTACAAGTGGGTCAGGTCCATACAAATTATGTGAAACTCTCAAAATTATGGAACAGGTCAGTGACAAAGCTGGAATGAAAACCCACTGCCCTCACCATCAATCACCACGTACTAATTATTTCCATTTATTTCATTTACTTTACAATGCAAGGCAGATACTCTTTCCAAACACAGCGGAAGAAACAGACCTTGGCCAGCAGAACGTACAGCCCACTTTAGGCAGTGAACCTCATTAGCTGTTAGCTAGTTGATTCATGTTACATACAAGTTTCTACAGGACAGACAGGGTCAAAATCCCAAATATATCAAAGATCAGGAGATGAGAAGTAAGGGACATAATCAGCTAGGCACATATCAAGCTCTCAAAATATTCTTTGTATTACTGTTTTAAATTGCAGTATGGGGAAAAGAATACACCATTAAGCGGTGATGATTTTGGATTAAGCATTTACCCTAAGACAGGCTGCAATATCATACACAGACAAGAGACTGCTATTTTTGAATGGCATCAAATTGTGAATTGAAGCACAGCGGGAGGAAAATGCTGCAAAGGGTTTTGAAAGTGATTGCTCATCTGTGTAATAAAATATATCCTTTTTAAAGTCCTGCTGTGACCAGTATAAAAAGATCAGGGGTGAGAGTCTGCATGTGGTCTGCTGACATGTAGGAAACAGAAGGAAAATCATTGTCCAACATAGGCCTGGGTACATTACAAGTACATGAAAAAGCCAATACAAAATGGTGATAGAAAGTTATCCTACAAGTAAAACTTCTCTGAAATCAAGGCGGCTGTGATTTAAAGTGTTAGCTGATTAGAACAGGGGCTAGCAAATTTTCAAACAAGGAGTGTCAGAAATGTATTTTTCTTTCTTAAATTAGAGGAAAAGTGTGACAGCAGGAGCTCAGCAGAAGCTCAGCAAGAGCAAGAAGAGGTTTCCCCTTCAAGAGACGAGATGTTGATAATTAGCTGACTGGTGGCATCTTACTTCTGTGGCAGGCAGACAGGAGGCTCCGTGCTTCTGCTGCTTCTGGTATTCATATGGAGCTGTGAGCCAGCTCCTCCTTCAGATGTCTCCCTTGAGGTGCTATACCTGCAACAGCCTGCTACGTGCTATTCAAACCTGCTTGCTTGCTGACTTGAGCACTGGCTGTATCTTATGAGTTCTTGATTTTCCCAGTTAGTATTTGATGTGGTTAATCTACTTTTGCTGTCAGTGACATTCCCTTTGATGCATTGTGCTGGTTTTGGCTGTGGTAGAGTTAATTTTCTTCATAGTAGCTAGTATGGGGCTATGTTTTGGATTTGTGCTGAAAACAGTGTTGATAATACAGGGATGTTTTCGTTACTGCTGAGCAGTGCTTACACAGAGTCAAGGCCTTTTCTGCTTCTCACACCGCCCCACCAGCGAGTAGGCTGGGGGTGCACAAGGAGTTGGGAGGGAACACAGCCAGGACAGCTGACCCCAACTGACCAAAGGGATATTCCAGACCACATGACGTCATGCTCAGTATATAAAGCTGGGGGATGAAGAAGGAAGGTGGGATGTTTGGTGTGATGGTGTTTTGTCTCCCAAAGTAACTGTTAGGTGTGGTGGAGCCCTGCTTTCCTGGAGATGGCTGAACACCTGCCTGCTGATGGGAAGTAGTGAATGGATTCCTTGTTTTGCTTTGTGTGTGTGCGTGGCTTTTGCTTTACTGCTATTAAACTGTCTTCATCTCAACCCATGAGTTTTCTCACTTTTACCCTTCTGATTCTCTCCCCCATCCCTCCGGGAGGGAGAGAGCAAGCGGCTGTGTGGGGTTTAGTTGCCGACTGGAGTTAAACCACGACATGCATGGAGGAAATATGGTGAGAGAAAAATATGTGCTGGAAGCTTTACGTTAGTTTATCTGAGTGAGTTCCCCAGTGGTTACTCTGCAGCGACGTGAGAGGGTTGGAGTGTCATGGCACAGGGCACCAAGTTTGCCCGCAGCTCTGAGGTTTTGTTAGCATACGTGTCAGAAATCCACCCAGGAGCTGTGAAATTTACCATCCCAGGCTTTATTTATATGCACCTTGCCTTGGGAAAATTGCCTAGGTCTAAGTTAAAGGCAAAAATTGCTTCAGAAATCTGCTGCTCAACACAGTAATGGACTTGCACAAAGCACTCCCTCAATTATCAGCTCCACCCGTCCCACAGGCCTGGACTCCCTTCCAGTACAAGAGGGAATGGCCAGTAAATGGAAGAAAATGCAACTTCTAAATATTATTTTTCTATTTGCATTCACACCTTATTTCTGAACATTCTTTCAAGCTCTAAAGACCTACTTTTATATGGCAGAGAGCAGCTGTTAAAGCTTCAGCTTAAATTATTTTCTTTAGTTTTCAAGTGTTTAGTTTTCTTCAGACAAGTGTGATATCTTGTTGGGCTCCTCTTGCTATGAATTTGCAGGGTATGCATTAGAGGATATTTGTATGCAGCTGTAAAAGGAAATACATATTAAATGAGAACGGAGTTCACATAATCATTTTTTCAAGCTACCAATGATAAGGTATCCTATCATCTTGCTACTTCAATCTGGCAGGCATTTGTGAATTTTCAGTTTTTTAGATGTTGCTCATCTTCAACCAGCTGCCACAAATGGAGCCAAAATCTATTTCAAAGGAGGGTGTGAACTACTGTGTGAACTACTCCACCAAAAGCACTGGAAAGCTCTAAGGGCTTGATTTTCTATTGCACGAAACCTTTTAATTTTAACCATGAAAAGTAAAAAAAAAAAAATGCTATTATGGTTTGAGAGAAAGTTGTCTTCAATATAATGTGATATAAATAATTACACTAGTGGAGGGCAATGCAAATGTGAACTCAGCTGCTTTCTGCCAATTTGTCCCTTTGGAAAATGAGAAAATTGGGAACAGCTGGCCATTGGCAGGGACACTCCTTTTGTAGGCATAGCTATCCCACAGGACAGTTTTGTCTCTGAATGGTGAGGCAAAGGGAACATGGGATTAAATTTAGGACAAAACCAGATTCTCTTGAGTTTTTGGCAGAGTTTTAAAGGCAGAAGATCGATAATATTCTTTTTGTAAGTAGGGAATGGTTACAGTTCTAACTTCTGAGGATGAAACTGGAAGTCTGAACTCTAATTTGAGGGGCTGGTTGTGGGGGACTGAAAAGTGCCATGAAACTGCACTTAAAGCCATAGGAATGGGGTCGGGTTTTGGTTTTTGCAGTTTTGGGGGGGGGAGGGGGGGTTTGAGAAATTTTCTTGACAGCTAATTTCTTTTTTTTTCTGCTGGACATCAACACAACATTTTAAAACAGGTCTGTTCTGACATTGTACAAACCTTCCTTGAAATTCAGCCTATATAGGGAATGTGAAAAAAAGCAATGGCAAAATCTTGTCCACAAGTAGGGAATCATTTATTGCTTCCATTTTAGCTTGTCTGATGACTTTATTGTTTTAGACAGTAAACTAACTGCTGGCTTGGCCTTTCACCTTCTGTCCCAAATAAGTATTGCTGGAAGATATTGAAGTATTTTTGCCTTCTGAGATAAAATAGTGTGATTTTTCAGCAGAGGTTAAGTGTCCAACATCCAGTAACAGGGCGTTTGGCCTGAAAGATGGCATACAATACTAGTAAACCTAATGAAAACTATGGCTTCTGCCCTGTGCAAAGGTCAGTAAAAAGACTGCTAAAGTCTACAGAGTTTGTGCTAATGGAACCAGATCAATAATTTAATCACTGATCTTGATTCTTTAAAGCCTTGCATGCTGTATAGTCATTTATGTTGGTGCAAAGTGAGCAGAAAATGAAATTAATTTTTTTTTTTTTTTTTTTAGGCAGCAGCCCCCACAGTCTTTAATACAAGATCTGCATATGTCTGTCTTGCCTGGCAAATCTGATCCAGATTAGGCCTGGGCACACAACTGCATTGTTGTCAAAGTGGCCAGAGCACATGATATAGTGGTTATGCAAGTTTTACAAGGGGCTACCTGACATAGAGGCTATTACAATAAAGTCCCTCCATTATCTTGTTTTGAACAGTGGAGTAGGCTTATGCTGTTCAGCATTTTGTGTCGTATGAATATGCTATTTCCAAGGTCATATTAGTGACAAAATCGTGTTTGCTGTCCTGTGGAACTCTGCTTGTTGTTCCTTGGTTTTATACTAAACTTTGCACAGCAATAAATGACGAAACTCAGAGAAACTGCTATTGAAAAAGAGAACAATAATAGTGCAATGGTGCTTTGTCTGGGATTTCTAGACTGACTTTTTCCTGACTTTGGGGCAAGGAGTGAAATTACTGTTCATATTGGCATCGATGATAAATATTTGCATGATGTATCCAATGCACAGAAAAACATTTGAGTTGGGTCACTTTGTTACCATCGTTTCCTACTCGTACAACAAACACAATAAATATTGCCAAAGTGTAAAGAAAGCAAATCTATCTGTCTTTCAGCAGGAGGTGCAATCTACTCAGCACAAAACTTTATTTTGGTTTGGGGGTTTTTTATTGTTTGCACTACCACGCATCTCTCATTTGGTACACAGTATGATAATATCTCTGCAGTCATTTTCTCCGGTGGTTCTGTATTGTTTTTTCCTCATTGTCTTTTGACGAAAAGTCTGTGATCATCTCAGATAACTGAGGAAGTGTCTTCCTTTGACACTGCTTTCTTCAGTCTTTTGTAGTATGGTATTTGTCTCAATTTCAGTTTCACCTCTGTTATATTAGTTATAGAGCTCTTCCTCTGGTGGGTGTTGATCCTGCAAATTGTTTTATGTTGGCAGTGGCCTGCACAGACCTCGCTGGAGGCACTGGCACAATCGATTGTCCACGCAGAACAACCTGTGAAGTCAAGACCTTGATTTGTTCAGTAACGTATGGTTCTCAGTTCCCTTGCAGAACCCAGTTTGCCATCTTCTTGCTTCTTTTGCAATCATTCTGTAGCTGCATTGTAATATGTATATTGGGTATAAATCGTGATTAGATTGGCAGGGTAACTTTTTGCACACATTCATCATTAGTGTAAGTAACAAGGTGTGAGACACCGAGAGCCAAACTATAGTTCACAGTCACTGATTCTGTTTGTTAAGCGCCTGACATAGTTTACAGACTTCAATTTAGTGCAGTAATCTACACTGACACTGTTATGCAGGAAGCTGTACCAGTCAAGTTCAGTTCTGCTTAGGATGTTTTTTTGCTGATTTTCATGTGGTGCTTTAGGTTTTGGCTCAGTACCAAAACATCCTTTGGTTTCAGGCAGGGTTGTTGGTTCCACCATGAGTAGGACAGTGGCTTTAAGGGGTGGGAGTGATCAGCCACTGATACGGGAACAGTTTATGCTTTCATTGGGATTTAATTTTAGATTCCCTAGTTCTTTGCTGTTAAAAAGCAGGTATAAATTCATTATTCTTTGCTGTATTGTGGGTAGGATGGAGAAGCAATGCAATTATGCTATGCACTCATTCATACTAACTGTCCTGAGAACAAGCAGCCCTGGATTTTTTACCCTAGCTGTGCCTTCAAAGATGTTTCAGTGCTCAGGAATACAGAATGCTTTAGATCCTTTTCAGTTCCCCTTTGATACTGAGCCTAAACTGAACTACTCTGGCTGACACAGCCCTGCTTCCTAACAAGGTTAGCATGACGGACCCAATTGTGTTGGTGTGAGTTAACTCCTTTCCCTTGGTAAACTGTTATACAGAACGCTGGTCGAAGATAGCACAAAAAGAGCTTCTTGAAAACAAACCATTTCTATCCATCAAAATGTACTCTGAGCAAAGGCCTATAACAATAAAGATTTGCATTTCCTTTTGCTTAGACCTTTCCCTTTCCTTAAAAGTTCAGTAAATTCCTATCAACGCTGTTACTTTCCCCTGTGCACTGGGAGACTCAGATTGCTTGCTAGAGCTTCACCAGCAGAGAGGCTCTACTGCAGCTGCTGACAGGCCATTAAATCCTACTTCTTTTTCTCATCCTGAAATTCTTTAATGATTTAATGTTCTCTTTGATCCCAGGCCTTGGCCTGGAAATAGTAAACCTTGCTAGTCAGATTGGATCTGGCTAGCAGAGCAGGGATATTCTCCAATAGCTCCGTGTGCTGTTCCCTTGTGAAGTCTTAGGTCTGTCACAGTTTAATTTCTTGTTTGCTCCCTCCCTCACCTCCTTATCCTCACCTTTTTCACTAAGTAAGAGACTCTTGATTTGACTCGACAGTCAAACAGAATAGTATCAGACCAGGAAGCTTAGATATACTTAATAATTATAAGGTGGAATATAGGAGGTCATACATAGGAGTTGGGGAGATGATAGCAGAAAGGGAGATTTTAAAGAAAGAAGCATGTTGATTTGGAAGATGTTGGGAAATACCAGTAACTAAGTAACAGGAAAAAACTGCCCCGGTAGGTGTTTCTTTTTAATTTTTCTCCTGCTACTACAGTTGTCTGTTAAAGCCTGGGCTTCAAGTGCTACTCCGTATACCAGAATGAGTTGAATTATACAGCCAAGTACTTTGTCAGGGTGGTGTCTCGCCTTCTAATGGCTCAAGTCTGCATTGCTTTTTTGAGAATGCTTTTATAGCTTGTCTGAAGCTTTCTGATACATTTATTATGAAGCACAGGTATATGTAGGCTAAAATTTTCAAGCCTGAGTGGATGCAGTTAGACACCCTAAATCCATATCTGGGCACTTAAAGAAATGTGATTTTCAGAGGTAGGGAGCATTGAAACACATTTGAAATCATTTTGAGCTCAGTACTTTTGAACATCAGATGACATTTTTTATGCTTAAGTGTAATTTCAAGCTCTGAAAATTTTGACTGTATGACGAAAGAGAGTTTTAGACTATATATCCATTTTAAAACATTTCAGAGGGGGATAAAACTTCGATCATCTTATCTTTTTTCCATACTGACATATGGTAGGTTTCTGAACAGGCATCTTCCAGTAACATCTTGCATCTTAACATAAAAGTAATCTAAAAATCAGCCTTTTTCCTTCCTGTGGTCTGCAGTATGACCGGCTGTACAACAAAGCCTTGCCCAAGAAAAAGTGTACTTCAAGACCATACTTTCGATAACTGCTCCTTGTATGTTCAGTGCTATATGCATTTAAGGTTTCATTACTGAAATAAGTAAGCAGGCGCTCTCATAGCAGTTCCTTCCAAATCTAACAGGACATCAGTTTTACAGACTTCGTCCTCAGTTCTGAACACATCTAAGAGCTTGGGATTGCTTTCATTTGAAAAGTAAGCGCAGACTAAACCTGAGTAGTAGTCAGTTCTTAAAGGAGCACAGAGACAGAAACACCCTACGCCACTGAATTACATCTAGCTAAGCTTTGTGAGTTCCCTGTTCACAAGCTGGATTTTCATTGGTGCCACTCTGAGTCTGCTGGTATCAATTCCTATGCCAGCAGGATCTTTTCTGCTATGTGTTATGCTATGGAACATTAAAAATTGAACAAGAAGGAAGACGATGAAGAAATTCCTGTTGTGAGAAGCATAATATTGTTCATGAGAGATACTCGAGAGACTCATCTCTGAATTTGAAAGGCAGTTTCACTTTGTTACGATGGTTTGCTCAATATGAGCCTGATTCTGCAAACATTTATGCATGACTAGCTTTACATAAATGGATAGTTCCATCAAGCTAGGTTTTTGTGTATTACTTCTCATGTTTAAGTGTTTGGACAAGGCCAAATCTCTCTCTCTTGTGCCTTCTCAGGGTTTTCCTTTCAATTTTTACGTAACTTAAAATGCAAGTATTTGGTTAGCTCCCCTCTGCTCCCAACTTTGTCTCTCTGTATAACTTTGTTTTGACCTCAAGGTCTTGAAGCTAAATCAATCTTGCTTTGCACAGATCATTGTCAGGCTTCGTCCTGGTGCCTTGTGGATGACAACATAGGAAACCCTACACTCCGACCCTGTAACAAATGCTATTGGGCAGGCTAAAGTAGCTATCTAATCTGTATTAACTTCGGTTGTTTTGTGTATGATGGTGTAGGAGTTGCTTACACAGCTCAAATCCCAGACGGTGTCCTGCTATAATGCACAAGTAGTCTCAATAGGATTAATTGAAGTTTGAAATACCGGAATTTATCTAACCGCAAGAGAAATAAAAAACTGGATTGTATGAAGATTATTATCAAGTGAGTAAGATGCATCAGAAATGACTTTTCTTAATTCCTCTGTTGCCTTACACACTAAACCAATTTTCAGGCGACATCCCAGGGATGTGGTATTTACTAGCTGAGCTTCTGGGGGCTGAAGGGGTCAGGGCCTCCAGAGGTGGCTTTCGTGGGGAAGTGGGATTGACTATGCAAAGCCCAGCGTAGCTTCGATGCAAAGTCATTTGTTTAGGAGGAGGAAAGCACAACGCCTGCGCCCGCACGTTGCCTCAATGCGGCCTGCCGCCGGGCGCCGGCGAGTGCCCGCCGGGCGGCCGGTGGTGC
>WAAD01038759.1:80419-106159 GCA_013389945.1 Fregata magnificens
GAGCCTCGGTGCCGCCGCGGCGCGGTGCCCGGCCGCCCCCCGCGCAGCTGCAGCCGTGGCTCCTCTGAAGGGGCGCCGGGGGTGCTTGGGGACCGTGTTTGCAGCGGTTTTCTGTCATGTTTGAAAGTTGGGGGTACTGGGCTGACGAGGCGGGTGGCAGGCTCCGAAGGTGCCGCTAAGGGGTTAATTTGGCAGAGTAATTGAGCTATAGGATACCCATCCCCATCTTGCAAATAACGGCGTCTGCTGAAATGTGATGGAAGCCGCAAGAAAAGTATTACATATAGATAAGTTGAGCAGAGTTGTAACTTGAAATTGTATCAGCCAGAAAAGGGGGGGATGGGGAATGATATTTAATTTCTGAACTGTGATCAAGTGGAGCTCTATTTTCTTTCCCCCAAAATGACGTACAGATTTTGAAGCACGGATGGCAGAGCTTGCGCTATCTGCTTGCCTGGTCCCCAAAGCTAACCCCGTGCCTTATCTGAAATAAAAATAATAGGATGAAGTCTTTGTGGAGCTATGTTTTCATCTGATGCGTAATTATGTTTCCATTTCTCTTCCTCGCCAGAAGAAATTTACTTGTTTATTTACCCATTAATAATGTGTAAAACAGATATATGAAAATCAGGCCATATATATGCCATTTAAATCTGGCTTTGAATCTCAAAAATGAGACTAATTTTCGGTCTTCACTGGTTTACAGGCACCCTCTGTCTATATTTAAAGGATGTCTACGTAGCAAGAATGATGGGGGAAAATGTCTGTTTCT
Source organism: Fregata magnificens (assembly GCA_013389945.1). Classification (NCBI taxonomy): domain Eukaryota; kingdom Metazoa; phylum Chordata; class Aves; order Suliformes; family Fregatidae; genus Fregata; species Fregata magnificens. The sequence continues at coordinate 81,192 of WAAD01038759.1, forward strand.
CGGTCTCTCTCAAAGCAAGAGTTTATGTAAATAATTGGTTGCTAACAAAACTCCTTATATTCAGGCAAGTATTTACAAGTGTGATAGTAGTCTTTAAAAAGGCAACATTCCAGTCATTTGATTTTTTTTTAAATGTTATTTTTATTTTACTTGATTAAATTTGAACTAGCTTTAAAGCCCTGTGGTATCTTAGTTTTTTTTTTTTGTCCTGTGAACCTGTATATTGGATGGGGTTTGTGCATGTAAGTCCTCACTACTCTAACTATCCATGCAGGACTGAATGCTGTTTACTTCACATATTCTGATAATTCCACTAAAATTAAGATACCAGTCGCAAGATTAATATGAGCAGAAATTAGTCCTGTGAGATTTTTACAGCCCTGATGACATTAGTGGGAGCATGTGGCAGTGTTACTACTTCAGAGCCCTCTTTTTGCTTTTTTTTTTCCTCTGCTTTCTGACAGTATTTCTACAGTGCTCAAGCTAAGATTAAATCTTCTTTAAAATAAAGCTTTTCTTTCACTGGCTCTCTTGGACTACCTAAAGCTTCAAGTTCCAGTTCTCCATGGGTTCCTCAAACCTTGCAAGTCCTGCTGATCTCTCTTTTGCTCTGGTTTCTCTGGAGAGACTTATCTGTGAGGCTGCCTTAGTTCTTTTTGATCAAGGAATTCTGTCTTCCTCAGGCTAAGTTACATCAGTTTGAGCAGGTGTATCCAGGTGCCTCCTACAGATCCTCCTATATGACCAATTCCTTATCTTCTGATCTGACCTGATGTCATGGTGCCAAAACCAGCACACCTGAAGATTTCACATTAGGTGAAGGTTTTGTGAATAAAAATGCATGATTAATACTGTGCTTAGTACCTGAAAGTCTACTGTATTGCAAGAAGACAAAAAAAAAAAAAACCCACACCAAAAAAAAAACCCCAAACCCAAATGCCAACATAAAAAAATACAACCCACGAGTAGAAGATCTGCCTGGAGCATTGAAGTCAGCCCGTGGAGGACAGTGCTGCTAGCTGACAATAGAGAAAGGAGGCTGCAAGACAGTCTGCAGGTGAAGTAATTGTTCGAATAGGCCTGGGCCTAAATTCACTACAAATTTTGAGGAAATGTAGTGGGATCGATATGTCTGCTGAATTATTTAGCTTGTTACGGATATATGTTTTTAGCATATGACTTCTGCAGAGAAATATGAAAACAGTACTTTTTGGATTTATGTAACAGATTTACAGGAGAAAGTAAGATAGCTTGCTAAGAGAGACAAACTTAAAGGTGGACAAATTACTCCCAACACTAATGTTTCTTCAAAATTTACGATAACTTGAACTAGCATTCTTAACCACTTGGGCACTTAGCTACGTTTCTCTCTCTAATTTATATTTTCATAACCTTTCCTGTATGCCAAATGCTCTGACTGATGGAAATTTTTAGGAAGGGCTAGTTTTGTTTGGCTTATTAAATCTTTTGTATTACATTAGTATTTTACTGTTACCGTTGATGAATGGCAAATGTTATTTATCACACTTTTGAGGAAGGATTCCTTCTTCCAAAGTAATCTGGATGGATATAAATCAAATTCTATGAAATACTTTTCCTTGGCTTTTTAAAATAACTTTGAAATCTAACTTCACATGTCAAAACATGGGGTGGATGGACGGCTGAAATGTTATTTGGGGAGAGTTGGCAGCCCTGGCCTCACCAAGCCTTCGGTCTTGCCTACTACTTACCCTGGGTTTAGGAGCCCTCCCCACACTTACTGATTTCGCCTACAAACCTGGCAGTCTTGCTACAATTTTGTCCCAGATTCTCCATCTCATCCTTTAGGAGCAGCCACAGTTGGTTTTGCTCTTGCAGCCCTTAAGATTTTTTTTTTTTTTTTTTAAAGGAATGCCTAATTCTTCCTTAACTCTGCTAGGTAAGGATCTGGTCAGTTAGCTTATCAGGCTCTCCTGTGGATAGTTGATCTGTTACAGAAAACCTGAGACAAACCTTGAAAGGCCAGCTGGGTTGCGCAAGGTTTGAGTGCGGTGCTGGACTTAAGCTCATAGAGGTCTTCACAGTGATAGAGGATTTTAATTAAAAAGACTTGCTTGTCTTGATACAAAAATCCATGCTGGCAATTGTAAAAAGAAGTTAAGGTTTGTGAATTTCAGTTTCCTGCTGTTTGGAAGACTATGCTAACTGCTTGCCAGCTGAATATTAAGAAGAGAAAAAAACCCTATAAATTAATGATGGAGGATTCTTTAGTTTATTTTCTCCATAATCTGCAAAGGTAGATTCAGTTAATTTGTCCAGGTCAGTAGCAGATCATTTTAGGGAAGAGGTTTTTTCCAGTTTCTTCTCTCATCATAATTTAACTAAAGATGGGCAGAATCTCAAACAGCAAATCAGATTTATACAACACATTCTACTATGAAAATTGCTGTTAGGAGACAGGATACGTTGTCTGTCTTCCAAGTCTTGTGTACATTTTTGGCAAGGTATACTGAGATAACATACTGAAAAGTGAAGCGGGCATCTTACGCTGTACATGGTACGTTTATTAATTTGTCTTTTAAGAGGGAGTGAATAGAACAAATTGTATTCGCTTACTCTGTAGGTTTTTCAAGTTTACAATGATAAAGTTTACTTAAAGTTTCAGCAATGGGTCTTAAATTGTTTGATGTCAGTATCTTTAGTGGGACTATTTAAAAATGTAGAATTATTTCTGCTTCTAAGGTGTTTTAGATCCAAATTCTATAATACTTACCACCCTTCTGAATCCAGAAGAGGCTGGGCAGGACAGTTCTGTTTACAATAGTTTCAACTCTGTAGCTGCATGGGAGGTTTAATATTGATTTCTATAGGTTAGGATGCTAATAGGCTTTTTGCCTCAGCCTAACAAACTAAGCCTCTTCTTCCTGTTTGTCAGTGAATTTGCCCCATAGATTCCTTTAGATTGTTTTTAATGTTGAAGAGGGCTCTATTTAATGAAAATACGGAAGACAACACAAGCTAAAGGTGCTTACTTGACATAGTATGGTCTCAAAGTTGTTAAATGTGATGCTGTTTATCATGTTCATTTCTTTGGCAAGCTGAGTTTGTGCTCTGTTACTATGCGCCATGGCATTAAAAACTAAATCCATCTGTGTTTTCTTTTTGGTGGATGTTTTTTGTTTTGTTGTATATCCTGTTCCTATGAAATTTCGCCCTATGCTGTGACCTCAGTCAAAATTTATCCTAGGTACAGTAGTAAAGTCAATCTGGGCTAAGTCTGGGAGCATTTTCCCTTAAACTTACCATATATGCATAGCTACAACACTTTCATTTGTATCAATTTCTTTAATTCTGTTAGCTGTACACTTGTCGATAGGAGTTTCTTGCTTGCTGCAAAAACACTAATTTGGCAAATAGAGTGAAATCTTAATATGAGGCACTAAAAAGACTACATTTTTTATTGTAATTGTAAGAGGTGGATGTGTAATGGACAATTAAGAGGGAGAAAGTCTTGTGGGAAATAAGCTTTTATTGTATTTTGACAGTTTTTCATGTACCATCAGGTTTTTGTATTGTTTGTTTATAAACTATGATTTTAGCATATTATAGCAATGCTAGTAAGATGCACTGAACCTAGGGTCCATATTTCTGTTACGAAAATGACTCAAAAACATGAAAATGGGTATAAAAGTCTAGGCACTAAATGTGACTTGGTATCTTGTGTATTTAATACTGTGCAAATGGAGCATTAAGCAGAACACATAGACACTTTGGTATTGTACAGTGTTTCTGTTACAGCAGTAACATCACTGCTCTGCCTGGATCTTGTTTGCTTTGTGTATGTGTAAATGGCTAAAGAAAACAGGTATCAGTAGAACTGAGTTTTATAGGACGAAATTACTTTCTCTGCTACAGTGACATAATTTTGGAATAAATCTCTTTAATGGGTTATTCCAGTTTATACTGTAAATGAGAACAGAATTTGGTACACAGAGTAGGAGATACTGCATTTGACGTTCAGAATAACGTCAGTCTGCTATTTTTATGGTTTCAAAAATATACTTTCAATTGATGAGAAGATCTTCAATTTCTCAAATTAATAATCTAAAAGTTGGAGTGTGCTTTAGCCAAGTAAGTGTGTGTATTGGGTTGGGTTTTTCCCCCTATCCGCGGGTCCCGTCCCTCCCCCCCCCCCAAANATAGAGCTACACTATATCTGGAATTTCTGTGTTACTGTCTGTCATGACACACAATTCATGTGGCTTTTGTAGAAAGGCCGTGTAGTGTAGCCTCTCTGTGTTAGCTGGAAATGATAAAGATGGCAATGTTGCCTCTGTGGGGGAAGTTGATCATAAAGCAAACTTTCCTCTAGTCCTGCACAACAGCTCTTTCCACAGGAGCGGTGTGATCAGGCTCACCAGGCAGTGATCAGTGATTAAACCTTGGAATAAAGATAGAGTATGTAAATGATGAAGAAACACCTGGTTTAAAAAAAAAATACATTGAAATAGGCATTCTCAGTTTAGACCTGCTATTGAGAAATGCTGTTTAATTTGATCTGTAGTTTCTATACAAGCACAGATGCTTAACCTGCATTAATTAAGTTTTCACTTGGTGAATCTACGTTAAACATTTTTCCAAATGAATCATATCTGATGGTTGTTTAGCCACCGAGTTAAAAATATATGTATATCATTCTTAATTGTTGTATCTAGGAATTTTTTCCTACTGTTGGTGTCAGATAGCTTTAAGTTTTGGTGTTTTGTTTCAGCTGGCTGGTGTAGTCTTCTCCTTCTAGGAATGGACAGTTTCCAAGTAATATAAACAAAAGTGGTGGCTGCTATTTTTATGGAAGTTTTTTTGGTTTTGGATACCTCAGGTGCTGGTCGTTGGAAGCTTGGAACGTATAAATATAGCCTACACTAGATGGCAGTGTAAAATATGAAGAAGGCTTAATACATTTGGAATTCTTAACAAACCCAGTAGAAGCTGCCACACTTATGGCTCAGTTCATAGATAAGCATATTTTTACTGCATGTACTCCTGTTAAATATGGGGTCACTTATTTTTCATGCTCTAAATTTGCCTTGAATTTACCTTGTTTGCGTAAGAGAATATGTTTGGGCAGTTGCTGTAAGATAGCTGGCATACTGTAAATTCAGTCTACAGTTTAATCTTGGTTAGCTGGCTTGTGTTTGTAGTTATTTATTGGATAGGAAAACCACAGGTATTTTTGAAAATGTCATTTGAGATGTATGTTTTAAAACTGTAGGACAAAAGCTGTCACCTGATAAAACAACGATGGCTGAGACTTCATTTAAATATTTTTTTTAGCTGTATTATGGCCATTTATCATTTACATAGGATGATCTGGTATGTATATGTTGGATTTTTAAAATAAAATAAATTAAATTGTACATAATCTCCAGGGCAAATCACTGATGTCAAATTGCATGTGCTGTTACAGTTTATTGTCTTTCCCTCACAGAAAGTGTCTATGTGTGTGAAGTGATAGATATATATAGATAGATAGATAGATATAAAAATAAAACCAGTTGCTGTGGTGTCAGTCTTTCTAAAAATGGTACAATGTATAAGCCTCAAAAAGCCCAAATGCACCTTAATATCATTCAAGCATTGCAAGGGGGCTTCAGTGAGAATGGGAGTTAGGACAGTTGTTTGTGAGCAAAGTACATCCTTTGTCAGTATACCTTGAAGTGCTTTCAAAGTTTTCCTTTAGCAGTGTCTGATTATACAAAAATGCTGATCAAGGTGGAGAAAATAACATTTACAAGAAACCTTTAAATCAGTTTCTGTACCATCAAGATGTGATAGCCTAGAGATAGGTTTCCCTGCTAAAGCAAAAAAAGCAAGAGGGATTAGAGGACCCAGCCTATAAAGGTTGTGTGCATAGTTGTTGAACTCCTTTGTTATATATTTGCAAGTGAAATTAGAAAGCAGTTTGATGTAACACCATGAAAACTTTATGTTTTTATAAATTGGATTTTCTTTCTCTGACAAGAATGAAAAGCCTGGTCACAATAGCTTCTTTGGAACTGTGTATTGGAAAAAGCAAAGCCATCCACATGCTGGGATTATTAAACATACTCAGGCTGTCAAAAAATATATGTAAATATATGTAGTACTTTGCACAAAATTGATCAGTAATCAATCTGGTGGTAAATCAGGAAGACTGTACGTGCTTAAGATATAAGTCATGACATGCTAAATATGTTTGAGGAAAGAATATTGTACAAAATCTCAACTTCTGATAATGACACCTTTTAAGTAGAAGATAGAAAAGTGCTATAAAACAGTAGGGGTGTTTAGTGATGAAATAACACTTTCCCTTTCCTTGCTTTTCTGCTACTACTATAATGCTTTTCACAGAAGAAAACGTTAGGTACCATTGATACCTGTAATATCAGTATTTTGAAGATAATGTGAAAGATTTACCGGCAGAAAATGTAGATGTTCCAATAAACCTATGCTTGGAGACATACTGCATGTGTGTATATGGGTCTTTGAGGGACACAGTAAGTAGTGTCCCTCTATGTTTATGTAGTCTTTTGAAAATTCAGCTGTAACTTTTATCATTCATAGATTGCAGCAAAGGAAAGCTTGTATAAATTCTCTTGGCAGCTCAGAATCTTAGTTGTTGCTTGAACTCCAAGTGTAAATTGAGATACCACGTCTCAGTTCAGATCTTTTTGGTTCGGCATTCACAGATAATTTGTTTGTTTGTTTGTTTTTGTTTTGATTAGCGTTCTTAATTGAACGGCAAACTGTGGTAACCTTGCACAAAAGAAAAAACATGTTAAACACCAGTTTATTCCAAAAAAGCTCGTGGATGCCCACGTTAATGTGAATAGGAGTTGTCCTACAATTTGCAGCTGAAGACTGATCTAAAGTTGTGTGGGAACCTGACAGGGCAGATCCCTGACAAAAGCATACTGTGAGAAGTCACCGACTGACTCACAGGGTGAAAGGAATACAGACACTGAAGCAAGATTAAATGGCAGTTTATTTTAGACCCGTATAAAAAGTATTCCAGAAATAAACTGTCTAATCTGGTGTCTAACACTCTCACCTCCAGCCATGATCATGGGGAAACTGAAATCCTGTTGTCCAGTTTGGGATTTTGTTTCATAAAGGCTGAGGAGGCTTGATCTGCGCAGATGTGATGGTATCAGTCCTATTCCGCACACACCACCACCACCACCACCCACCCCCCAACCTGGAGGTTGGTCCCCCAGTTTCCTGATATTTTTGTTCTGGCCTAGCACTTGGCTATCGTATGAGGTTCACCAGCTTGTTCTTTAAAACTTTACTCCTTAGAATGGGTCTCGTGGCTAAGTGGGACGCTCCTGAGCGTATCATGCCCGTGGCATGCTGTGTGATCAAAGATGCATTAGACTACCAAAGTAACCCTCTGAGCTTACTGTTCTTGGTAGTATGATGTTACAAAGAAGGTAAAAACTTTTTACTTATCTTAATTTTTTGCATGTGTAGGAGAAAATTCTTCTGTTTCTGTTACCACAGGTGGTTCAGTTGCCAGTTGCAGATATAGCTTTCTTGTCTGTTACGTGTGGTCATTGGTGCAAGTTGGAGGAATTACTGATACTGATCTTGGAAACAAGGTGATGAGTCCCAGATTAAGCAAAGGAAGCAGAGCCTCCGGAGCTTCTCGGAACAAGTCAGTTCTTACCTGAGCAGTGGGGACAAAGGGAAGCTAACCCTTCTGGAGTCATCCACTTATTTTTCTAGTACAGCCAAACCTTGCAGTCTTCTTCCAGGTGGTAGCATTTGTTGGCTATCATATTTAAAGAAAGCTGATGTTCCACTAAGAAACATGCTACAATTGTTTCCATATTACTGTGAGAAGATACATTTATAATAATTATTTAAAATACCTAATTCAGCACTTGCTCAACTTGTTGAACAGCTTGCTAATGAGGTGTCCTAGAGTTATCTATGAATATTTATTAAGATTTATATCAACAAGAGAACACAGGAAAAACTGTACTCTTTTTTCAAAAGAAAAATTATGGTTACTCATTTTCAGTGTGCTGAAATTACCTTAACAATCAATTTTGGTATGTTACAATAGAATGACATGCTTGGGCATTTTGCCTGAAGCAGTGATCTATTTTTTTTCTCCTCTGTCTGATCTAGTTCGTCAAAACAACATAGTGCAGGTAAAGTGGAATTTTACCTGAGGTTTGTGGCTACCTCTTTTTGTAAGTACAAAAATAATGAATAGCTTTGTCCTCATGAACTGTTCCAGTTGGGGAAAAAAAAAAAACCCAAAACACCCCAAAACATATGCACTTTTTGTCTATTTTAAATTAAATACTGATGAAGATCTGGCCCATGTCTGTGGGAATTTGTGTTCTTGTCAGATACTCCCTAAGTTCTGAAAAACATCAGCTTTGAGAATCTGTTTTTGTGTTCTGAAAGAGCAATGTCTCCCGCTATAGTTTGAAGGTTAAGGTAGAAATATTTTTATGAAAATTGAATTACGAAGAGCAAGAATACTGAAAACATAGCAGAAGATATATTTTTTAAGCAATTTTAAAAGACAACACCAGCCTGTCAGTTATGACCCTAGTTTTTCATTTCTCTGTTTGGAGCAGTGGTACAGCTTTACATGCAGATGATTTGTTAGTTCTGCTGCAGTAAATAATTCAAAAGAGCCTTTGTTGTATAGTCAGCAATGTCATATATCTCTCACCTCCCCTAAGTGATGGGATCAGATTCTGACCCCATTTGCAGTGCTGTAAGTTTACTGAAGCTCAAGGAAGCACTCTGTAAGGTCTTGGCTTTTGGGTTTTGTTTTCTAAAAAAAATTGTCTGAGCTTAATTTAAAAATCAAATTTTAAAAATTATTAGTAATGTAACCTCTCTTATGTTGATTCCAGAAATACACAGAAGGGACAGGATAGTAAGAGAAACACAGAAGTGCTGGTAGCTTGGAAGGAAGTATAGGTCCCATCTTGAAAACACTCAAGGCTGAGGCTCAGACTCGCATTTTGGTCAAATGTACTGATACCTTGAACAGGCAAGGTAAGATTTGCCTCTGTTAGAATGGCAGTGAGAAACTGGAGGAGAGCTAGTGTCTGCAGAGCAGGGAACCTCTGGGGAGTCATAAAAAGATCAGGGCTAGCAGAAATTTTCCTACCAGTTGGGAAATAAAGGGATATGCCATGAACAGTCTCAGTGTTGCAGCTTTCCTGAATCTTTAACAATGAAGTTAAGTCTTTGTGTGCTTGGCCACTTTACATCTTACCTCAAAGGTTGTCTTGTCCCTGTTTATGTTTAGAGAACTTCTGTATATATGAGGAGATGATGACTTGGCTGTCTCCTTAATGTTCTCATGTAAGACTGACGCCCTTTATGAGGCAGGTATGTGATGGAGTGCGTTTGGATCATGGAGAGCATCAGAATCATCAGTGTCTTTAATTTGGATTTGTGGGTATCTTGATGAAACATTTCTGGTTGTCTTTTACTATTTGTATTAGCCATGATAATTTGCCCCGTTCCTTGTCTTTTGTGTTGTTCATACAACGCGAAGCACAGAAATCAGACTTTCCTATCTATTTCCTGGTTTCCTTTTTCTTTTGCCTGCCTGGCGTGATGTACTGGCCTCGCAAAGTCTCTAATGCCTACTTTCTAGACACCCTATGGTAAGCTTTTACCATCCAGAAGGACCTTGTCAGGCTTGAGAAAAGTGGGCCAATGTGAACCTCATGGAGTTCAAAAAGACCAAGTGCAAGGTCCTGCGCCTGAGTCAGGACAGTCACCAATATCAGTACAGACTGAGTGATGAACGGATTGAGAGCAGCCCTGCTGAGGAGGACTTGGGATACTGGTGGATGAAAAATTAGAAATGAGCTTGGAATGTGTGATTGCAGCCCAGAAAGCTGATTGTATTCTGGTCTGTGTAAAAAGAAGCGTGGCCAGCAGGTCAAGGGAGGTGATTCTCTCCCTCTACTCTGCTCTCGTGAGACCCCACCTGGAGTACTGCATCCAGCTCTGGAGTCCTCAGCACAGGAAAAACATGGACCTGTTAGAGCAGGTCCAGAGGAGAGCCTCAAAAATTATCAAAGGGCTGGAACACCTCTCCTTTAAAGAAAGGCTGAGAGAGTTGGGGTTGTTCAGCCTAGAGAAGGCTCCAGGGAGACCTTACTGTGGCCTTTCAATACTTATAAGAAGAGGGCTTATAACAAAGATGGAGAAAGACTTTTTACCAGGGCCTGTAGTGACAGGACAAGGGGTAATGGTTTTAAACTGAAAGAGGGTAGATTTAGATTGGACATAAAGAAGAAATTATTTACAATGAGGGTGGTGAGACATTGGAACAGGTTGCACAGAGAAGCTGTGGATGCCCTATCATTGGAAGTGTTCAAGGTCAGTTTGGTCGGGGCTTTGAGCAACCTGATCTAGTGAAAGATGTCCCTGCCCATGGCAGAGGGTTTGGAACTAGATGCCCTTTAAAGGTCCCATCCAACTCAAACCATTTAGAAATTCAGTGATCAGAATTTGCCTTTCAAACTGTCCCATAGTGATAGCCTCAATAGTTATTTGGGAGATAAAAATATATGAGTTCGTTCTAATTTGTTCATAATAACAAGTTTAGTTTGTTTCAATCCTTAATGAAGATGTAATTTAAGTTTTATATGTAGAACTACCGTTGGTCAAGCAGACCTTGGGCTAAAGTGAATTCTATTCTCACATGCTGTTAAGCAGTCAGTTTTTTTGTTTTTAATGAAAGGTGCATATAGTTATTTTTTGGAACTTAATGAGAAGTGTTCAGTATGCCTGTGTTCCTTAGTGAAGAAAACTTGTAAAGTCTCTTACATACTACAGTTAACTTGTCCTCTTATTACAGTCAGCGATACTGGTTTTTGCTCTTTCTTCATACATGGTTATCTTTCAGCTTGTTCTATTTCTGTCCAAATAGTGTTGTTCCCATTCTAGCCCAGTGAAGGATATTCATAGCTTTCAGACCTAGTTCTTATCATATCCAGACTACTAACAGGATCAGACAGCGTAAGCCAGGATGTAGCGTTGAGGTGGGAGATGCATGTAACTTGCCATGCTCTTCTCAGTGGAATTTTTTGCATCTGATAGATGATGCAACCAAATGAGTAAACAAAATTCAGATCTTGTAATATCTGTAGCAGGTGTCTGTATAGGCCATGGACTGCAGTGGCTCAGGTAACTGAAAAGGAATAAAATAATTTATACTGTATTTAAAATAAACACTGCCTTAGTCCGTCAACTTGAAAGCCATCATATGTGAAGAAGGGGACACAAAGTGTAAGTAAGTTCATAAGACTGAACAGAGAAAGACAGACAGGTAAGTCTTTTTGTTTGCTATGTCACACACACAAAAAGAAATGCCTTAAAAGAATTACCAGGCAAGGAGGAGGTAATTAAACCATCAAACACAGGGAATTTCATGGCCATTGTGGGTAAATAACTCTGGCTGCTCCAGGCAAGGGACCAACTTAATTAAAAAAAAAAATTAAAAAAAAAGTCTAATTTAGTTAACCCATTTATCAAAGAAATATATTGGAAAATCATTAGTCTTTCTACAGACATTAAAACTTTGCCTATAAGTGCAACATTTTAGGGAACTTTCTAAGCTTTCTTTGCCATTACTTTAAAAATGTACAAACAGCATTGTGTGCAAAAGTTGTTGATTTTTTTTTTTAACCTAACTACCTGATACTTCATTCCTTTTTTTTATCATAAAATATTTAATTTTCCTTTTCTAAATAAGGGGAAAGCTGACACCTGTAGCAGGAATTGCATTTTCTTCTGTTTATTGGAAGACAAATACCTTATGACCTTTCTATTAATATTTACTGTGTACTCCACAGGTATAAAACTGCCTCTCAGTTGGTCTTGATGATACATAGCTAATTAAAGTTTGGGTTTTCTCACTTCTACCAATGAGTCTGATAAGGCTTTTTCTTCGAGAAAAATGTATTTTATCTCATTTATGGATAACGGTAGTTTTAATGAGATATTGACTCTTAGAAAATATGCTTAGGTATTTAAAAATTAAGGAAAAAAACACCAATGCAAAACTCTTTTGTATTAATTTCTTTATCTAGTTACAGCAGCCAGTGGAGATTTTTTTTTATTCATTTTTTAATTGGGCTAGGAAAGAATGAATAGTAAGCAAGCCAACATACAGTTCTGGAAAAGTATTTAAAAAAAAAAGTGTTGGTCCATAGTAAAGATATAAATAACTTTACCATTGACAGGGTAAAGGCAGATAGATGTTTGAGCATTTGAGAATCACAAAGTTAACTTGTATCAGCATACTACAGAACAAATCCCCAATCACATGGAAAATGCATTGTTGTTCAAGAAGCATTACATAAGCTGCAGCGCCGTGTTGTATTAGGGGATGAATTTAGACAACTGTGAAGCCAACAATTTTGAAGCTTGCAGAAGCGCTGGTTTGTATTCTATGTGATTTGGAGTGAATGGCTCTTCGATATTGGGCAATGTGAGAAGGAAAAAACCAATTATTTTTTGAAGGGAGGAAATGTGGAGAGGTTTTTTTAATCTACAAGACAAAAATCTGGGAGTAAGTTGTGCCATGTTTCCCCTTGGTTAACTGTGTTGGGAGACACTTCTGCTCCCAAAGGTGAAAGTGTTGCAAAATTAGCATGAATCCAGTTTTTTTCTACTAACTCCTGTGGTATCTGGTCTCCTCAAAACTCCACTGGGAGTAGGAGCTTTAAGCAGCAAACGAGTTAACCTGGGTAGCATTACTATGATTTTTATTCCACATTTTATCCAGGGATTTGGCTAGGGGATTCAGAATGGCCCGTTAAGTATCTGTCATCCCTGTCCTTACTAGTCTGCTTGTCATAACCAGATAAAATAATACTATATGTGATTGGGGTAATAGTATCAAGCCAGACATCCTCCCCCTCAAAATAAGTAGGGTTGAGGAATAAGAAGTGAGTGGGTGAGCGCATCAATTGGGAAATTTGCTGCTCATGTGTTTTTTAAGGGCAGGAAAGAAGATCAGGGAGAAGAGTCAGGTGAGATCTCGAAGCTCTGTGTACGGAGTGTAGTCTCAGTAGGTATGATTCCAGGATTTCAACATTTTCAAAAGATTCAAAGAAACTCGTAGATGAATTATTAAAAATAATGTTTTGGTCTGCCCAATCATCACTCGTCTCTGAGTGAGCTTGAGCAGTACATCATCTGTGCAATCAAGCAAACACTATTTGCACTAGGTTATGCAGCTTATGATGGTGTGGATGCTGTCTTGGCCTGCAAGCCTTGTCTTGTCTGTTATTGCACCATTGTGGCTACAGCATTCCCAGCTGAGCATACTCATTAGCACGTGGGAAGTATATGGAAATGGCAGTGGCTGGATTGCCCGGGGAAGTGCTCAATTGCTCAAGTAAAGATGACTGTGTGAGCTTGAGGCTGGACTGTAACTACAGGTGCCAAATCTAAAACTTCAAAATCACCTTTAACCTAGAAATTCAGAATGAATCACTGTAATACTTTCAGCCTTCAGTTTGAAATAACATTTTTACTTGTACTTGGTTTCCTAAATTGTTACAGAATATGTGATGTGGTATTTGCAAATAGCAGCATTACTTCATAAATTACTGGCATTCTTACTGGTCTGTGTAGATGCGTTAGTCACTGACTAGTTTACTGTTATTGGGGGGGAAAAAGCTAGAACTGAGTGCTCGTGTATAAATGAACATATATATAACGCTCAGTGCCAGAAGGGCAGCAAGAGAGAAAATGTAGGCATGCCAGAGGTACCTGTGAAACCAAAAGGAAGAAATCAGCATCCTCGTAAGAAGCTTCTGCTGCTGTGCTTACACTATATTAACAGTATGTAACAAGTTTTCCTGTTGTGTCTAGTTGTACTGCTACCTTGTGCCTCTCTGACATCATTACGGAAATGTTTTGAGTCAGGGTGTGTGCATGTGTATCACTTCTAGCTCCGTGGGACAGTGATTCTTGATAATAGCAACCAGATTCAACTTTGTATTATTACAGAGCATAGTTATCTAACACATTTTTTGCAAGTAATTTTCCAACGTTACTTTTAGTTGTGGATTTAATATTTAAAATGTGAGGATTCTTAATGTTAAGAGTAATATTAAGGAACATTAATATTTAATTCGGTGTCATAAGAAATAGCTTACAGTCATTTTTGCGGATGAGATAGGTAAGATATCTCTCATAGTTCCTTTGGCATTTTGGTGGTTATTAATTGCTCTTTGCTAAAGCGATAAGGCATAAAATCTTCCTTTGTGTGTGTCTGCCAGAAGTTAGATTACATTGGAACTAAATAAACACTAAGTTGGAAGGAATTTAGATTAAGATCCATATTTGTAGATTTTAAAATGACCTTAAACTCTGGGTTGCACAGTTCATACTTCTGTGCTGGTCTGCCCCTGGCACTTGGTATTTTACAGCTCTATTCTTCATTCACGGAAGTGCATAAGTAGAAGTAGGATGTAGTGGAAAAGTTGTCTCCTTAGATGTATGCTTGTAAGAATTTCACTCTGCAGGGCAGTTTGCTGGTCATAGTTGATGACTTAACTGGAACAGAAGGTTCAGATCAGACCAAGAAATTAACCTCAATTAAGGTCTTAAGTTTTAAATCTGCATCCTTATTAAAAACAGAACACATTGGTGGTTTTATTAAAAGTCTTGCTGTGAGTTATGGTTTGAATATCTTTTTTGAAGAATTTTTGGCAAGATTTCTGCTGGTTCCCCTGTGCCTCCGCCCCCTGAGCTGCAGGGGCACTTTTGTTTGTGCTCTTAGCTGCTTACCAGCCCAGTTTCCTATTCTTTGGCTTGGTTGTAACACAGTATCATTAAGGATTGTTTAATGGTCTGGTTTGAACCATGTATTGCGATATACTGATGTGATATGTTCAACATTTCTTCTCTTTGTCCTTTGTGTCTTTAAAAGTGGTAGTTTTCTGTCCTAATCTAAAATGTAATGTTATTATTCACAGTCAATGCAGGAGGTTTAATTCTTTTCTTTTCAACATAAAAGTATAGAGTTTCTGGCTGGAAAATGCCCCCCCTTTTTTTTTTTTTTTTAGGGGAATACATAAAACTGTTTAAGACCACTTTAGGTACAGCCTTGTAGAGAATTTCTGCTTCTATATGGAAAAAAATTACCTTGTTTATCTGGGAAAGATTTGGGAATAGAGTGGTTTTTCTAGAGAAAGCTTATGTCGGAAATAGGGGAAATCTAGCTTTGGGGGAAGAAAGACTAGGTAGTTCCTTTAATAAGAGCCAGAGCTAATTGAAGTATGATGTAGATATGAAGGATCAGGATGAGAATATTTCAGTAAGGATGAAAAGGATTGGCACCGGTAGCCTGGAAAGCTGGAGGTGAAGTTGACAGTCCCTTTGTTCATTTTGCTGTCTTTGTTGTTTTCTTCCTCAGGTTTTGAGGCTGTTTTCCTGACAAATTCTATTAATTCAGTGATGAGAAAAAGAAGATGAAAGTTTGAAGTGTAGTTGTGCGTGTTGTTTTAGACTAAGGAAATCAAATGAAAAGTAACAAAGTTTATCTAAACTGTCTCATTATATGTCTTGTCTCCTGATTTTGATGGTGATAGCAGGGCAGCTGCAAATAAGTTGATTGCACAAACCTTTGGGCAGTTTGAGAAACTCTTAGACCAGAAAAATAAGAAATGACAGAAATGCTGGGAGAACAATGGAAAAGATGACATTTCTGTATTTCTCCCAGTTTCTGCCTTTGTTTTTCTTTAGAAAACATAAGTGCAGCTTACTTCAGGGCATGAGAGGGAGCTGGTGGTGGTGTGTGTGGTGTTTTTTTGTTTTTTTGTTTGTTTTGTTTTGTTTTTTTTTTTTTTTTTTTTAAGAAAAGCCCAAACAAAACCCCCTCTCAATTGCATGTCAAAAGTAGTCCTTTGTTTTCAAATTACATTCCTACGCCTGGGTAGATATGACATTCAAATATAAAATAAAACATTTAAAAATTTTAATATAGTTTATTAATAAAATGCAATTTATTTTGGATAGTCTACAAATAAATTGCCTCGTGACTATCAAAAATCTTGTGCAAGCCATAACCAAAATGCTAATTAAAAAAAAAAAAAAATCCACTCACTCTTTTCCATTTGAAGAGAATGGGGAGTGATTGTAATTTTTTTTTTATCCAACACAGGAATAAGTAATCTTAGTTAAGCAATCTTAACCTGTAAAACTAAGACTGATTTCTTATCCTACTGGGACAGGATGACTGGTTACAAGGCACTTGGATAGTAGTTACGTTTAGTGGTATATAATTTGTTAGATGGAGAGAAAGCTTTATTTTATGAGCAGATGAAAATTTGATCGTCAGAGAATATCAGAAGACTTGGAAATGTATGTTTTAGATAGGCACGAAATAAAAGATCATCTAACGGTTGTCACTAACTTGCACTTTTTTGCTAAAGTCAGTATCCCCTTAAATGAAGGTTGATTGCTGAGTTTTCCCCTGCTCTAGGTGGACCATACTGGATCCACCTAGTCTGGGTCCAGTAACCCAGTGCCATGAGAAGGTGGTAACAAGTTCTTATTTGTAATAGTTCCTCTTCTTTTGTCACTTCTTACCACTGAAAGAAAGACAGAAGAGCATGCAAAGCCTTTGCAGGTAGTATTGAGCTCCACCATATGAATAAAAGAGTGATAGGAGTATTCTGTAATCAGTTGATAGAGGACAGCAGTGTATTTATCGTACTGGATGACTTGTCACCCAATAAAGTTTCCCAAGTGCTGTAACTGAAATGCATAATTTAGTAAGAAAAAAAAAAAAAGTTTTATATCAAGTGCAGTGCTGAGTTGGAATCTGTATGTATCTGCCAGCAGCCGCTGGTGAACTGGTACTCTTCACTCCTTGAAGTATAATTTAGCAGACCCCACAAAGGAAGGGGGCAGAATTGTTACCATGGAACTGAGACCCCTGATGACATAAAATGAGGCAAATTATACTTTTCTGGGCCAGTGATCTAGGGATCAAAACTTACTGTTGTATTTTTTTAACCACTTTTTACTGTGGTTTTCTTCCTTTAGTTTTGATATGCAAATTACCAGTCAAATCTATTAATTGTTTTATCAGCATCCATGGAAATGAAACAAAATGGGAGAGAATGCAGCTGTCAGTGGGAGCTGTGCTCATTTAATGACTGTCAAATTTGACCTCAAGCTAGGCTTGCTTTTATTTCCTTTCCTATGGATAAGGGATTTGATGGAAGCATTTTGGTATGATAGCATTTCAGAATTTTGACATATATTTAAATAGATACGGACTGCGTGCTTGAATCTGTACTTAGCCTTTCACTTAACCTGAAGATTTATAAATGCAAACAAAATAAATGAACAAAGCATTCAGTAAAATCATCTTGAGTGATGCCTGCCATGTAAGAAAAACAGCAAGCTGACTGCCAGACAGTATCAGACCTAAAGGAGACAACCTCAGCTCTGGCCAGGTATGGCAAAGAGTTGTAGTAAAACATGGTTACTGCAAAGTAGGTACTAGGAGGTAAGCTATCCTTTCTGTATTTTTGTATTTTAAATGCTCTGGTTTAGAGTAAATGGACAGCATAAATGCTGCTGATATGTCTTAAGATGTATGAAACGTCACAGAATCACAGAATGGTTGGGGTTGCAAGGGACCTCTAGAGATCATCTCATCCAGCCCCCCTGCTTGAGCAGGTTCACCTAGAGCAGGGTACACAGGACTGTGTCCAAGCGGGGTTTGAATATTTCCAGAGAAGGAGATTCCACAACCTCTCTGGGCAGCCTGTTCCAGTGCTCTGTCACCCTCACAGTAAAGAAGTTTTTCCTCCACTGAGAAGAGTCTGGCCTCATCCTCTTGTCACCCACCCTTCAGATATTTGTAAGCAGTAACAAGGTCCCCCCTCAGTCTTCTCTTCTCCAGGCTGAACAGACCTGCGTGTCTCAGCCTTTCCTCATAAGAGAGGTGCTCCAGTCCCCTGATCATCTTTGTGGCTCTCCGCTGGACTCACTCCAGCAGTTCCCTGTCCTTCTTGAACTGGGGAGCCCAGAACTGGAGACAGTACTCCAGATGTGGCCTCACTAGGGCCGAGTAGAGGGGGAGGATAACCTCCCTCGACCTGCTGGCCACGCTCCTTTTTATGCACGCCATGTCCTAGAACAACATCCTCCACCTCTGATACATGGCAGCTGGTGACACAGCTGCCTTCTGTGACAAGTCAGTCTAGCACTGCTGTAGGCAGAGCAGGGTTACCGAGAAACCTGAGACGCGTTTTGTTTTGTCTTCAGGGCTCTTTTTCTGTTAACTAAGTAGATGTCCCGGCACTGATCATCATCTCCAGAGTGCAAGATCTGAAGTACAGTATTGGATTTTGGGACAGTGGAAGATTAAACTGTTACGTTTCTCTCTTCAGACTCAATTGGGTTTGCTCTAATTTATATCAGTTTTGAGCTGATGCCTCACAGTCTCTGTGCTGTTCAGATTAGTCCAAGCATAAGGTGCTTTGGGTAAATTGCTTCTCTCATGCTCAGATTGGCTTCCAGCACCTCTCTCCCTGGGGTGAAGGGGGATGTAGGACCATTTTGTTGCTGAGAAGATGAAGGTTTAGTTTACTACCAGCCACATTATGGCTTCTTTTGAGGATTAGCCCAGAATAGAGAAGTGAAGTATTTAATTTAGATACTACTTCCCTCCTTTCCCATTCTCTTTGAAATGGTTCCAAACACTGTGCAGCCAGATACTTGAACTATACATTTGTAGGTGTCAGTTTTTCTGCTGCTGGATTTTTATTTGTTTATTTATCTTTACTATGTTGGGGTGAAATGCAGCAGCCATTTAAGAGAACTAAGTAGCCACCATTAAGGACAAAGGGAAGAATAGTATCTATCTGAAACTGCATAGGAAATTCTAGGTATGTGTCTTGGAGTTAGTCAGATTTTGCCCGGGATGCCATAATTAATGCCCTAATGAAAGGCAAGTCTTCATTGCTTAGACTCTTAACACCAGCTGTCATGTGCATGTTCATCCCAGTGTCAGAGGGTGCTGTGCCACTATGAAACTATCAGTTTTTTACATTTTCTTTTGAGCTGTAGGTACCCAGAAGCCCTTTCTATCTTGGCACAGTGATGAGTCCATGAAAGCTCTGAGACTGCTTGCACTGTGTGTATGTATTTTTGATCCCTTTACTGCTGAGAATACATAATACACAATTCAATACACTCCCCAGATTTTGCTGCAGCAGCGGGAGAATACTTAACTCACAATTTTAGTTTTAATTATTTTTTCAAATGTAAGTGACAGTGTAGCTCACCTCAGCATGAATATTCTATTGAGAATGTGAATTTAACTAGGAAATGTTCTCAAAATTCAACTTGCTCTTTTTCTTTAGATGGAATCTTTTAATAAAATTTGACTGATTCTCCACAGTGTTTTTGTGTTCTCTATCCATAATACTTAGATATAAGCTTTTTTTCTGAAGAAAATTTCAGCAAGTTGATCCGTTGTTGCTTTCTGCTCCATTATCCATTCAGCTCAGCTTGATTTGTGTTGGTAGCAGCAGTGGAATGTAAGGAGCAGAAAAATAAATTGCTGGTTCTGCATGTCTCCTGACCAGAAGTGTTTGTTAGTTAGCTATTCCATTCTTGTTATCCTTCCAGTCAGGGCAGTCTGTACAAAAATGAATTTCTTCATCAAAGTGAGCGAACATACCATTTATAGTGCCATTTTCATCCTGGAAATGGAAAATTACTTTTCCTCTGGAAGGCACAAGCATTCAGACACATCTAATGTCTTTGCAACTCTTTAAGAAGATGAATAAATCAAGCTGCCAGGCCTATAATCTCTGTCCAAGAACTCTGATTCTTCCAAGGCTCAACGTGTAGAAACAGAATTTTGTCCCTTTGAAATGAAAGTCCTGTGAGTAAGCAGAGGTCACTGTTTCACAATTCGTTAAGTGTATCATCAGCCTTTCTAATATGTCTGAAACAATTGCTCCACAAATATATCATGCATTGGCTGATTGAATGCGAAGACTGAGGTAGGATTTAGGGTTTTTTTCTTTCTTTTCCTAGTTAACCAAAATGTGTACGGCGGAGAACTATGGAAGCAAAAGTGGATTGAAGTTGTACAGTCATTGATCAAGTGATCAGTCATTGAAAGACAAAGCCTTTGCAGGATCACAGCACTGACGTCCATCTATCTGTGATTTCCAGGGCCTGTTTTATCTACCAAGGTTTTGAGGAATACAGAGCCACCTTGTAAAGACCTCTGCTGAGGAATGATTTATTTTATTGCCAACAGGATGACACCAGTCTATAGTTAGCCATGTCTAGTCTGTAATCAGGCTCAGTGGGGCAGATTAGGTGCTCTCATAAAGGGAACATGACTGGAGAAGATTGGCAGGAGAAAACAACATAGAAACTGAAGCAGCTGGACTTAGATAATCAGTACTCCAGGTGGGCAGAGAGATTTGTTTGTTTCTGAATGCTTTGCTTAAATTTTAGGCTAAGGAATAAAACTGTGCCATCCTCTAGACGTAGCACTGAGTCCTTTCAGATCTTAGAAAATTGTTTATTTGCATACATTTATCTGCTTGATTATGTGGGGGTTTTATTTGCTTAATGGTGGTGATCAGCTATGCATTACAAGAATTAATCCCATCAGGAGCGGTCTTGCAAGTGTGGAAAACCATAACCTTCAGGGATTATGATTCATCCATGTTTAAAAGGAACATTCAGGCATTAAACCCAAGTTTTATTGCTGAACATCCTGAGATCCCTGCCCCCTAGCTTAGTACAGGGGACTGGGAAATAAGAGTAGAAAGCAGATGATGAGCTCTGCTGTGTGTTGCTGAAGTGGCTGGGGAAGTTACTGTCCTTACTGGTTTGTTGTGTTGTCAGTGCTGGGCAGCAGAAGCAAATAACGTTCTGGCTCTTCAGCTGTCACTGGTCTCAGCCAGGTGCCCTAGTTTGTGTTGATACCAGTGCTCATTTGTGTTGAATAGCAGATGTTGAGGATCAGCATATCTTTATTTTTGTCCCCCTTGCTGTGGGGGTGGTGCCTTCTGTAAGTAGGGAGGAGTGGCAACTAGTAGTACTCCAATTTAACACTGGTACTGCTGAATTCAACAAAGCTTGTTTGAGAGGGAGAGAGTAAGCTTTGTAGAAACTAAAAATCTCAGGGAAGAGAGGAAAAAGCAGAACCAATTAATGCTATTTTCTTGAAATCAGTGTCTTGACATACTAAGCTCAGGTAAGGTAGTTGGGTGTCATTGTTTTTCCTTTAAAAGTAATTCTTGACTATTAGGTATTGAGTCATGCTACTGTTATTTTTGTTTCTATGCTCAGGCTGGTCCTGGTTCATAAAGGGGAAGCTTTGAGTGGTATCTAAAAGCTGTGTGGCCTTATGGAGCAATCATCATTGGAATGTAGGCTTTATATTATGTAGCAGCCTAAAGAGAACTATAGCAAATATGTGCTGTCCGCATCAGTGTAGTCTCTGCTGTTTTAGTTGAAGCTAGCTCTAAAAAGACTGTTAATAGTGTTAATGTTAATTCTTCATCAACACAAATCCTGTGAAAATAACTGTAGGTGTCCATTGCAGCATCATGTTAGATGTATTTGTCAGATGTTTCTGGTCACACAGTGCGTGGCAGCTTTGTGCTTCTGCCATGCCCCCCCCCCCCCCTTACTCCACACAAAACAAAAAGCCCAACAGCAATAAATCCCACAATATGCAGGCTTTGGTCCTATCTGCATCTACAGAGATCTGCTGTGAAGGAAATCTTGAGCTATCTATACCTTACTTATTGATGAGTCTCATAAGTTAGAAAGTATGGATTTGTACTTTATATATTTGTAAATGACCCTTCCATTATCCCTGTTACTTTATTTTTCCTAGCAGCTCTTTGGTTTTGTGTCCCTATGAGAGCACTGAATTAATGTCTTTCCTCATCTTTTCTTTTATTTTGGGACTAGCTTGTCTTTTTCTTCTCCTCTTCAGTTGTAGAACTTGATGCCTTAGTATTTCCTGTTCTCTGAGGATATATACCATTCTCTCATCCTCTCTAGGCTGTGGTAGAAATTGCTGTGGTACATACAAAATGTGCTAAAGTGATTAGGAAGTTTACAGGTTTTGCCAGTAATCCTCATTAGTTTCCATTTAAGGATGATACACATCTAGACTTCAGACTTTCTCCCTTTGGCGCAAGGGCCATTTGCAGTTGAATAGGTTGGTCAATGTTTTTTTTTTTTTTGGTTTTTTTAAAATGTATAAAATTCATAATAAGCAAGTTGTAGGTTGGTACAAGTTGGTTCCTATTGTGTCTGAAAAAATACAGATGCAATCAGGCATGATGAAAGTTACCTGCTCTCTAATCCCAGGCTAAATCCAGAATGATTTTTCAGTCATTCATCTAATACTACCCAGAAGTCCTATCAGTGAGTTGGTCTCTTAATCCCAGATGGATTAATTTAGGTATCACATGTGTTTATATATCCCGCTAATCCTTTACATGATCAATCCTACTTTAGGTTTTCAGTAAATCATTTTTCCTTTAATCCCATCAATTCATGCATGCAGCTTCTTTACTGGCTATCATTTGACTGTCTTGTACCTGCATCAGTGAACTAGATCTGAGTACATAACAGTTCTGGATAGAGAACTGGTAGCAATTTGAGCATAATGTCTGGGTGGAACTCCCCTCTTCTTATCGTTTTTGTGAAATACATGTTGCCAAGTTTGTCTTCAAAGTAATCCTAAAGTTGCAACTAGATTAGAAAAAAAAGTTAGTTGAATATTAAAAAAAAGGAATCAATAATAAAGATAGTCAAAGACAGACCGGAAGTTTGCTGACCTGTGTATTATAAATATAGCTAGTATGTGGGATATTGAGCTGCATTTAAAATACTAAGATGCTTAAAAATGACAAGAAGCAAGGTTGCTAGTAAGAAGTTAGGTAAGTGCATATATATATATATGTGTTCAAGCGGATATGGTAAGTCTAACCAAGCTCTGTCACTTGCTGAAAAATAATTTGGAAACCAAATGTAAATTACTTACAGTAGAATTATTATTTTACTTTAAAAAAGTCTAGTGTGCATCAAAGCAGCTCTTCTTGTTTTACTAGACTTGTCTGATTATATGTTATAGGCAAGTTATTCAGACTTTGTCCGGGTGAAGTACCTGTGGCTTACATTGTGCCTGAAATTAAATAACTGCTAGAAAAGTGAGGTTGAGTAGACAAGAAATAGGGTTAGGTTAATGCTTGCAGTAGGGCCAGACTTCCTTGAAGGAGTGAGTTGGCGGCCATGAAATGCCCTGGGAGAATTTGTGTTGTGCCCTTTCAGCAGATGTGGTAGAAGCTGCATTCCCTCTTGTGTTTGTAGCAGTTACTCTGTTTCTGTACTGCTGATGAATGAAGTGGTGACAGAGTTGCATTTCAAATTTATAAAGATGACTGGCTTTTCTTTTTCTTTCTGTAAAATGGATGAGATTCTGTTCTATGAATAGATGGGTAGCTCTTAGATGCTATGAAGTAAGTGGAGATAATGGACACTGTCATTTTTAGTACTTCAAAAGATGCAATTGTAACTTTGGTTCTAGGGTTTTAAGCTTCTCTGATACAGTCTGGACCCAGAGAGCAGGCTGAGTTTTTAAAATAACCTGGCTCAAAGCTTTTTGGTAAAGGTATCTGCATGTATTTAGCTTTCCAGCAAGAATATGGGACTTAATGTGGGGGAATGCTAAAGTAATTCACTGTCCATAAACTTTGGATGCAGTACCAAAATACATTTGGTATTGAAGCTATGTAGTGTTTTGGTAGCGTTTCTGTTTGTGTCTTCTCTGTATATAAAGCCAAGTGCTGGTAAAAACAAACTTGTACTGTTATGGTTACATGCAATTGCTTCTTTACTTGCCCTCTCCCATTTTTTTAACAAAAGTAGAAAAAAGAAAAGTATACCAGCTACTGCTCTGTCGGTTCTCCCACAGTGATAATACGATAAGGAGTTTCAGGGAAAAGATTCCAAGGAGAGATGCCATTTTTCTTTAAAAGTCATATACTGTTATTACAAGCTATCTTACTAAGATTGAGAGGGGCATGTAAAATGAGGAAAAAGTTCATATTTACTTCAAGTATGTGTGAATAACATTTGTTTTTCCTAAGGAAAACATGAAGACCAAATATCTTCAGAATATACATGCTAAAGAGATTTGCTGTTCTTTTCATAGAAGAAAGTACTATCATTTCATAAATAGGCCCAATAAAATTAGTGTTCCATCATAACTTTCTGAACTTTAAGCGAAGCATCTTGTAAATAGTATAATGTCAAAGAATTCTAAGTGTTACATGGACTGGTTAGAAATCTGTCTTAATATAACAACTCTTTTCTGGATCCTTAACTTTTTCTGTTCTATGCCATGAGAAACTGCAACTTTTTGTCTTTGCTGCTTATATTCTGCATGTTTTTTTATTTCACATTCTCTTTTAGTAAGTAGGGCTTGTTTTTCTATCAATATCTCCTAGTGACAGAGATAGTGCTATCTATTGTTTCGTATTCTAAATTGCTTCTGACTTCATTTTATGTGTGGGGAGTATGGAAGTACAGATTTGTGGCTGCTGCTTTCACACTTTGTCATGATTTTCTTTATCGTTGCTTAAGAAAAGTGACAAGCCACCGTTTGAGATTCAGAGCTTTCTCACTATGGTAGTACCATTGCAGCTCTGTAAGTTAGGACTGCATTGTTTTGCTGTGAATATAGAACTAAAGTGTCTCATACTTTTCAGTGACGAAAGCCCATTTCCAGTTTGAATGTTTTCTAACTTCAGTTTCTAGTAGGATGCTTGGTTTTTTTGATATGTGGAGGAGTATGTTTAGTAACTTTTAAAAAGAGAGAATATTTAGAAATAAACCTGTCCTGTATTTTCCTGTGAGATTGGCCTCGC
>WAAD01038759.1:106164-118934 GCA_013389945.1 Fregata magnificens
TATTTTGTTTAATGCGTTGCTTTGTCCTGGGTAGACCAAAAGTATACAGGCTGGAAGTCACACAAGACTTTGACATATTGGAGCAATGGGGAGATGAGGATATGTACAAATGTAAGTTTACAGATGTGCTGCACAAAATGGTAAATCCACTTCAATATAACATGTCTATTCAGTATACCAGTGGAAGCTCGTGGCTCTAAAAAACAAGGCTGAAGAGAAATCTGGCTAATGGAGGGTAATTAGGGATGTATGTTTGTGACTCTGCAAACAGTAGAAATATTGAAGGTTTGTTTTGGAAGAGTCCAGTGGGCTGGAGAAGCTGCATGGCTGTGTGGAGTCTCCCTTGGCACTGAACAGAATTCTCCCAGGCCTTGGAAGAGAGAGATGTAGCAGGATAACAAAGTCATGGATTACTCGAGACCTGGTCCTACAGAAAGCATTTGGAAATTTTGACCCTTTAAAATGCATCTACTGGAAGAGGAGCCTTTTCAAAGATGAGATAAAACTGTAATCCCTGGAGGAACAGCTTGCTGGCATTGAGAATTTGTGCCATTGCTGAAGAACTTCAAACTGAGAAATGTGTTAGATTTGCATAATGCCTATGATTTTTTTTTTCTTTTAAGTATACATGAAAAGAGGTGGGAAACCCAGGATAGCACAGCAGATAAAGTGGTGTAACTGTACAGAACAGTGGACAATTATTAGAATAAAAGTTAAGTGCAATAAATATTTCTGAGAGTAGTAGTCAGGTAACGTAACTAGAGGTTATGACTATGCCAGCTTTGAATGCAGTTAAGGTTGTATTAGCTGAAGTGCAAACAAAGCTGAAACACTTTTGTGCAAATACCAGGAGCTTGGGGTATAAAATGGAATAATTTGAATTGTAGAATATTAAGCTGGTTATCACAGCCATAAGATAGTAGCATAGCAGTCATGACAGAACATGAATATTGAACGGTACAACCTTTTCAGGAAAGCTAGAAATAGAGGTTATTGAATAGCAGTATCAAACAGGATGCATTGCTCTAATAATTTAGAGACAATGTAAGTGAAACAGAAGTCGCTTAGATTGATGTCAGTTAAGGTGGTAAGAGACTCTACTGGGGTGTTGGTAGATTTCTGAAGTAGATGCAGTGCTGGATCTGGAAACAGGTAACTGTAATGGTATAAAGATTAAAATTACTGGACACATTGTGAGAGGCTACCTTCATGCATATCAACTGGAGAACAAGGGTTTCTGATAATGGTAGGTAGGGCCAAGTTATTGTGGTTGAGAGGTCTAACAATTTTTTTAATTTGAAAAGAAATCATGGGGCCAGGAACAGGTGAGGCTGGTTTTGAGTACTGTAGTTTCAACTCAGACTTTGTGTATCTAGAGTATTTATATGGTTTTGGTCCTGTATGTTTTCCTGAGAGATGGGTTCAAGGAAGGATTATGAGGGCTGGAAAGCATTTCCTACAGGGGAAGAATTAAAAAACCCAAACCAAAACTTGGTTTGCTTTGATACTTCCAGTAAGGGAAAGAAGAGAACATAAATGTAAGGTAAAGGTCAGTGTTGGCATAATAATGTGGATAATTTGGACATTAAGACATTTAGTCTGGAAACTACAGAATGTTCTTGCTATTAAACCAGTCAGGTGCTGGCACAACACTCCTTTGGGGATATCGAGGCAAAGCTATCTAGCTGCTTTTAGGTTTAAGTTCAGTAATATACGTTGTGAAAAGGGTTAGATTCTGGTGTTGCATGTCATAGTACGTTTGATAACTCAGAGGTGTCTTTCTGTTTGGTTTTTAATGTGGTTGGACTAATCTGGTGTGTCCAGTGTGTGCTCTCTGGGTTCCATTGACTGTTTGCTGTCTGGTAGAAACCGTAAGTAACTGGTTGTAGTCAGTTTGTCTCTTTGGATTATCTCTACAAGCTTTACAAGGAGGAACTTTTTGTTACAGTTTCTTTTGAGTATTAAATCCAATTAAGTTGAAATGCCACTACAACACTTACAAAAAGAGTTGCCCTAAACCTTTCATTTCCATGTCAAGAGAAATGTTTTCTAGGACTTCAGGCCTTTAAAACAGATGATGTTATAACTGACAGGTTTCTGACCCTTGGTAATTTTTTGTGCTTGAAAAGTAATCATAGGAACAGTCTTTCATACTCACACATTTCAAAAGCAGCAGCACAAAAAAAAAAAAAAAAGGCAACAATAATAGTACCCCTCCTTCACCCGCTACCCCTCCAGACTTCACACCTCTTCCATCCACCTGCAGAGTCTGGTGTGACTGGTCTTGATGCTTGTGCTAATGGCAAGGGAGTTGCCTAGGCATCTCCCTACGTAGTGATTTTAAGTTAATGTTATACTGTTTTCCAAAATAAAGGTTGAATCTTTGTATTTTGGTAGAGCAGGAGAAATCAGTTGATGTATCCGTAGACTAATTAAATTTAGCGAAGTGTTTTCTGGGAAGCAAATAAACAGTAAATGGCTTAATAAAGAAGTCCTGTGGGTCTGTGTTACTGCTGGGCAGGGAATAATATTTTAAAACCAAAGAGAAATGTTGGGCAGAAGTTAAAGCTTTGGTCATATTTACCTAGAACGTACAGAGAAAGTGGCCACTTAGTGGCATTCCAAACAAAATACAAAATTTCAGTCTTATTTATGTATTTATTTTAAAAATCTGTATGCTGGGAAGGGAAGGAGACAGTTAAGTTTGAGAAGCAACCAGAGAAACTTGGCACTGTGCGTATCCTCCAACTAACATACTCCCAATTGCCTGCCTGCCTGCCTTGAGGAAATTAAGGAAGAAATCAGTTTTTGAGTCATTTATGGATATGTTTTTGTCTCCCTTGTAAGGTACCGATACACCATAGTGAATTGGGGTGTGTGTGTGGGGGAACCACAACAACCTGCGCTGGGTAAATTGAGTGGAACACTTTTGTAAAGTACTGTTCATGTGCATGCACGCGCGTGTGTGTGTGTGTGTGTGCTTGCAATCTGCAAATTTTAAGATGTTCTCAGGCAAAGGCAATGGCTATTTACCAGCAGAATTTAAATTTCTTAAACTTCTTTGTCTAAACTCCTGCACAAGTAGCTTTTCTGCCTTGAAGCAAGGTGGACAAAATAGTTTAGACTAATGACTGAAAATTCAAGAATGGGGGAAAAAAATTGTGAAGCTATTGATGTTCTACTTGAAATAACAGTTCTAAGGCTTGTTATGCATCAGTTGCAGAAAGTACTCCACCAGCTGCAGCAGAGCTGTTGGTCCACAGAGCAGCCACCTCACCTGGGTTTGTTTAGAGAGTTGGAAGAAGCTGTGGGTGGATGATAAAACTGACTCTCTTCTGGCCTGGACCCTGAGGTTCGAGTGTGCTGCCTTCTTACCTCTCTGTTACCCTTCTAGATCTGCCAACAGCTCCCACACAGGGCTCTCTTTCCACAATCCTTCGCATACGTTCTCTCCTTCCTGTTCCCACCAACTCTAATTACTCTTCCCAGGCAAGACCAGGTCACTATTTCAGCTCTAAACATTGACCCTGATACTTCTCCTGTTTGTCGCCTTTAAATTGCATTGGCATATTTGGTCCTTTCTTCCTCTGTCCTCAAACATTCCTTCTCTTTGTGGTGTCCTAGTCCAGTTGTTACTCTCTAGTGGCTCTTTCCACAAAGTCTGCAGTCTTGAAGCAGACTTTGAGAAGTATGTCCTTGAACTGCATTTCTTAGAAAACGCTTTTGCCTCGCTTTCTTGAGTAACATTTGTTTCATAAGTTACCTAATATTCCTGATTATTTAACACAAAAGAAAGCATTCATTTTGGAAGATCTAAATCTTAAGAGATTCACGTCCATTAACGTATGCAAATGTAGTTAAGATCAAAATAACTGCAAGTCTGCAGTGATGCAATGAAAGTGTATTGGAATGATGTAGTGAGGAGGAGGAAGATAGTTCATTATGGTATTATTCAAATTTATTTTTGTGCTGAATTAATTGTACTGTTACATAGTCACTCTATCTGTAGGGGTATATTTTTCTCCAATATCTGGCTGTATGTCACTGGAGAGCATTGGTAACTGCTCCAGTGCTGACTGGGATTGAGTTTAGTCCAGCCACTGTTTTTACTTGCAAGGCATCTTCCTCAGACTGTGCTTATTGTGTGAAGCCTCTCTCCATAAGGCTGTGAGGTCTTGCTGCTGCATCACCACCTGCTGCAAATGTGTGTCAAAAGCTTACTGTTGCCCAGACTGGTGAACGGAGCTCACTCAAAGCTCTAGCCAGGCTGTAGGTGTTCTGCTTTGCCTCTGTGATGGGGTGACAGGAAAGAAAAGAATGCAAGTGTGACCAAGGAACAGACTGTTTGTAACCACCACTGCAGAGCTTTGCAAGCTGAAGCTCTGAGGGGTATTCTTTTCTTTAGGCTTTTTTGAGTCAGATTTTTTGGTGCTTTGGGTTTGTTGGTCCCCTTCTAAGTTCTGTTTCTCTGCTTCAGGCTGGTTTCCCCATTTATTCTTGCCCAGAGGGTCTTTTAGAAGTCGAGAATCCTTCAAAGTATGTAGGTCTGATTAAAATGTAGGTGATGATCCTTCAGTTAAATGTTGAGCAGCTTTTCCAGGCTGGGCAATCAGGTGCGATTTCACTAGGGATGGAAAAGAGGCTGTCACCAACCATTCACATCCTGAGGCAAGCTCAGTTTCTGTGTCAAGGCGCTTGGCTTGTACTACTGTGCACCTTCGGTTTTCATCACGGAAACATTCAGCCCTGGACTGCCTCTAGTAAAAATCATAGTTATGTTTCATGTTTAATACAAAGCTATTCATTTAATTCAGACATACTTGTTTTGTAATAATTGTATCATACCACTGAAGTCATGGGCTCTTTACCCAAATAATTCTGTACCTAAGGAGCATGAATATCTTATGAAACCAACTCTTGAATTTTGTATTTTGTGTATAACTGCGACAGCCTTGTTTTTCTTTAAGTTATTGTTGTGAACTTTTTATCTTTGCATGAGGTGTTTAATCTGAAAAACACGTATTTTTGATGGGTTTTATGTAGCTGGGCTATTTGTCAGGCCCAACTTCTTAGACCAAGGTTGTTTAAAAAAATATTTGCAAAACATTTGCCCATGACCCCTTATAGCTGAAGAGAGTAGGGTGTTATATGTTACAGAGTAGAAAACTGTATGCAGAAATCCAGTTAAATATATGGCTCTACTGCCCAATTAATAACTTATGAAATAAGATTTAATTTATTTTCCAGGGTTTTTTTTATTTCCTCAGTGTGTTCAGCTAGTGAAAAGTTGCATATTAGCGAAAACAGGTAGTGTAATGATGGGTACTCAAGAATAGGAAATTTAAGTTTACTTGAGTGAAGTGTTACACTTCCGGAGTTGCCTGTCTGTGTGGGAAGGCATTAGTAGGTTTTGACTTTCCACACATGGTGTTTGTGTCACAGGTTGTAACAGGGAGGAATTCCACAGCCACAAAATTGGCAGGCGCACAGGTCACCGTGGAATAAGCCAAGGAAGAGAGCTTTTGTACTTGCAAATATGCAAGTTGAGCAGTCCTAATCTGAATTGAAATAGGTATGTGGGGAGAGCTTGATCGTCTTCCGAATTGTCCTTTGGCCTTGGGTTCAAGATGCAGTTCTAACGTATCACCTCTTACTTTCTTCTAATCTTTTTTCACTTTGGATGAATTTAGGGAGATTTCATCAGCAGCTTGGTTTAAAAAAAATTGTGAAGCTTTTAAGTCTTCTTGAGGTGTCTTACTCATTCTTTAAAATACATAAACTTTATTGCTATCTGCTAATTGAGGATATGTCGTTGATCTTAAGGCAAAAGGTCAATAAATGACTTGTTATTGCTGTAGCTGCAGATCAGTATAAAGCAGTAACGTCCTTAGTGATTTTCATGTTCCATGAGCTTTGTTGCATTTCTTCCCCCCCGTAACTTTGTTTTCACATCTATCCCTGAATATTCGCTTCCCCAGATGACATAATAGTTTCTGCTGAACGGAGACTTCCATTGCATATAGAAATTGAATCATTATTATTGAGACACAGTTAAAATGATTTATTGCTCTTCCTTAATATAACAGCACTAAGTCACCATTTCCTAGATTTATTTGTTCAGCAATTATGTTCTCAACAGCGATACTAGCTTTTTAATTAGAAATGTAGGTAACCAGATATTTGTGAACTTTCAGGAGCAATATATTAACGTAGGCAATGTACTTCATATAAAGATTTTTTTTTTCCCCTGGTATTTTGGTTGACTTTTAATTATTCAAATTAAATATCATCATCAAATATTAACTCCCTTACTTTCCCATGCTTTCCTTCTGTCAGTTTAGAGGTAATTGAGGGAAACCCAGTAATCTCTTTCCCTTGGAAAGTGCAGGAGCAGGAGAGCTCATGGTCTCTCCCTAACTGTGGGATAGTAAAAATCAAAGCCTCTGCTGGGTCTTCACAGGTGCGTTAAAGAGTTTCTGTAAGGAAAAACACTTCTGTTATTTTCTTGAAGACCCTGTGGGGAAAAGACAGCCAAAGCAGAATTGATACTGTTAAGAAAAGTGGGAGGGCTTCCTTCCTGTTAATACCAAAACTCCAGAGCTGTCTGAAACTTAGCGAAGGGATTTTGTTCCAAGTACTTTATATCTCTAATCTTAAAATGTGATATTATCTTGTATTTTACTTTATGTGGGTGACTTGGCTCAGTAGTCTTCTAGCTAAAATCTTTTTAGAGCTCAAATGAACCCCAAGTCTCTCAAATTTGCTGTTAAAATATTTTTGATATTTATAGCTTAGATAAACACCAGATATCACAAATTTGGGGGATGGGAAGAAGTAGAGAGAAACGCTCATCACTCTGTTTTCCAGCAATGTGGTAATCTCCCCCCCCCCGCCCCCGTCAATATAGATGCCAAGACTGTCAAAGTTGTTTGGTTCTGGGATATGATGCAAAGCAAAAAAGGTTAAGAAATTCAAAGTTGTTTGGGGACTGCAAACCTTTTAACATGAAAGAAAAAAAAAATTCAAAAAATCCTGTGTCTTAGAGAGTACAGGCTGCAGTCTTAGTACAGTAATTTGTCTGTTATAGTAAAAATGACCAGTAAAATTGATGTCATAGCAATGTTGTATTTTAAGTTTGCCTCTACCTTTTGCATCTTTATAGGCATTGGAAGAGAGAGGAAATAAGTCTTCCAGAGGCAAAAGTTCCAGTTATTGCCACTCAAATACTGTATCTTGCAGAATGGAGCACGCTGCTATTTTTAATATGGTGCAATTTTTTTTTTTTTAAACTGGTTACTCTGTCCTCCCCTCATCCCTTTCTTTATGGGATCAGTGGTCCCAGCACAGTACCTCCTCCAGACTGGTTTGCCTGCTGTCATGTGTATAGGAGCTCCTAGTGAATTGAGCTATACTATACTCAGGTTTGCTTTGGGTTTTTGTTTTGTTTGAAATGGCAGGTTACAAAAGGTTTGTGTGTTTACATTCCTGGAGACTAGAGAAAGGAATCTGCTGTGTAAATAAATTTGTAACTAAGTAGTGACTGAAATGCTAATATTGTAGCTGGAGACCACCTGCTCTGAAACCATGCTGTCATAATAGTGGCTGAACTCATATGAAGAGTCATTTGTGTGTAGCTGATGTCTTGTGAAACATGAATTGATGCAGTCACCTTTGAATAGGGTTTTGGAAGACTGACTTAATCTTCTGGTAGTTGTTTTCAAGCGTTGGTTTTAAAGTGGGTAACTTCCATGATCCACCTTTCTTGCTGGCCCAAGAGAAAGTTATAGCCAGTGCAGTTGTGCTCTTCAGCAGTGGAAGGAAGGCAGTGTGGCTGGGCAGGCAGTCACCTGGGCAGATGTGGGAGAAAGAGGAATTTAAAACAGTGTTGCTTGAAAGTATAGTTGGAGATTTGAGAAAAGGTCATGGATTAATTTGGATTTGCCAGGAATCTTGTTGAGTAAGGACTATGTTTGAAGTCCTTTGTAGGTGAATTTTGTCCTGAGGCTGCAGTTATACCATCATACTAAGCTGACACATCTGTGGTCATCTGCAGAAAGATTACCTGTGGGTGCGCATTTTTGTCCTCTGTGTTGGACTGGCACTGGCGTTTCTGCAGCCAGGTGGCCGGTCCGACCAGGGAACAGCTTGATTAGTTTGGTTTTCATCAAGATAAGGTCCTTAAGCTGACTGTGTGGCTACATCAGCACTAGTGCTGCCATGGGGAAGAAGGGCTCCCCTTCCCCAGGAGCCTGCACTTGTGTCAGGTCAGTGGCTGCTCAAGCACAGCCTGAGGGAAGCTGCAGTTTGAATGCTTTGAGTCACGGTAGGGTGGCCGTGCTGGTGAAAGCAGCAGTCTCATTCTTGTTCAGTCCTCTGCCTTGGGTGGTACAGTTTGTTAGGCCGTGAACCACATGGGGCAACTCCCACAACTGATAAAGGACTTCTTTTTCACTGAGCTGGTTTTCAGTTGGATCAGTATCAGGAGCTAGAAGTACATTGTTCAGTGGGTGTGCCAGGTTATACCTGTTTGCAGTAAGTGTTTATTTGTATTATCCTTTTTAGGGGAAGCAAAATGCAAGAGTGTCTTTTTTTCTGAAAGGTCACATCTGAACTCTGGGAAACTGCGTGAATCATTTAGGAATTTGCTTCAGTGGGGAGTCTGTCAACTGAAGGGAAGACAAAGCTGTTCTGTGGGATTGCCTTTTTTTTTTTTCTCCAGCTGAAGGGAATACCTTCAAGCCAGGCCAGCATTTTATTTTTCATTATCTGTCTCCAAATAAATAGCTCACCTCTCCCAGCTTTTTTTCAATAGGTACTTTGCTTTTGAAGTCTTGTTAGTTTTAAGACTTTAAAGGGGACTTGCAGACAGTAGTGATACTGATACAAGGCTGCTGGTTGGTTTATGTGGTGCTGTATTATGCCATTACGAGGTCATGCCTCCCTTGAAAGAAGGCTGGCTCTGGTTAGGGAGAGTCTTGTTGGCTGGAGCTCCTATGTTATTTTTTAGGGTACTGTGAGGTAAGCGTGACGGATCTGAGAATTTAGGGAGGATAAAGGCATAAAAGTTATTACAATAAGGTATGTGTGTGTTTCAGCATAAAATACAACTGAAATGGCCACTGGTACTATTGGGGGAAAAGCAGATAACTATTTAATGTTTCTGTTACCTTCCCTCTATACACAAAAAAAAATTTCAAAATTGTTTTTCTAGGTTACTGTTGTTTTAGGCAAACTAGGAAAGCTCAGTAAAGGGTGTC
Organism: Fregata magnificens; assembly: GCA_013389945.1. NCBI lineage: Eukaryota > Metazoa > Chordata > Aves > Suliformes > Fregatidae > Fregata > Fregata magnificens. The sequence continues at coordinate 115,422 of WAAD01038759.1, forward strand.
CTAGGAAGCAACATAACTCACTAACTTGCTGAATATCACAGACCTGTCATTTTTTTATTCTATTTTTTTTTTTTTTTGGAAGGCCACAATGGCTGATAAATGGTAAGAAGCAACATTTGAACTAGTTTAAGATGATAATCTGTTCAAATAGATTACAATAGTACTGGCAGCCTACCAAAGTGTAAGTGAAAATTACAAACAATATATGATCAGCTTAGCTTTGATCTTGTTAGTAGGAAATAAGGTAGCCAGGAGACAGAAGCGAAGAGATTGAAAAGTTTATTTCTAACTGAAATTTTCCATGGGTTCAATCAGCTAGCTTGACTTCATGCAGCCAGCTGATATACATCTTTAACTTCTTATAGAAAGAAATAACTTCATATTGCCAATACATACCTTCTGTAGATAACCTAGCATTTAGTGATGCTTGGTATATAGATCTTGCCTATCTTACCTCAGTGGGGGGAGAAAAAAAATACTAAAAGGAAGATTCTGTTGCAAGACAAATGTTCTCCTACTGTTTTATTCCTTTGTATTAAGACTGCCATCTGCAGATCCCCTGAAACGTTCTTTGGAATACAGTCTCTGAATTTATGTAAGCCAGGACAGTTTTCTTCCCTAATCAGCTGATCACCTGATAATGATTTTCAAGGTAAAACTTAAACAGTTCAGATTTTCAAACTTTTCATTTAGATATATCAATATATCTGCAAATCTGAGACTCCTGTCATATATTAATTCTTTTTGCTGACTCTGCATTGTACTCTTATTTCCTCACTCCAAGACAGAAAACCTAGTGTTTTGTTTGACTGTGCAGGGATGAGTGATAGAACAGAGAATTTTAATGGGGGGTATAATGTGTCTTATTTATATTTTTATGGCCTAATAACTACTTTATGGGTGAAATAAAGAGATGGTATGTGGAATTAGCAATAACTCTTTGCTTAAAAAGAATATCATTGTTGAAGACAAAATTGTGAACTAATTTTGCAGCTTTTTGAAGGCTGTTTCCTGTGCTGTGTGTGTTCCAAAGATTAAAGAAGTTCTTAATACAAAATGATGTGAACAAAAAATATTGTACCTTTCCAAAGGAAGAGAAGGGAAATTTAGAATGTATTTGGCAGGGTCTCCAAGGACTTGCAGACATGAGTTCTAGTGGGTTTTTTTTCTTTTTGAAATTGCTAAAGTAGTGAAATTGGGCAGCCAATTTTATTGACTTTGTTTTAGAGGTTTAGGAGATTGCATCATTAGAAAGCTTGTGTTTTAACACTTTACCAAAATATCTAGAATTAAATGCAGTACTAATGAAAGCTGCAAGGTGTTACGTGCTAATTTCTTTAATGTTGAACTGCGCTTAAGATATGTAAGAAAACTTGGAACCTAAAAGTGCTGAAAGTGTTGTTTCAGGGTAGGGTATGCAGTGATGAAGGTGGTTACTCTTTCTTGTATTGGCACTAGTGACCTCCTGCACTTACTGCTTTGAACAGCTACAGCTTGGTGGTTATCCAAAACTAATAAAATACGTCTTAGTAGCTGTCCTGCAGGGTGCAAGAGTTGGAGATCAGTTGCAAATTGTTTCAATGTGTAGCTTTTTTTTTATGCTAGTCTTATGTACTGAAGTCAATTTTGTGCAGGTCTTGCATGATAAAACTTCCCCGTAATTTGAGATTACTTGAACATGCTACTAGTTATGATTGACCTCTAACACTTATGTATAGGGTAAGAGGTGGGTTTACATCTCTTCGAGTGATCAAAAATATACGTATGTCTCATTGTGATAATCAAAAATGTGCAACTATATGGCTGGTGCTTAACAGTTACAATACGTCTCAGCTCTTTGTGTCACATGAATCAAATAGTTCTGATTGTTCCATGTCCATAGAAAGTGATCATGAAAACTGTAATTGCAAATGCGGGGGGACAGGGGACATGCAACAGAGACTTCGTAAATTTTGTGGTCCATAAGCTGTCAAAATTGTCATCTGTTCTAAAATTATTGCTTCCAAGGACATCGCCTCCTCCACCTCTTTCTCTCTTGGCCACTCGCAAAGTAATTGACTGGTCTGGTTTCCTTATAAATTATGGTTGTGGTGATTGTGTGGGGAAAAATGTTGAGAGGGACTTTAGATTCAGCATGCCTCCCTCTCTAACCGTGAGTATTAAATAATGCCTGTCTCTTGAACCGCCAGTATTAAATAACTGAAGATAATATCTTTCCTATTTGAGTTCATGCTAGGAAAGAGATTAGCTAGGAGAAACATTTAAAGGCACTATATGACTACGTAGTTTCCCTGACTGACAGCTTTATTCTAAAATGCAGACAGAAGGGAAGTGAATTATTGAGCTAAAAAGTCTTTCTGCTCCTTCAAGGAGACCCAGTGCTGCAGCTGAAGATAGACACCTCTATTGGGGGTGTTTTACCTTTAATTTTATTGTTGTGTCAACACTGGCTGTGATCGCCTTTGGATGGTCATTGAGTTTCTAAATTAAACCCAAGTTTGAATCCTATGATCTCTTATGCCTTTTAGGTCGGAATAATATTCAGACATTGTCATGTGAGTTTAGCTTCTCTGGCAAACTTCCAGTGAACAGGCACCTTGATTATTATCATGGTGGAACTCTGCTGGCCCAGCTGCCTTGCATTTCAAGACTGGTACTGACTTATGTACAGAAGCATGCTGTCTCAAGGGTTTTAACCGCTGTGTACCACTCTTACTGTCCCACATGATTTACATGTTATGGCTCATGTGCAGAGCAAGAGATGCCCAGATGTGATGAAAGGAATTTCTAGACCGCTACCACTTTACTGATAGATGAGTGCAAGAGATATACCATCTCCCTTGGGGGGAAAAATAACAAAATCAATTTGCACATCTCCTTCTGGAGTTTCTTTATTCTTTTTAATAGCTTTTCCAGAAACCCGAAATGTTCTATTTACCTGGCTCTGGTGTGTGGGGTTTTTTTTGTTTGTTTGGTTGGGTTTTTTTTGTTTTTGTTCCACAGAATCACAGAATGGTTGGGGTTGCAAGGGACCTCTGGAGATCATCTTGTCCAACCCCTCTGCTTGAGCAGGTTCACCTAGAGCAGGGTACACAGGACTGTGTCCAGGCGGGTTTTGAATATTTCCACAGAAGGAGATTCCACAACCTCCCTGGGCAGCCTGTTCCAATGCTCTGTCACCCTCACAGTAAAGAAGTTTTTCCTCATATTCAGGTGGAACTTCCTGTGTTCCAATTTGTGCCCATTGCCCCTTGTCCTGTTGTTGGGCACCACTGAGAAGAGTCTGGCCTCATCCCCTTGACACCCACCCTTCAGATATTTGTAAGCAGTAACAAGGTCCCCCCATAGTCTTCTCTTCTCTAGGCTGAACAGACCTGCGTGTCTCAGCCTTTCCTCATAAGAGAGGTGCTCCAGTCCCCTGATCATCTTTGTGGCTCTCCGCTGGACTCACTCCAGCAGTTCCCTGTCCTTCTTGAACTGGGGAGCCCAGAACTGGAGACAGTACTCCAGATG
>WAAD01038759.1:119001-138095 GCA_013389945.1 Fregata magnificens
CCCTTTGTCCAGGTCATTGATGAATCTGTTGAACAGAACTGGACCCAGTACAGACCCCTGGGGAACACTGCTAGTTACGGGCCTCCGAGCAGACTCTGCGCTGTTGATCATGACCCTCTGAGCTCTGCTGTTCAGCCAGTTCTCAATGCACCCCGCTGTCCTCTCATCTAACCCACACTTCCTAAACTTGTCTGTGAGGATGTTATGGGAGACAGTGTTGAAGGCCTTGCTGAAGTCAAGGCAAACAACATCCACTGCTCTCCCTTCATCTACCCAGCCAGTCATGCCATCATAGAAGGCTATCAGGTTGGTCAAGCATGATCTCGTCTTGGTGAATCCATGTTGACTCCTTCTGATAACCTTCTTTTCCTCTGCATGCCTGGAGATGACCTCCAGGATGAACTGTTCCATCACCTTTCCGGGGATGGAGGTGAGGCTGACTGGCCTATAGTTTCCCTGGCCCTCCTTCTTGCCCTTTTTGAAGATTGGAGTGACATTGGCTTTCCTCCAGTCTTCGGGCACCTCTCCTGTCCTCCATGACCTTTCAGAGATGACGGAGAGTGGCTTGGCAAGACCATGTGCCAGCTCCCTCGGCACTCGTGGGTGCATCCCGTCATGGCCCATGGATTTAAGAGGATCCAGTTTGCCTAGGTGATCCCTAACCCAGTCCTCCTCAGCCAAGGGGAAGTCCTCCTTACTCCAGATTTTCTCTCTCGCCTCTGGGGGCTGGGATGCCCGAGGGCCAGCCTTATCAGTAAAGACTGAAGCAAAGCAGTAAAGACTGAAGCAAAAGCTTTCTTAAATAGCAGTTTACAACTTGTCTTGTCCCCTGGTCTTCTGTGTTTTGTATTTCTATATGGAGTACAGATGTCCATGCATTACAGTAATTATTGCATTTAAGCATAATTAGAGTTTAGCCAGTAACACGCATTGCTTTGATAACATAGATTTTATTCAGTTATTGATGGTTTTCAATGACTCTTCCATCTGGGACCAGACTCATAGGGTCTGACTTCCTCCATGCTACTCAAAAAGATTGAAGCAATCTAAAGTAACTGTATATAGCTGAAGATGGTGTTTAGGGTAGAGTTATAAGGTGTTTATAAAACGGACAGGAACTGATTAGTTCATAAACCAATAACTAAGTAGGTTGCAGTTGAATTTCTAGAACTGTGTACTCTAAAACGAGAAGGCTACCAATGAGCTATGTGAAAGGTGTGCAAGATATCTGCCTGAGAGGGGACCAGCTGATAAGAAAACAGTGCACAGTTAGAGATCACAAAAATTATTTACCTTGCCAAGCTTATGTTTGGGTGTTTTTTGTTTGTTTTTTTTGTTTGGTTGGTTTTTTTTTTTTTTTTTTTTTTTTAAAAATCCAAATAGGTTTATTGCAAACACTGTGTGCTGTGTTGTCAAAAATACAGTCTCTGGCTGTAAAACAAAACCAACAATTAATTTCACTCAGCATACAGAGGCTAGTAGGAATATACACATTGATAGTTCCAAAGTCCCTGCATGTCCTAGTAAGCCTTTTGCAAGGGTCATTATGGCTGGGTTTTGTGTATTGTGTGGCCAAGCCAGCATCCTCCCCTGCCCCCCCAATGGATTTGGTCTTCAATGCTGAATATGCTTGTAATATTAGATTGCAGTGTATGATAAATATCCTTTAAGTGCTGTATGACTCATCTTTCCACAGTTGTAGTCTATCAATTTACAAAACAGAGGCAGCTAGCTGCACCTGCATGGAGCCTCTGTTGGAGTCAGTACCTCATTTTGGGCACAGCAGCATCCTTGTGTGTTGTAAATTGCAGGTCAGGTTCTGTGATGACCATAAGGTTCTGAGGTTATAATTTCAACAAGATTATGAAAAGGAGTCAAAGGCATGAAGATGGACTTAAAAAAAAAAAAAAAAGAAGTATAGCTGCTGATGCTAAAGGCAAAACAAGAAAGGAGTATGTGTGGGAATGAATGGAAAAGTTGAAGCTGCAGCCTTCTACTGCTTAGACGTGTGTTGGGACTGCTTGCACGTATTCTGTTTCTTGCTTGGAAGGGTATTTGATAATGAAAGGGAAACTTAAAAGAGCTTTTAGCTTTATGGCAGTTCTCCGTAGAATTGTAGAACCTCCCTAGGAGGAAAAAAATCACTTGAAGATTTGTCTTCTGAACGTCGTATTTACAGCTCAGCCATATTTCATATGTACAAAGTAATAGTTAAGCTTGGTCTGCTTTCACTGTTGTAGTGCTATTGGAATTGGCTGTGGTTTGGCAATTGGAAATTAAAGGACACAGCAGCAGTCATTGATTGAGGGATAAACTTGAGCAAAGAAAGGGAATATAAAGGGAAAGGTAGAAATGAAAGGGCCCACAGAAAGACACAGTGCAGAAGATGTAATTTGTCCTTCAGCTCAACAGTTGAGAGGAACTTGATCAGGAATTGTGAAGAGTTGTAGTTCTCCATCAGATAAAGATGTCAGTGCTGGCCTCTGAAGAACAAAGGCTTCTGATTTAGAGACAGAAACTGGCTTCTGAAGCCATGTGCTGAGGATTGGGTGCTCTTTTTTTTTAGTGTATAGGAGTATTAAAAGCCATCTGACAAACTTCTGTTACGTGATTGTATAGGGGTGATACCAAGAATTCATATTTGAGAAAGGCTCTTACAAAAGGGTTGGATATTAAGAGCATAGCATATTTTGGCGATTAAAAGGAAGATCTATTTACAACTACTTTTCTGGCCTTATTTTCTCATGTGTGCAATGGTGCTGTGTTAACTGCAATTTGGACAAAAATATTTGTTTCCTAACTTCCACTGGTCAAAACTACAGCTACTGAACCTAATATTAAAATAATTTCACATAAACAGAGGAGAGGCTCTGAGAGAAACAAAGATCTCTTATGCATGTGTCAAGTGTAAGTTTTTCACTAAGTTCAGTAGATGTAGTTCTAATAAATGAAAACTGTTTTTCTTGGTGGGGGGCGATGGATGACACAACTCGTTTTCTGAAAACACAGAAGAAAATGTTCCAAAAGAATTGAAAACTGTTAAAATATACCATGAACTAAAGGGAAGCACTCAGTGTCCTAATCGGTGTCAGTATAGCAAAACACGAATACTTGAGTATGTGGTGAACTTTTATAGTTAACACTTTGCATTTTATTAGAGTTATTGTTCCTGTGAAGGACATGGAAGTACAAGGCAATCTTGCCCCCTCCCCCTGCCCCATGAATGCATATTTAAGCTTTCTAGTTATTTATATGCCTATAGCCAAAATATATTTTTAGCAGTATTGATAAACTGTGGAAATACTGCATAAAATTACAACTTCTGCATGAGGTTATAGAGACACTGGAAAGCAAAACTACATTTTTCTTTCTTAAAAAGTGTGTGGGGAGGTGGTGTCACCCATGTAACCTTGGGTTTTTCCCCTATGACTTACACTGCTCCCATACTATGAAAGAAAGTACAGTGTTTGGAGTGTACAACAGAGTGGAAATCACAATGAACAGCAGCATCTCTTGTTTTCTTTTTTTGTTTTGTTTTTACTGTTTCAGTTGACCTTCATATCTGCTGCCTAGATTTTGCACAGCTTCAACAAACTAACTAGCATCATCATTGTCCTCCTCCATCTCTTACTCATCTTCATCCTCTTCCCTGGCAACCCCATGAGATTCAATGCTAAAGATCTGGCTTCGCTGGCCAGGCGACCATCAGGTTGCTTTGACAAGGAAGGAAAACTGAAGATTTGCAGAGTGGTCGGGGATGAAAAATTAATAGGTAAAAATGAATTGCACTGAAAACTACCCGTGGTTGATGCGCATGTTTTCTGCCGTTGTCGGCTTACAGTTTTGCTAATTACATATACCTCAGAGTTTTCAGTTTTCTTCATTACTGATGCTTGAGTGGTGCTAAATATCTTTCTAAATAAAGAAATTTAAAGTCAGCTCTTTAGTTTGCTCAAGTTTTCAAGTTTCCTTTGTCATGTACCTGAGAAACAGTACTCAGTCCTTAACATTATTATTTTTTTCTGTAAAGCAAGATTGTTTTTTACTACTAGTGATTGTTAGTCACCAGTCATTAGTTGCCATGTTTTACAGTTTAAATATCCAGTTCCTCAGGACCTGCCCCTCCCACCCCCCAAAACCTCTGTTCTTTTATCTTTATAGATTTTCCATGGCTCACTTCCCACCTCCTTTGCAGGTTTCTTCAGGCTTTTATGATCCTATTTTAAATGTCTTTCAATNCCAAAAACAAACCCCACAACAGCACAGACTCAATTATGATAAGGGGCTGAGAAAATTTTGTGCCACGTTTTCAGAATATTTTATACATCTTCTAATAACAAATAGCCAGAGTTTCTTGTGGGGGATGCAGCAAACTTCCTGGACAGAGTACTAGCATGCATCCACTTCTGGCTGTTTTGGGGTTCCTCAACAGGATTTTCTCCCCCTGTTCTCATCGTAGGCTGCATATGAAGCCCTGTCCAGTGAATATCTTATGTTTATAAGGATGTTTTGAATTTTTCTTCACTTACGAATACATTGAGTGCTAATATTGCTGCTAAAAAGCTTAGGCTGACCAGAGACAGACCAAACATTCATCTAGCCCAGTATCGTGGGCTATCCGTGCCATGGTCAGTGGTGGTACATTCTAGGAAAGCATTTAAGAAACTGTGCATGTGTAGGATGTTCCTATTGCCCAGTAAATCCTTCTGTCTCCCAGGAATGGGGATGCCATTATGATGCCTTGAGAGAAGGGTCATTTCTCTTGAGTCATTTTGGTCACTGTATATCCTATATACAGTATATACACTGTATATACTATCCACTGATAGACTTGTCATCATTAGTCTGATTAATCTTTGGACTTGCTTATTTTTCCCACTTAGGAGGATAGTGACTTTCCCAATCCTATATAAAAATACCTTTTATTAGAAAAAACTGCAGTGTGAATGTGATAGGATTCCTTCCTTCCGATGCCTGCAGGGTTCTGGAGGATGGAATTTAGTCTTAGCAGCGTCCTGTACTTGTACTGTAAAACAACATACTTGGATCTGATAACTGTGTTTTTAGATTTTAGCTGGTGGATGTGCATCAATTTATATTACATTATTTTCTGTATTGTTCTGGCACTTTAGTAGGTCTGGAAAGATCCAGGAACTTCAATTCCTTTTCCCAAAAAACCCCCCAGGTTATAACTGGAAACAGTTATTGTAAGTCCCAGTGCCTGTGAGTGTAAACCTTCCACTTTCTTGTGGGGGAAAAGCTATTTTGATTCTCAAATGTTATCTATTGAAACATCTTAATTGAAATTATCAAGAGGAAAAGATATTTTCATTTATTTATTTACTGTAACAAGACATCCCCCTGGTCGATATTATGGCTCTAGTGGTGGTCAGCTTTGAGGGAAGTACAAGAGTTCCACAGAGGCAGCTGTGGAATAACGTGACTGTAGGGTACAGCTGTTCTTCCAGCTCCCTAGCAATTCGAGGCTGGCTGCTGTCTGGAGACATGGGGTTTCATGTGCCCTCTGTAAAATAAAAAAGAATACATCTTGTCTAAAAAATGTTCCTTCCTCTGTTAAGTGATGTAGGATTTGTCAAAAAAGATTACGTTTGTCTGGGAGATCTGTATCTGTATATGTCTATAATAGGTATATGTATCATCTGTACCTACAGATATATATACAAGTACTTTTTTAAAAAGCAAAATGAAGCAATTTTAAAAATGGCTAGTTTAGGAAGAATAACTTTTTCAAGTTTTTTCACCCACTCACCAATCCTAAAGTTCTGAAACGTTCCCTGTTCTTAGAAGTTTGATTACGTGACTGCATGTGTGTATAAACACAAATATGTTGTTATTCCCATTGGTTAAGTGCTTTTTTAAAGTGTAGTAAAATACTAATAGCAAAGTGACCGTAACTATTTAGATCTCATTTGCTCATTTTTTTATTTTCTGAAAATTGTAAATTTAGATTAGCACGCTCTAATCTAAGTGGAATAGTAAATGTTTTTGTGTCTTAACAAGGATTACATTTAATCGCTTGAAATGATGGAAGCAAAAGCTGTTCCATGCTAAAGTAGCTGTTTCTGCTCCCATGTGAGGAAAAGAGAGAAAAGCAGAGAAAACACAGTTGAGTGTATGCCGCAGTCACCAATTCTCTCAGCTGCAGAGTAAAAGAAACCTTCTGGGAAGTTATTTGGCATTTAACAGCATGTTGTACACTGGCAGCTGCTGAGTGAAGCTGGCTTTTTTTGGTTAATGATTTTCTTTTCTGACCTTTATAACTAATGCATCTTCTTTAAGAAGCATTTAATGTGTGAAGACAAAAGGTTGTTTTTATTAATCTCTTACTTCTTTGCATACAGAACCGAGAGAGAGATGGTGCCGACTGAAAGGAAATCTGCTTTTTCTAATGAAAAATAAGGTAATTCATTTTCCTACTGCTTTTCTTGATGTGTTAGCCTAATCTGTAAGAACTTGAGTAATCCTTTTTTGTGATAGCTATTGGCATTGTGCATTTAGGGACAAAAAAATAAATCACTACTATTAGAATAGTGGAGATGGAAAAAAAAGCCCAAACCACTGTTTGTCTTCTATAAGGCTAGGTATTCTTCATGATATCAACATCCTTTAGCTGAATCATAAATAGTGTATGGCCAGGTTCTTCTCTTAACGTACACGGGTCTAAATCCAGAATTATTCCACCAAATCCACTGGAATAATGAAAGCAAAATCTCAGGGCTAAATGAGGTATTGTGGTAATGTTCAAGATGCAATTTAAGACCCCTGCTACAATTTTTTAGTGTGGTTTTGTAACTAAATTTGTTATGAAGAGTGGTGTTACTTCCTTTTCCTTTGTAAAGGGCAATTATATGCCTAAAATGAAGGACCTATTAAAATAGGGTCTGACCCTGACACACAATGGAAGTCTTGCAGGAGCTGCTGAGTGCCCTCATTTGCCATTGGCTTTATTAGGAGTTGAGGCCACTCATCCTCTGGAAGGAACACACACTCAAGTGTGGAATTGCTCTTTTTCTTACACTTGCTGTCTGACATTATGAACACTGCTTCTGTAGTTGCCTGAAAATAGCACTAGATTGTAAAGAATTAGGGAGTAGTATAAAGATTGAGATGCTTACCTGTTAACAGTAAGTATTTTATAATTGGCTCCTAGGATATTTTTATACTGTATGGACCAGCAGTTGGATGGGAATGATAGTACTGCTTGACAGATTGTATATTCTGTTTGAAAGACTTTTCCATGTGATATAGTGGCTTATTTTAATGTAGTGATGAATGTGCACATATGGTATCCTTTTAAAGCAGTATTTGCTTTCAAAGCACTGTTCAGGAGCATGTGATAGATTTCAGTATGTATGCAAACAAAATGAGTCAGTATGATGTAAGGGTTTTTCTGGCTTGAGTTTCATATGGCTGCCGTCCCCTGGGTGGTAAAAGGACCAACAGGTTTTATGTAGGTGAAAGCAAGCTCATGGCCACCCCTTTGTTGCGCCCTCATACATTATTGTTCTGCTGTATGACTTGCAGAAACTATTTTTAGTAAAGGGCTTTAAGTTTCAAACTACCATCGTCTTCTCCATGTTCCTCCAAGCGCCCTATTTTCATGGGAGCCTCTGGCATTTTGTAAAACAGTTTCAGGAAATATTTTGATCAACTTTGCAGCTGTGAAGAGAGGAGTAGGAGAGTTTTGCTGAAATCAAATGTAACTATCAGTTTGGCTCTGGAAATTTAGAGAATTAATGTTACTATACTAGAGGGTTTAGTGTGGATTGGTACTCAGGTTCATATGGTGTGTGGTGGTTTTTTCTGTGTTGGTTTTTTTTTTTTTTAATGTGTAGATGAGGTGCAGATGGATGGAATGAGGCAATCTCAGTTGGACCAGCAAATCAACCAACCTGCTAGGTCCACTCAGGCTGTTCAAATGCAAAGCTGTATTTTGAGAAACTTGGAGGATGAGACACCAGTTAATGGCTGATTACTGAAATGATTTAGGCTAACAGTAAATAAATGGTAATTCCCCTTGAAATGCTGTGTTTTGACTGAACCAGTTAAATAGGTGGGTGATTTTTATCTCTGTGTCTATGTCAGTGCTAGAAAACTGCATCTCATTCTGGTTTCCTTGTTTAAAGAAGTTTTCAAAATTTGCAGAAGTTATTGAAGGAACCAGGACATTTGACAAATTTTAGCTTATCAAAAAGGCTAGTGACTTGATTAATGTCAAAGTGTTTTCAAAAGGTGATTTTATCAGGTATTTTCTTTACTTAGGGAGATCAATTTCCAAGTTTTTCTCTTATTGTGAAGTCAGACAAATTCAGATGATTGCAGGATGATTGGCCACTGAAACCCAAGTGTGGTGAGATATAGTGGGTGCTCAGTTTTAAAATGTCACAACTTACTAGGCTCAGTACAGAGACCACTTGAGTGATTAAAGGGCAGTGTCTTACAATAGATCAAACTAAATGATGTAGCACTTCCTAGTCAGCTTATGTCCTAGGACTTTGTGAAATGGTCATTTTCAGAGGGTTCGTCTGTTGGGTACTGTAAAGGATAGCTTCTTTGACAAAGACAGATATCTCTTGAATCTCAAATCCTTGTTTCAAAGGATGCAACTTATAGGCATACTAAGTAAAACCAAAGGAATTTGTGTGCTGTGAGGACAGAAGGAAGCATACCTTGTATTTCTGTCTTTGTTTGTTTGTTTTTCTCTCCTTATCTCATTCTAGAAATGAACAGGCATTCCATCTGAAGCAGATTCTTGACATAGGAAATCATAGTTTGAATTTTGGGAGTGTAGTTTGCCAGTATAATAACCAAAAATAGTCAATATCAAGCATCTTAATAAGCATAGTTGCTAATTTTCGGCTTTTTAACATCCCACTGAAACCTTTGCTGATTCAAGTAATGTAATGTGTGAAAGATGTGCCCAGAACAGCACTGATGAAGCCACGTTCCTATTTTTGTTGTTGGAACCTGACTTAGCTTATGGCTTGACATGGAAGAGAAGTAACTCTGATGATTTAGAAGCTCATTTGAATGCTGAACAGTTAACTCCAGAAGTCACTGTCATGAAATGAAGACTGATTTGCTGCTATTCATTAATTGCTGTCAGAGGCACGTGCATGTCTGCATATACAAATGCTTATAGTTTAATGACAGACTCTCATTCTAGTTCAAATGTACATAAATTATACTACTTGTTTAAGAAGAATCTTCTCTATGAAATTGCAAAGGATGCTTCCTGACTTATCTGTGCTGTAAATCTTAAGTAGCATGGCAGTACATTTTCAGTGTAGGGAAAAAATGTGGTTTATTCCTCCACTTTATCATATTTGGATGCAGCAGAATAACCTATTAGGCAGCTTAAGGACATTTATTTTCCTTGGCCTAGTAGTGGAGTTGGTTATTTCGGACTTTGAGTGGGCTAAGTAGTAGACCTACTTGTAGGGCTGAGGCACAATCCAGCGTTTGCTAGTGTTAGTGAAACTTTTTTCCTTTGTAGACTTCAGTGTGTGGGTTTTTTTGTGGTGTGGGTAGTTGCGTAGTTTGGGGTTGGTTTTTTGGGGGGTGGGTGGGGTGGTGATTTTTTTGTTTGTTTGTTTGTTTTTTTTTTTTTTTCCAGATTAGTTCCCTACCATATTATGTTGGCTGTAGGTGGCAAAGTTATGGTAGTGAGGGTTCTGCAGGAGTGGCCTCTGTGAGGAAAAAGTTAGGGGCTCTGCAACAGACCCAGCACAGGACACAGCTGTGCCCATCAGCAAAGCAAGTGGTGGCTCTGGGAAAATGTATTTAAGAAAGAGCAAAATGCTGCACAGCAGTGAGGAGTGAGGAAGTGTGAGAAACAGCCCTGCAAACACCAAGGTCAGAGAAGAAGGAGAGGAAGGATCTGCTCCAGGTGCAGGAGCAGATATTCCCCTGCAGCCTGTGGAGGAGACCGTGCTGGAGCATGTGCCCTGAATGTTCTGCAGCCCGTGCTGGAGCAGGTTCTCCTGGAAGGAACTGTAGCCCATGGAGAGGACCCATACTGGAGGAGGTCTTCAATGTCTGCAGCCCATGGGAGGGACCCCGTGCTGGAGCTGGGGAAAAGCATGAGGAGGAGGAAGTGGCAGAGAGGAAGTGTTATGGACTGACCACAACCCTGTTTCTCATCCCCCCTGTGCCACTTTGGGGGTGGGGAGGAGGAGGTAGAGGAGTTGAGAATGAAGGAGTGAAGTTGAGCTTTGGGAAGAAGCGGGGCGGGAGGAAGCTGATTTAGTCCTTGTCTTTGTTTCTCATCATCCAGGTCTATTTTAATTGGCAATAAACTAAATTAATTTTCCCTGGGTCGAGTCTGTTTTGCCTATGATGGTAACTGGTAAGTGTTCTCTCTGTCTTCATCTTGACCCACGAACTTTTAAATTTTATTTTCTCACTCCCACTTCTTAACAGGACTGGTGGAGAGAGCAGCTGGGTGGGTGGCTGGCTGGCAGCCTGACACAGTCAACCAACCACAGATATGATCCCCTGTAGGAACTGTATGTTGTTAATACCTTCCTGGGTGAAGTCCTAAAAACTTGAGTTTACATGTATAGGCTTCCTGTCCACTTCTCAGGAAGTGGCAGATGTGTGCATTTGCATCCTATGAAACATCATCAGTATAGGATCCTTTTTGAAGGCAGTAGTTTTGAAACTGTGCTCCCTAAAGCCATGGTTAGCAGTGTGACTGGGCTGGGGAACCTAGTGCATGACAGGGCTTCCAGAGAAAAGTTTGACATCATGCTAATCTTGGAGCAATTCTTATGGATCCTAGTCCAAAATACTTAAAAATAGTATTATTACATAGTGTTTTCAAAACAGTTAAGATTTGGAACTAGACAGCAATACGTGCCTCACCTAAAGTATGTGATGTGTGGGTTATTTACTTATTTACTTAGATTCTACCCAATTCCAGCCTGGCAGGTACTTTCTTCCAGAACTCACGTGAATGGGAAATGGGGAGGAAGATTGCTGGGCAACAGTTGCTAATGCGTATAATAAGTATTATATACTTACGTGCCTTTTTTCATTGGCACAGGAGGAGACTTTTGATTAGAACTTCCAGATCTCTTTGGGGATTGAAGTATTGTGTACTGGTTTTGTTTTTAATTACAGATCAGAATTTATAGCAATGGTTTTCTCTTGGTGTTGTGTGTTGTGTGGGGCTTTTTTGGTGTGGTTTTTTTTTTTTTTTTTTTTTAAGGAACAGTGCATATTTTTATATCAAACATCATGTTGTCTCATTTCCTTGTGTTCTGTTCATAGGTCCTTCAGGATAATTTTCTGTGGTGGTTTTTTTTTTTTCTTCTCTCCCAGAAAGAAGTAAACAGATTACTTCAACCTTTTTCAATCTCTTGTAATCCTCATGCCAATTCAGGGCTGGATTTCACCACAACCCCCTCCCCTGCCACCTGTGGTTAAAAAACCTAAACTGTTGTTTGTTATATATGTGTGAATTTGGAGTGATTGCTACTGAAGTAAAAAAAGAAGCTACCTAACCCATCTATGGTTCATTTTCCTGTACACTAATATTCCCAAATGGTAATGCTGATACTTAGCCAGTTTTGTAAATTACTTTGCAATCTACACATAAAAAGATACACTAAAAAGTACAATTATGTTTTTGCATCTCAGTAATAGCTCCAGAGGGCCCATTATGTTCTATTGAGTAAACATTTTGACATTCCTACTTATTTTTGAATATGTATTTAGGAATTTATTTTAAAATGGATTTTTGATCAATAGTTTCCAATCTCCAGTAGTGGATTCTCTAGGAGAGCCATTAGTGTCTATTGTGTAAATCTTTCTTCGTTTGTGATTTAATGATCCTGTGGAGGTAACCATTCTAATCTATGAGGTCAGTTTGTCCATGCACTGGCTCAGTGTGCTCATGCTGCTTTTGTGTGTGGAAGGTTGCCTTTTAAGACTTTTATGATGTATTGATTTTTAAAAATTATCATGTAGAAGGAAAGAAGTTTAGTTTTGTGGATGACTGTATTTAAAATAAAAGCTGTTGTGAGTGCTGAAAGGATCTTAAATTAGCAGTCATATTTCATACATAAAATTATAAACCTGTCTTTTTTTTTTTTTTTTTTCTCTAATCTAAGCAATGTTGTGGCAGCAAAGTTGTATGGAATGTTCATACTGTAGTGAATCTACATGCTTGTTTCCTAACCCCCTAAAACCAAGGGATTTATATTGAAGAAATAACAGACTTAACTACGCAGGTGTAAATTGGAGTGCTATAATACACCTAATGCCAGGGAGAATTAAGTAAAAGGTGGTGAATATTTTGAGACTTCTCTTGTAATGAATTACCTTTCCTTAAACCAAAAGCATTGTTGGGCTTAAGATTTTGTACGCAAGATTAATGAACAAATCTAAATGGTTGTGCTGTCAATAATCGCAAGCTTTCTTGCAATGTTTGTGCAAGCTTAACATAAATTATGTTGTTACAGCATTTATCACAAGTGTAATGTATTATTAACAGTTGGCAGAAAAACCTCAAAGTAAGATCTCAGATTGACTCATAAATCAATAACCAGAGAACCACGTGCAAGGTAGAAATAATAGAATAATGACATACTTCTGAGGTTCTGATGTGAATTACGTTGTAATGCAGCTGTGAAAATGTTATTCAGGTTTTCATGGCATAGTTGTATGTAAGTTCTGCCATAAAAATGTGAGAATATATCAATGAATCTTCTCTGTAGTCAGGCAGGCATACACAATGTATTTTCAGCACTTCAGCATAGCTGTATAGCTTTAGTATTTTCCTTTCCAATTTGATATCTTTTACATATTCTTGCAGAGTGAGATTTGCTTTATTTATATTGCAGCTGTGGAGCCTTTTCTGGTCTGTTGGACTATGGGGTTTTCTCTGTGTGTGTGGTTTAGCATTCTGTAAGTCAGTGATCTCTCCAGGGCATCTTGAAATAAAAGTGTCTCTTCTGGTGAGGGATGTACTTTTTATAAACCATTTTTCAGCAGTGATTCCAATTTTCTAGAGCATGCTCTGTATCAGTTTAAGTGTTAAGGTCTGAGCAACCAGAATAAGTGTTGCTGCACTGTGTAGCATTGCTTTGGGATTGAATGTCATTGCTGATGTGTTTTTTGGCTAAGTACTACATGTATGATACTGGTTATGACCATGTTTTGCAATGTCTGTAAGCTGAGAAGCAGGTAAGTGAATCTACATCTGTAATATAATACCACTTCAGTAAGTTTCAGTGAAATATGTTGTTGCTGTGTTGCTAAGATTTTGATTTACAGTAGGAAGTGTGCTAAATAGAGAAGGAAGCAGAAAATGACAAAACCGTGGCATAGCAGATCTGGAAGCCATATCACCCCTTGCATGGCTCAAAAGTCTTAGTGTGTTTCTGAGCATTCTCAGACCCAACCTTGGGTGTACTTCTGTCTGCAATTAACTATGTGGGTTGTCTTCTTACTGTTGGAATGAGGTTTTTATATGTATATAACAATACACACATGTGCGTATACGTAAGTTAAATATGGGGCAGCGTTCAGTTAAGAACTCACGTGAATTCGGTTGTGTTGAGAGAAGGAATGTTGCCATGTGGGCTTTTTAACCTACCTTCGTAAGGTGGTGTGTCCTCTTACTGTAGTCATGCATTCAAGTCAGTGAGAGATCTTGTATATGTTTAAAGTCCCTTACTTATGCTGGCCCTATTTTTAAATAACCAGTTGTGTTGCCCCTTATGTTATACTGTAAAGACATTTTAGAATGCTAATTTTTTTTACATGCCTTAATTTAAATAGTAGAATTTTTTTTGAAGATTTCTTGATGTTTTTAGCCATAGTGGATTGGAAGAATGCTATGCAGAGAATTCTATGCTAGTTGAATGCTGTAAACTCTAGCCTAAACTAACTCTAAACCCCACTAAGCATGATATACCTAATACCAATGTAGTGTTAGGAGGGAGGAAACTGCTGTCTTCACACTGGCATAACCCTTGATTTCCTTAGTAGTTGTTCTTCTGAAGCAGTTGTAGTGCAGACCCAGACCTATATATTTTAGGAGTCCTGCAGACCACTGCAAGCCCAGTGATACCAGAACACCATGTCTCCTTGGGGTAGCAAGGGCACACTGAGCTTTTGTTGCTGAGAGTCTGTGCAGTACCACTGCATATGTGCTGACTGTTGTTACAGTCTACTTTCCAACAGTACTTGAAAATGCAGTTTATAACCATCAAGTAATAAGAACAATTATTTGCTCCTATTTTTACTATGAACTTGAAAGACTTTATATATCTTTTTTTTTTTTTCCAGCTTAACAGGATCCTGGCAAGCCCTACTGCCTTTTTGCCATCTTTGATTCCCTCATTTATCTTGGTGCTTCTCCTTCCTGCCTCCAGATGTTACTGACTTGCTCTCCAGATAGTGAAGCCCTCCCTTCCCTTACCCTGCTGTCGGAGGCAGACCTTTCTTAAAACCTCTGCTTGCTGTGATAATACTATTCTGTTTCCTGGTTTTCTTCTGTGTCTACTTTCATCTCTCGCTTAACTTGTTCCATACTGTCTTCCTTTCCTTTAGCTTTTTCGTGGCATAAGCATGCTTTAATCCTTCCTTTTTCGTGCTTACCTGTCCTTGACCTGCCTGCTTCCCCAGCTGTGCCCATTACTCTCTCTGATATCAGAAGTCCATTACTACTTAGTTTACAGTGTCACCCATTGATTTCCATCCCAGTATCCTCCCTGGTCCTGTTTCTATCCCTTATGCTCTACAGAACAGTGTTTTACTAATCTCCTTTGAGTAACCTCTTCTGAATGAGAGCTAAGAAGCATCTCTCTGGTTCATGCAACTCTCTGCCACTTCCAATGCTAGCTCACCCTCTGACTGTGACTCCATTTTCTCCTGGTCGTTCTCAACTTGTTCCTTTGACTGTTCTTTTTGAGGATTCACCATGTGCTGTACCTAGAGTTGAAGTATATATGAGAAAAATGTAACTTAAAAGTGCATATTCTTCAGTACTAAATTGCATCTAGATCTGCCCCAGTACCTGTTTGTCCAAACTACACTTTCATCTTGCCTTTCGGAGACCTCTTCCTGTGCATTTACCCATGAATTCAATTTCAACGGGAATCAAACAGCTGCTTAATCTTTCCTGTCAAGTTCTTCCTCCCATTGCTTTTGATGGCTCAAGCAAACTTCACTTCTCTTCCTGCTACTCATATTATTTTTAGCATTGCTTTCAACAGGAATGTGTTTCTAAGTACTCATTTTCTGGCTGTGACTGTGTTTTGCAGATTCTTTTTAAGATACACCACTCTTTCCAACTCTCTATCACCTAAAACTCTGGACTGGGATAATAATATTTTGCATTTTCATTTACTGAAACCTCCTCCTTTTGATCTTGGGAAAGATGAGATTTGGTTATATCCATTAGAGCTCTTGCAAAAATAGTTTTTCTAGGCTTTTTTTTTTTGACTGTTACTCTTTCCTTTGCATCTGCCTCTTGTGTCCTTCCTTTTGTGAGCTCTTTGTTTTCACTGTGAAGATTTTTCCTAGTCTCCAGTACCCTACCTGTTCTTTGTTTAAAATTCTTCTGATTCTGGGCTGTGTCCAGCACACAGTGCCTGCTTTCATAGACCTGTGAAACCAACAAGGACAAGACACTTACTAAAAAGTGTAATATCATTATCTTCCTTTAAGTTTTGCCTTCACAAATCTTCTTTGCTATGATGCTTACAAGAAGTTCACAATAAGAATGCCATTTTTTAATGTTCATTGGCTCTTATGTAGACTGACATGGGCTTGCATTTCTGTGTTGCATAAACTCTCCGGCTTTCTTGTGGTTTAACATCTGTTTTCTGTATCTATACAGTGGATAATATCATAGGGTCCCGTGGTCCTTGATCTGCATTCGTAAATGCTCTGGTGAGATATATATACATAGAGAGAGAGAGAGATAAAAACATTTAATCTGAATAAATCACTGAATTTGTGAGTGTTACCTAATAGAATTAGCTAGATTTTATTTGTTTATAGTTGTTTGTGTTCTCCACTATTCCTGCAGTAATTGGTATGTTATAATTGCATAATATATTGAATTGTATATGTTACATAATTAGCAGTAATCAAGTACCAATCTTGTTTAGCGTAGATACTTGTGTAGATAACTGTATTTAACAAAAGGTTATAGAGCATCCCCATGCGGTTCTGTCTTGGTTCACTGGCTCTTGCTGTATTTGGTGTTGCAGTGAACCCTGTGGTGGTTCTCAAAAGAGTGTGGGGTCTGGCAGATGTTTTTGTTAGGCAGCTTCATGCGTGGCTGCAGAGAGACTCCTGGGGCTGTGTAGGCATTCACTATTTGAGATAACTTTGCAGGATCAGGACTCTATTAGCTTCCATAGCTATTTTGGGAGGCTTGGGTGAGAATTTTATTGATGCAAGCTACGGTTTTTCGAGATGACTCTTACAGCTGTCTGGTTTTGGTGAGAGAAGACCTGATAGCTATATTGGAAACAAGAAAGGCTTTGAAACTCTATGCACAAGTGCCGAGTGGACAATGTGTAGCAGTCTCTAGCTGAGTAGACCGCAACTAAAATGCCTGGCAGTTACCTCATTGAATATTAGCTCTTAGCGTGTGAAAGAATCCTAGGGATGGAGGAAGACTAATAATACCAGTGGATTAACATGCTACACTAAGAGACAACTCCTGCTGCAATCTGTGACTCTGCACTGAAGGGAATCATGGCAATGTTTTGGTTTGTTTTGAGGTTGGGCTTGAAGAGCTGCTGGACCTGTGAAACTGTTTCACTTCACAATGCATTCCAGTGAAGAGCCCCTTAGGAAGATAAAACTGTACAAAGCCAAACACAGAACTGGCACTTTTGATTACGTTAATCTGAATAGGGATATTACTCCTAGGAGAACATGTTGTGAAAGAAAGTTTAAAGGCTGATCTTTGAAATAGTATACCTACATTTCTTTAGTGCTGAGTGACTAGTAGTCAAAGGAAGAACTGCCCACCTTTTATTTCAAAAATGAAGCAAACAAAAAACCCCACCCCCAAACCAAAGGGTTGCATCACTTTTCTTTTGTACAAGGCAGTAAACCAGTTTGTTAGGATACTGCTGCTAAACTCTTCCTTCACTGAAAGGGGTCTGTGCCCGATATGAAGTATTATTCATGCTTCATTATCCTGTTGGGTAGGTATTGTAGCCTGGCTGCCAGTTTGTGCACGCTGGGCTTTTCTATTGAATCAGTTTGTCTCATTTTAGAATATAACCTCCGTTTAAGTTGCTTTATATTTTGTTTATAATAGAAGTTGTCAGTAGATGGCAGCAGCAATCTCTTCAGATAATAGTTTTAGGTTACCAGCCAAATGAACATCTTATGCTAATGTTAACTAATCCTAAGGAAAAACACTCTACTGAAGTAATTCACTGAGGGCAAAACTTGCTTTTATTTTTGGCCTAAGGCAGGATTTTGAAGCCAGGGGCTGCTGATTAACCTCGGTTTAGGCTTTTGTGAGCAGGGTGATGAGAGAAGAAGGGAAGCCAGAGGAGTATATATACAGATAGAGTCATCTTGCAGCTGCAAAGTGATTGATGCCAGCCAGCCCAAGCAGTCTGTGGGTAGAGCCCTCTTGTACTGTCAAAGATGATCTTCTGGCTAGTCTGTGCTTGCCCCACCATATACTCATTAGTGAAAGCTGTATTTAGCAGAAGGGAGGAGAGGAGCTGTGCATATATACACATACATCAGGGTGCTGCTCTTTAAATTGNGAGCAGCCTGATCTATGCTGTACTCTCTGCCCCTTTAGGAAGTGAAGCATAAAGGGTTGTTTTGTTCTGCCCACATCCTTTCTTTTCTGTCCTCCTGAGGGGGATTGACTTAGGAGGATGTGCTATGGCTGCTGAAAAGTGCTTCAGGGAGGGGTTGTTTTCCTCCTTTTGAGGGCCTAACTGTATAACCCAGCTGCCATGACTCGGTTGCAGTAGGGATGAGGGGTGACTTCTATATGTCATCTTGGTATCAGCATGGGGATGAGTGTGGTGAGGACAAGGTCCTGGTCACACTGGGACCAGAAGGTGTTTCAGGATGGTGGTGGGAAGGGGAGGGAAAGAGGAGGTCGGCTAGATAGTGGTGAAGGGTGGCCACGCTTCCACAGGCTCCTGGCTGTGCCAAGAAGAAAAATGCGTGTTTTTATACCCATCTCTCACTCTGAGATTTAATGAGATTTTCTTTTTCCCTGAATAAGTCGAGTACCTCTGATTTATAAGAAAGGCTGTAGTGCTATTCTAACCTCACATTTGGTTTGTCAGCAGCTACTAATGAGTGTTAAGGACAGAACGGTGCCTTCTCCTTCACTATCTTCACTAAGCACTACTATTTACTATTCCCTTTCTTTTTCTGACCAACCCTGGGAACTGAGCTGAATTCTCCACAGTGCCACCAGAACTTCTTTGCTGAGTGATGATAGCTAACTTTAAGTCCAATGTTATAAAAGTGGTTATGTGTTTTGCCAAATGTGCACAGTTTGCACTTATCGGCACTGAATTTTTTTAATATTTTATCACTTGGTTGGTGAGGATACTGAGAGCCTATAGCTTTGCCTTCAGTTTTAGGTTTGAGTCTGTTTTGTTGGCATTAGCAAATGTTACCACCTCACTATACACCCCTTGTTCCTGGGCATCTATTAATGCAAGACATCTGCCCTTAATGACTTTGCGGTGTAATTTTTCCAAGCAATTGGTGAAGGACCTTGTAAAACTTTTTTTTTAAAAAGTTAATGTATGCTACACCAATGCTTCTGATAACTCTAACAGGGTTGTGATGTCACTTCTTCTACAAAACCTGTTAACTCTTTACCTTCCTGTTATTATTTTATTGCTGTAACTTTCTCTCATTTTATTCTGTAGTATAATTTCTACCCATTTGTCCAGTACAGAGGAGTTCTTCAATAGAAGGACTTGAAATCTACTATTATGTACCTGCTTGTAGAAGATTGGTAATACTAATCTCAGGCAAGGATTGGCCGGGATATTAACCTAACTTTAGTTTTTTAGGGTAAGTTAAACACCTTTTTTTTTTTTTTT
>WAAD01038759.1:140084-163791 GCA_013389945.1 Fregata magnificens
TTTTTTTCTTTTCTTTCCCCCTACCAGTCATTCTTTTCTGATCCATGGTGTGGACATACATAGAGGCAAAGTCTTCTAATTGATCCTGCAAATCTCACCAAACACTTTAAAGACCCATCCTACATTTTAAAAATGGTTTTAAGGTATTGGTGCTTGCTGTGTTTTGTCTTGGAATCTTCCTTTTTGTGGT
This sequence comes from Fregata magnificens, assembly GCA_013389945.1. Taxonomy (NCBI): domain Eukaryota; kingdom Metazoa; phylum Chordata; class Aves; order Suliformes; family Fregatidae; genus Fregata; species Fregata magnificens. The sequence continues at coordinate 140,275 of WAAD01038759.1, forward strand.
CACCAGTGATCACAGTGTGATTGTGTTAAAAAGGCAGAATCTGAGGCTTTTTCTGGTGCTGGTTGGAACAAGCTGTGCTGCACTTCTTTCTTACAGTTTCAGTTAACTTGCATGTGGGGACAAAAACCCAACACAACTCCATTCTATAATAATGTTTTGAAGTAATTTTAGGTTGAGAACTGTACTGAGAAACTAAGACAAACAGAATTCCTGTGGCGAAAAAATAATTAACACTTGAACAGTCACTATTAAAACTTAGGTGTTTATCTAGCCTATTCAAAAATATGTGAATTGAAGGAAAAAGTGTTTTTATATGTGTTAACACTAAACAATTTAAAGAATTATTTGAAGTGCTAAATAATCTAGAGTGGGGAGAATTGCAGGTGGGAATTAAAGCTATGTCAACAAAAGCCTGAAAAACTGTGACACTGTCCATGCTGCCATCCAAAGGTACGTGTTTAGCTTTTTGTGAACCTAAGTGTAGCTGACCAGCTTGACATGGTGGCAGCATAGCTGTAGCAGCCTGGTCTTCAGCTATCAGGTGTTTACCTCGGGTCATGGGCAAGCTTGTGGGCTCTTAGTGGAAAGCCAGCTGAGCCTTCCACCTGTACTGCTGCATAGATGTGTCCTGTGTGGCACTGTGAGTTAATGCTGTGAAAGGCTGTTACGTTATAGAAGAGGCACTGTGGGCTAAGTCATAGGCTATTGATAATAGTCAGAGGGTTTAAATACCACTGAAGTTTGACCTTTGTAAGGAAGCTTGATAGCCTCTCCTAGAAAACTTACGCAGTCTATGGCCTGGAGAGAAGCAATTTTTTAATTTATTTTGCTTCTATTTGACATGTTGCTTGGTTCTGAAAAAAAAAATTACTTTTGTTAAACTATTCTCTGCAGAGAAAGAAGGATTATTCTTAGGAAATAAACATGCTAAATTTTATCTGGCAGATTTTAAACTGGGAAGAAAATACCTTTTCTCCCCTTATCTCATCTTCCTAGTAAAGTGTAAAGCTTTCGCTTAATTTTTGGTTTTGGTTTTTTTGGGGGGTTTCTTTGCCCACCCCTCACCCCCCCAAGCCAAAAACAGTGGATATAGGATTTTGACTGGCAAAATCCTACTGATTTTAAAATTGATGATCTTGAAATGACAAGAAATATCCAAATAGTGTCACAGACTCAAAAATGCGAGACCTGGAAGGAAGTTCAGAATTTCTCATCCCTTCCATGTTATGGAACACAGGAAGGCTCTCTGCTCTGACGTGAGTTAGGTCAGTATAGCCTTTCCGCTGCTTCTGGAAACTCTGAAGCTGGGAGAGGAGAGAAAAGCATCTGGGGTAGCCTTCTGCCTCTGGGAATCTGCAGAGATACAGGGCTTTGTGTGTGTGTGTGTGGGTGTCGGGTTTTATTGTTGTTGTGGGTTTTTTTTTATTTTTTATTTTAGTGTTCACGGGGACACGTGGTAGAGCAAAACTCTTCATGCATAGTTGTCTTCTAATTTGCTAGCTGTCTTTCTTAGGCAGATTGTCTCCATGGCCAGAGCATGGATTTACCTGGTAGTCTTTGATCCAGTCTGGGCAACACAATTCATATTGCTGTTTCCTGATATAACAGACTGTCCCTCTGAGTTTCTGCCTGATGCTCATTCACACTTTGCACACTCATAAACTGCTTCACTTAAAATTAAAGTTGAGCTACTACTCTTCCATTGTTTTTAAAAAAAATTATATTCACTCGTTTTTTTTTTTCTGTTGTTTTTGGCAAACCGTTCAGATAAATATACTACAGTTAACAGAACTAATAGTTTGGTTTCTAGAATAAAAGAATAAAGATTTTTCAGTCCTAGTAGAGAAAAATTGGGAAGAAAAATCATTGAGACATTATTTGTGTATACTTATCATAAAATGAATGCATGACTATTTTAGGTATTCCAAAAACTTTAATAAAAACTATTAATTAGCCAACAGAACTATTGAGTAGCCAACAGTGCCAGAAATGGCACAAGGAAACATCTAAAATCTTGATCTGAATTTGGTTTAAAATGTGTGTTTCTTGAAGATAGACACAAAAGCTTTGTATTTTGCCTGAACAAATATCCCTTGACCTGATAATACAGGTAGATACTAGCCTGTTTGCTTGCTCTAGACTATTACATATGTTGATATAATGTTAAGCTTTAGAAAGTTTGCATATAATAACTCTAAAAGATGTGCGGGGCTGGTTTTCTACAACTCATGTTTCACATGGTCTGGCTGTAGTTGATCCATGATGTTGAGTAAAGCTTTCCAGATATGGCAGTGAGCACCCAAACTGGGTGTTTACCCTGTAGAGGTGCATTTGAATTGCACCTGTTCCCATTCTGGTCCACTGGTGTATTTTATTTCTTTCCTTATTGATAGTTTTAGTCTGACTACTTTTCTGTGACGTGGGGTCGCATGCCGGTCTTTTAAGTAAGTTCACACCTGAAATGTTCTGAATTTCTCTGTTGGGAAGAATAGGGGTCTCTACCTTGTGGAAGAATTGATCACATTCCCCTGTGCCTGCCCCCCCCCTCCTGCCCCTGATAAAATTGCTAGCAGAAAGGTAGGATGAATTTTCATACCTTATTTGAGAATGTGTCCTTGTTTATTCAGTGGTACGTTATTTTGGTGTTTAGCCAGGTTGAATGAACATGAAGACTTCTTACACCTAAGGCAGCATGAGACCAGGAACAAGTGTGTCATGGACAGGAATGCACTATTTGCCTTTTATTTATTTTATTTTATTTTATTAATGGAGACTCTGATTTTTCAGTGTCTGTGCCCTCCCCGCCCCCTGCCCCATACCAGATGCAAATATCTTTTGTCTAAATCTGCGAACTGTCTATGCTTTTAGCCTCTACATCACTATTTTTGCATTTGAAAACTTAGTTCAGACTGCTGTTTGGAGAGAAATATCTTCTTCAGTTTCTTTCTGCTTGGTGCTGGAAATAAGTTGGATATGTGTCTGACCTGCTAATGCTAACAATTCTGTCATCTTCCAAAACTCAGAAGAATGTGGAAATATTCTTCAGAGTGGTTTCTTTAGCTGTCACTTAAATAACAGGGAATCCAAATCTTCTTTGCATATGTGCAAGCTAATTTGCATGTTTTCAGCCCCGTTCTGCAGTATTCTACATATGCTTTTCTCTTGAATGGAGGAATATTCTTCTAATTCTTTTTCAAAAGAGGTTTTGAGTACATGTTTTAATTTATACAAAGTAGATAAATTGAGGATGAGGTGAAACTGTAATTAATTTGTTACTTGATTTCTTAATTGCTTACTCTCTTTTTTGATTATATGCCTTATTCCCCACCTTCCTTTTAGAAGGTGTTTATACTTGAGTGTAAAGCTCAAAGTTGAGAGAATCTTTATAGTGATCATTTCACTGGTCATCTGTGTTCCTAAACCAGACATTTGTAGTCGTACATTTTAAAACATTCTTTCCTGCCCACTGTGTAGAAAAACGGAACCTGAAAGCAAGGTCTCACCTCTTATGAAGAAAGCCGCATGATTTGTATGTAAACATTACAGGGTCAAATAAGTTATCAACAGAAGTGAGCTTATGTATTCTAGAAATTCTGATTAAGGAAACATGAACTGTGCTTCTGTGATCTTCTAGTAGATGCTTTCTGGTCTTTACTTCATCTCTCCCTGCTTGTCATGAATCAGGATTGTCTAGGTGACCCTGCTATGATGCGTTTATTGCTTCATATGCCTCCATTGTCTCCCTGACTCGTGGAAGAGGCCACTAAAGACAAGGCAGTTTTGCACTGAATTCTGCATTTCACCCCTTTAAGGTTATTATTCCTACCTGTGCCCTTCTTGCTTCTTGTCAGCAAGGAGTTCCCATCCCTGAAAGAAGCTTATAGGTTTTTTCCTGGTGCTAGATGCTACCTGAATTGTCACTGTTGTCTTCTAGGACAGTCCCAAAGATACACACTGAAACTTGCCAACAACATCAAAATACCCTTTTGGTGGAATGGTGGAATGATGGAATTTTGCTGACGATAGCTTAAGATCTTTAAATTTGATTTTCTACACGTCTTCCCATTTTTATGGGAAAGCTGAAATATTGCCATCTGCTTTTAAAATATATTAAAAATTTGCCTATTTAAGGATAGGAACATATTCTGTTAAAGTTGGAAGAAAATTTTCTTAGAGCTGTGCAGCTAGGAAAAAAAAAAATAAAGGCCTGGTATCGAGTCTTGTNCTTTCCAGTCAGGTAGGAGTTCCAAAACTGTAAATATTCAAATATTCTATTTGTACAGGAATATATATTTTCCTATCCAAAGTGAATAGAAAGCTGTTGAAGGAAGCCAGCTCTTGCCTATTAAGTAATATTGTTGTGGCTTGTAAAATAGGGAAATGGAATATCTGAAACTGCAGCTTTCATTTTGATGTATTGCTGGCTGTTATGCCTTTCAGGATTACAAAAGACATACTTAAGTATGAATTGCAGAATAATGTTAAGGGAAAAAATGTTACTTTTTGGCAGTGGTTTAAAATAAGTTAAACTTTAGAAATGTTCGGAGTCAGGTGTTCCCATTTTGATTCATTCCCTTGCATTAATATATCCCCAGCATTTTGTGTCATGAATGACCTTTTCCATTTCAAATTTAAAAAAAAAAAAGACTGAAATTAGAGAGGCAAGGCTTTTTCTCTTTTTCTTCTCCCACACTGAAATAGGAACATTTTCTAGTCCAATAAGTAAGCAAACATTTACAAATGGGGAAGGAGTAAAATTTTAGAGTGAGATGTTCCGTAAAACTGGAGTAAACACAGAATTTTCAATTAACTGGTAACAGAAGGAAAAAATTGGATAGGTTTTTTTTTTTTTTTTTTTTCCCTTGAAAGATTCAGGAGTCTGTGTGAAAGGGGTATTTGTGTGTGTGGGGGGGTTTTTTTTTTTTTTTTTTTTTTTTTCTGGGCAGCTCCTTCCGCATTACTGCCTGGTTTGTTTTTTTTTTTTTTTTTTTTTTTTTCTGGGCAGCTCCTTCCGCATTACTGCCTGGTTTTTTTTTTTTTTTTTTGGTTTTTTTTTTTTTTTGGATTGTGATATCTGAAGGCCATAGATATTGCCGGTCTTAGGCCAGGCCACCTTTCAAGACCCATGGAAGCCATGGACTCTAGCTAGAACTTGCCAGACTGTCTTCATGAGGTGTTTTGCTTTCCCCAGATCAGCAGGTTGTAACAAAGCCTCAATTCTGATTAGCTCTGCTGAAGTGTAGCCTAACACACTTGTACTTCTAGAAGGAGATTTAAGGTAAACTGCTTTCTAACAATTTCCAACCACCTCAACGTACCAGTGTAAAAAGTGAGCAGTGTGGTGGCTGTTTCACTGTATATTTGTGTGCCTCTATGTAAACATACATTAAAAATTGGAAGGAAGGTCAAGACTGTTCTCTCAACCTCTCTCGCAACAGTTCTATATGATTTACCATCATGGTGAGATCTTCTGCATCTGGATTCCTTCATTTAATGAAAAGGAAAAAAAAAAAAAAAAAGGTCTAAATGAGAAGTCAGCCAGCGCAAAGGGTGGTGTTGATACTATATACATCAGGAATTGGTGGTGGTAATTACTGAATTTTTGGGAAGAGCTTTGTGCATCAGATAAGTGGTTGCAGACCTGGTCATCTTTAATGCAGAAATGCTGTATGAATGCTGATATCTTTAGAGTAACGAGCTGATCATAAGAGACTGCTATTTTTAATTTCATCCAAAGGAGAGCAGCACTCATTCTGCAATATTTTAGTTATTTGCATCTGCATTGCTGCTGAATATCAGTTTGTGATTGTGCAAAGATGCATGGATAAACTTAACAAATATGGTGGATATGATGTATTAATTGCTTTAAAATATTACCACTAACTAATGCTACTCAATTTACTCTGTTATGACAAAAATAGAATAGACTCTTTCAGTTGGAAGGGACCTACAGCGATCATCTAGTCCGACTGCCTGACCAATTCAGAACAGACCAAAAGTTAAAGCATGTTATTAAGGGCATTGTCCAAATGCTTCTTCAACACTGACAGGCTTGGGACATCAACTGCATCTCTAGGAAGCCTTTTCTAGTGTTTGACCACCCGGTAAAGAAACACTTCCTAATGTCCAGTCTAAACCTTTCCTAGTGCAGCTTTGAACCACTCCCGCACATCCTATCACTGGATCCCAGGGAGAAGAGATCAGCACCTCCCTCTCCACTTCCCCTCCTCAGGAAGCTGTAGAGAGCAATGAGGTCGCCCCTCAGCCTCCTTTTCTCCAAACTAGACAAGCCCAAAGTCCTTAGCTGCTCCTCATAGGGCATGCCTTCTAGCCCTTTCACCAGCTTTGTTGCCCTCCTGGATGCATTCAAGGACCTTAACATCCTTCTTAAATTGTGGGGCCCAGAATGGCACACAGTACTCAAGGTGCGGCCGCGCCAACGCTGAATACAGTGGGATAATCACCTCTTTTGACTGGCTGGTTATACTGTGTTTGACACACCCCAGGATGCGGTTTGCCCTTTTGGCTGCCAGGGCACACTGCTGACTCATATTGAGCCTGCTGTTGACCGGCACCCCCAGATCCCTTTCTGCAGGGCTGCTCTCCAGCCACCCCTCTCCCATTTTATACTTGTGCCCAGCATTACTCTGTCCTAGGTGCAGAATCCGGCATTTGGACTTGTTGAATTTCATCCTGTTTCATTTCATTAATCATAGCCCAATGGTCTAATCTCTCTAGAATCCTCTGCAAGGCATCTTGTTCCTCAAGAGAGTCAACAGCACCTCCCAGTTTGATAACATCAGCAAACTTCCTAATGGTGCATTCAACTCCTGCATCCAGATGGTTGATAAATGTATTGAACCGAACCGGCCCTAGAATTGAACCCTGAGGAACACTGCTGGTGACTGGTCGCCAGCCAGATGTAGCCCCATTCACTACAACCCTTTGAGTTCTGCTCTTCAGCCAGTTCTTCACCCAGCGCACCGTGAAGCTGCTCATGCCACAGTTGGACAACTTGTCCAGAAAGATTATGTGAGGGACAGTATCCAAAGCCTTACTAAAATCCAGAAAAGCTACATCCACTGCCTTCCCTTCATCCACTAGGCGGGTAACCTTATCATAGAAGGATACAAAATTAGTTAAACAGGACTTTCCCTTTGTGAACCCCTGTTGACTGTACCTGATGATTGCTTTATTCTTTAAATGCATTTCAATAGTAGCCAGTATAATCTCTATAATTTTGCCAGGAACTGAGCTTAGACTGACAGGTCTAATGGAAGAGTAGGGGTGAAAATGTATATTGACTACTTTTGAAGTAAGAATCAAGTATGTTAATTCCCGAAGTAAGTGTGGATTTTCTTCTGTGGATTTCTTGTGAGTTTAACTCTTTCATATCTTGTGCAGGTGAAGGGGGTAAGAGAAGAGCAAGTGACAAGCGTGTGAAAAAAGGGAAGTGTTTGCCCCTTCCTTATGCTGTTTCCCCCCGAACCTCTTTCACACTAGATATTGCTTGGCCTACAGAACACTAAATGGAACGTGGCTTGTCAAGTACTAGCTAGCCACGTAAATTAACTTTCTTATCTCAAATTTAACAATTATCTTGAGTCCCCTACAGCAGGACCACAGTTTATGCTCCATAGCAGACACCTCAGTAAACTTCTTTAAACTCCTTCGCGGTCTCAGCAAACAATGATGTGTCCCTGCAATTCAATAATCAATTTGAGATTTTTAGAATCATAGAATCATAGAACACCAGATTGGAAGGGACCTCAAGGATCATCTGGTCCAACCTTTCTAGGCAAGAGCACAGTCTAGACAAGATGGCCCAGCACCCTTCCATCTGAGTCTTAAAAGTATCCAGTGTAGTGGATTATTACTCTGTTGGTTCAGGATGCCTCTAAAAGCTGGCTGAGAACAGTATTCGGAAACTTCCCTATAACTGGTAAAACCCTTAGATGCTGAGGGTAGGCGGAGTGAGATTCAGAAGTCCATAGAAGAAAAATTTTTCTGTAGTAACTGAATATTCTTTCAAAAAGTATCCTTTGATATGCTTCACATGAGACTTATCTTTAAAAAAAAAAATATGTATATGCGTTTTTGATTTCTTATTTAAAGAATGAGTATATTTTTGGAATTCCATAATACTGACTGTTTTGGTAGGCAAAAGGGTATATTATATTCTAATTAAAAGTTAATATAGGTTAAGCAAACTTTGAATTTTCCAAGTTTAGTTCTGTTTAACTTTCCATTAAGCAAACATTTGTGTTTAAGCAGAACTCTCCAAAGGCACAATTTAGGCATCTTTATCTTGCAATCAGTGTCAATATACCTTTTGTCTTTGAAAATTTTAAAAGGAATAGTGTATGTCAGTGTCATTCTTTCAAATTATAGAACTGAACGATAACCAAGTTCAGCAAATGTAGCCCATGAACTTTATTTGGAATAGTGCATGGTGCCAAAAATAACATTCCTTCATGTTGTTACAAATGACTGTATCACATGCTTCAGACTATCTTGTCTTTTTTGTCCTTTTTGGTGACATTAGATTTTGTGGTTCAGATGTATATTAATGTGCAGTTATGTTTGCTTGTAGTCGTACTTAAGACGGAAGTTTTGTAGCACAATCCACATTGCTTTATTAGTTAAAATTCTATACCAAAGAAAATCTATTGATTTTTATTTAATAACTTGATGTCAGCAATATAACAGCTTATGCTTTGTGTGTAATTTCATATTTGTCTACCAGTAATAGAGGTTACAATAACTGAGAGGCAGATAAGGTATAATGCTCTCCAAACTATTCCCATATGTCATTCATTTTGACTTCACGGAGAGTACTGTGGCCTTAAGCTTTTTAGGGTTATGCCCTTAGTATATGAAACATTTGAGATGAGATAATTCAAATTTAAACTCAACATTGCTGTTGAAGTGTTACAGTGATTTCTTAGATGAGTGAGATGTGCACATGCTGTATGCACACTAATGATGTTAAATATTCTCTCCAGCGGGAAAAATGTCCGGGTAGTACAAAACATGTTAAAATTGTAGAATGAACTAACTGGATGAAAGATAGTTTTCCGCATCATTAAAACACTTGTTTTCAAATGTCATAAAACTGATAAAATAAAGGAATCGAGGTTATTTCTTCAAGGATTAGACTAAATTATAAAGCAGTGGAAAATGCAAAATAAAGTATGTGCTGAATATATTTATAAAGATTAAAAATATGTACTGAACAGAAAGACAAAATTCCATGTGCTTTATTACATTAAGTGTATCAAGGATAAATGAGAAAGATGGCGAATCAAAATAAGCCAAGAAAAACATGAACATTTAAATTATTAAAAAGACATTTTTTTGTGTCTTGAGCTAGGAATCTGGTCTCTTTGGCTGGGTAGATTAGGAACATCTCAGAGGACTATTTAAAAATTCTCAAGGTTTTAGGCTTATTAATGACATTAGCAGTACATTATGTTGTGCTTTTTTCTTTTTCCTTTTTTTGAGGGGAAAACTTACTTATAAAAGCTCTGAAAATCCTACTTTATGATCTCACTAGCTTGAAAAAAGATCTTTCATTGCAATCTACCTACGGCAAGGTAGATTCAGAGATTTCAGGAGAAGCAACAAGTGTAAAATAGAACAGAGCTACCTTAAAATTGCATAATTGTGATGGTTACAACAATACTAATGTAAGTAATTCAGATACTTGTTTCTTCACAGAGATTGGTTGTGGATTAATTAAGGATTACCACAGTGCAGGAGTGTAATACTGTCCTATAGTAGGTCTTGTTTTGTGCTTTGCAGACCTCAGGAAGGTAGTAACTTGACTGAGCCTTTTCAGGTCTTGAAATCACTTTGTTTTTGTTCTTCTTTGTTACTAAGAGACTCAGCTGTACTATGTATACTTCTACTTTGCTGCTGCAACTGACTGAAAGCCAAACAACGGAATAGGTATGTGGTTTGTTTTCCAAGAATTGATTGCTGACATTCATCCCTCTTCCATGCTTTTCATAGGGTGATATGGAGACAGTATCAGTCATAGTGGAAGAAGTTGTTGAGAAAGTGCTCCTTCAGTAGCTGAGATTCCCAAATGGGAGATGAATACGCTGTTAAATCATGCTCCAACAATCATGACTGTTGGAGATCTTAGAAAATATTTTGTTTTGTGGGTAGGAACATGGATGGGATAGTGTTGGTTAACGTAAAACGCAGGGCAAGAGGATCAGTAAGGTTCAGTGAAGAACGGCACCTAGAGAAACAGCAACTTTAAAGGTGGTGAATATAAAAGAAAATATTGAAATTCTTCTTATGGATTCTTTTCCTGCTCAGTTGGAATTTGAATATATGTGGAACTATGTCTTAAAGGGTGCTTTTTCAAAATGTACAGAACGTGCTTTACCTTCCGTGGTTCTTTTCCCTCACCGGTAGCAGGGCAGCCTGCTGTCTCTTGTAATAGCATTGCCTTTCTGCATACTGACTTTTCTCAGTGTAGAAGCAAGTGACCTTTCGTTCTTAAGGAACTGCAGAAATTGCAGTTGAGTTGGGTCTATTCACCAAATAGGTCATATTCTCTGCACCAGTTTGATCCTGCTGTCCAGAATTTGATGATCAGACCTGTAGAGCAGTGACTGCTGTAATTAATTCTTCATTGTAGCATTCATTTAGGTTGCTCTTTAAAAAAAAAAAAGAATAAAATTTTGGAATTCTGGCAGCTATTGTATATTGTTGTGTCTCAATTTCCTCCTGATTTCTGTAAGTGAGAGCTGGAAATGCAGTTTGCTTTGTGTGGGCTTGCTTTCATTAAATGGACTGAGAGGAAGAGATGCTTATGAAGTGTCACGGTTCCAGACTCCTGTGTCCAAGGCGCTAAGCCTGAAGAGCTCCTAAGGGAATGTGCATTCTATCTGGTAAGCACTTGACCACATACGCAATGTTGGACTGATGGTCCTTTTTTTTCCACAAGCCAGGGTCGTTTGTTTCCTGAACGCTTCGAACCGGGGTTTTTCTACCCTGGTATATAAGTTATTTAGCCCCTTCCTTGGGCTTCATTCTTGTCAAATTGTTGCAGGGATATTATCTGTTTCAGCTGTTCTTTTAATCTAGTTGCCTCATCTGGGACTTGATGTAGTTTAGTTTAGTCAGGTCTTTTTGTTTCTTCCATTTTCATTCTCTTCATCTCTGTTGGCTTTCTCTCCCTGTTTCTTGAGGGAGAGGTTCTTCTGTCTTCCAGTTCTGTGTGAAATCCCCAGTTCTCCATCTGCCTCCTAGTTTTGTTTTCCCCTATAGCTCTCCTTGTCCTCCCATTTTGTCCAGTTTCTCCATTTTCATCCCAACATTCTTTTTTGGATTAGCTATCTTCTGTTTTCATTTTGTACTGGATTTTTTTCCTTATTTTTCATGTGATCCATGTTTTAGATGCTACGTAATTTCAGTGTTACGAGGCATATCAGTATTACGCTGCAATTTTTAAGAAGCCATTAAACTTGACGTATTTTGCGACTCTCACTATTGTATGTTATAATAATTATTCCTAACTATTAATCAAGATAGACTAGTAACTTATATAATGAACTAATTCTTTGCCACGTTATTAAAGTAAATTATTATTTACTTATGTGGGGAATATTTTAGGTATGTTAGAAAGGATGTTGTAAGGATGGAAAACATTAAAATGGTTCCATTAACAAACTGTGATTGTTTTTTCCATCTACTGAAGAGTCTAATTGTTCAAGAGGTTGAATGACTTCAACACCCACTCATCATTCACCATGCAATAAGAAACACTGTGCCTCCTAAATCAAATTTTAACAATCTGCTCCCAATTTAACACCCATTTAACCTTTTGAGCCTAATTATTTTTCAATAAACCAGCTAAATCAGTAGCCTATCTTATAATGCCAGCCAATTTTCACTTCTAAGTAGAGCATTTCTTAATATTTGGAATTGAAGATACGTTGGGCTACAGCTGCAAGACTACTGCAGTTCTTCTTGCTGCTAAAAGAATGCAAATTTGTCCGATATAATTCTATGTGCGCTGACAGTGACCTTACTGCTAGAACTTGCTGTGACTTTTGTTGACTTACTGACAGCAAGCTCTCAAGTGCCCTTCAGTTTAAATACAGGGTACGGAATTAAATCTGCACTTCTTAAGAATAACTGAAAAGCTGATGGACCTCAAATTTAGCAGATTCCTAAATTTAATTTTCAATAAAGGAAACTTGTTGCTCAAAATTTTAAAGCTATTGCTATTTCAAAACCAATTACAGCATTGCGTTAAAATTCTGCTCATCTTAGCCACAAAATTCAAGGTGCTGAAGTTTTCTGCAGTATAAATTCAATTGCATTATGCTTGTCCTCTGTTATGCTAATTCATTTTACTTCTATAGAGGCTGGGTGAAAATCATAGAAGAGGGCTATAATTATGCTTTGTTTATGACTAGTAGGCAAGGACTGCAGAGAGAAAGTGTGGGGGTTTTCCCTTCGGGTTTTTTTTGTTGTTTGTTTGTTTGTTTTTCCCCTGGCTCCCCAAACCAAAAATTTAAAGATATATGTAGTATTAGGCTTGCCCATCTTATTCAATTAGTCCCATAACTTAAAGTTTGAGACGTGTTATCCAAAAAGTCTTTTGGGGCCAAGACTGAGCCAAGCAGGCAGTGCAGGAGGAGCACTGTTCGGCTTTTGCTGTCTGGGAGAAAGGCAAATGTTTGCTTTGACGTCATCCCTCGAGCTGGATCGTGCTCCCGTTGCCTGAGGTTTCCCTGGGGTGGGGCAGAGTTGAATGTGTGCAGGGCAGATGGCAGGCTTCTGCCACACCAGCCCTCCTGAGCATCTTTGGAAGAGCTGCCCTTGCCCTCACTCTGGAGCCCTGTGCTGTTTCCTTGAAGTAGGAAACCTATGGACTAGCAATCTCTTAGTTACATGAAGGCTCCGTGTTGACCTGTTTGTCTCAGATTACACTGTCCTCCTCTACAGGGCTTATGTCTCTGCTGAAGCGTGAGTTTTCTTGTTTTGATCCGTTCTCTTTCAGTACCCTTTAAAAGAAATACGGTAAATAAGTTTTTCTTTTCAGCTAAATACTAGAAATATCATGAGGCAAATCAGCTGTCACGTAAATACCTGTCAAAATAATAAATTGACTACAAAACTCTTCTGACTGATCACAAAAACATGAATCAGAGTCATGAATTGATCTGTTTTGAGAACTGGCATATTTAAAGAATGCCTTTGGTGCAGTGGATGGGAATATAAATGGAAAGTAGGAGAAGGAAGTCAAGGGGCTCCAGGACGGCGGGTTGTCAAAGCCGGACCCTGGCAGATAGTATGTAGCCATGGATGGCTAGGAAGGTAACAAGCTGCACCTTCCACAGGTGAGCTATTTGTTGCAGAAGAAACTCCAGGAGAAACAAACCCAAAACAATTCCCCCCAACAATTCTGTTACTAGCAATTGTGTACAAATTTCATGAATCAAGAAATGCTGCTGGACGTCTGTTACCCAACTTCCCCTTCTGTTTGTGGGTGGGGTTTTTTGGTTTGTGGTTGTTGGTGGTTGTGTGTGTGGGGGGTTTTTTTGTGTTTTTTTTTTTTTTTTAAAGCCCTTTTCTGCATTTCATCTTTGATCCATCTAGGATGGAAGCATTAATTGTTTGCGGAAATTACGGAAAATTTGGCAACTGCTTTCGATAATCATTTCGTAGCTTTAGGTCTCTTCAACTGTATTTTTGGTTTTGTTGTCTAATTTGATGTACCAAGTGATTTGGGAATCTTCTGTGGGAAGCAAAATTCATACTCTATTCTGGCCATGAATAAGTAGATGTTTGTTATATGTAACTTTGTTACTGATAATTAAAACAATCTTTAGTCATTAGTATGCAGTTTATAAATGTATGGATGTGAAAGAATATAAAGATGGGAGGAACACCCAATAAACAAAACATGCTGCTGTTTGTGAACACAGGAAAAACTCCTTACTTGAACAAAAAAAAAAAAAAAAAGATTTGGCATGGAAAGTTGCGTCTACTTAGTGTATTCCATATAGAAAAATAATAGTGAAAGATTAAAGCAAAAGGTTGACTCCTGGATTGCCAGCAGTATTTTGTACAGTTGATGTATTGAACAGCAGGTTTGGCACAAATACATTGATATGCCAGGTGGGGTTTTTCTTGAAGGTCAGCTGCTATACCAGGTGAAAATTGCTTGCTCAGTCAGGTGGCACTTTTACTAGTGACAGTATTTTTAACAAATGGATTTATTTATTTTGCTATGGATTCTAAAAAAAATTCTATTATCTTGAGCTTTATTAGTTCTGGGTTTAGCTTTATTATTTTGTAGACTTGGCAGTAATAGAATGATGCCCTTTGTCTTGTTGCTTTAAGCGTCATCCAAAAGGCTTAAATGCTCAAAAAGTGTCAGGGGACAAAAAAGCAGCTGAACCTTGACTGGTTTTAAATTAGTTCAGTTCGACTTCAGCCAGCAGATCTGCATCTGTTAATGCCACATGAGGCTCTGGCATAATAGGCAAAGGCCACTGATGTTGTAACTGTAATATGTAAAGTCTTCATAGACTGACAGGAAAGTATATCAGCTTTCTCCCTCACTCATTTTAGTTCCTATTCTGTTGACAACTTCCCCAGCTCTCCTCTTTGAAATTTGTCATTTACACATGTTTCTAATTTGGGCAGTTGTACAAGAGAGAAGAAAAAATATGAATTAATATGGTGGTGATGGTGATAGGTGAGGCTGTTAATTTGTTTTCTTTTAGCACTTTTTGAGCTGACAGTCTCAAGGTTTGGTATACAAGTGTTTTGTGCAGGACAGGTGGGAATGAAGATAGATTTTATATTATAATTTGTAGTATCCTTAGTATCATGAGCAAGTCAAACTAACCTTACAATTTTGTGCAGTCTCTGTTCTGCTGTGTTGTACCTTCTAATTTATAGCCCTAAAGAGCTGTTCTAGATCTACCCTGTCTTTAGACTGTAATGTTGTTCCCCTCTGCTCCATTGCACAGAGCTCTACATCTGCAAAGAAGCAGGACGTAGAGATTGAAAATGTGGAAAATCTCTAGATATCTAATTAAGCCATGTCTTAGGTCTTCATCTCATACTTCTTAATATAAACAAATGAATATAAGTTTATCTTCATGGTAACTGGATTTTAGAAGTGGAAAAATCAGTGTTAAATGTCCCAAAAATCTGAAAAAAGTAATTTGGAAATTTTTCTTGGAACTCAGTCATTTTGTTTTGAGAAATCTTTGTTTTAAATTGAGACGGTGATTTGAGTATATGCTACTCTGGATGAGGTTTGTCTGTTCTGCTGCAAGTACCACAGTAAATTTGTGCTCTAAGCAGCATGCTGATTACATTAGAGAGAGAATCATTATCTTTGCTTGAAGTGATTTGAGATTATTTTCCCTAGATCAGCTAGTCCATGAGGTTCTTTAAGCATGCAGCAGACTTCTTTCCCTTTATGTGCTAAATGGTTGCCTGAAAAAATAAATGTGGTGTCTCAATGTGTTGCTTTTTCAAGTCAGATGTTTGAATTTGTGTGTGTGTGTGCAAGTGCATGTGTGTGTATACCAGTAAGGATGTGATATGAGGGAAGCAGTGATAAGCACTTGAGAAGGCATCACAAACTGCACATACAAACTTTGAAAATTATTGTGAGTAAATAATCTTGCTACAGGAGAACAATATATGGCGCACAATGCATAGCACAAAGTTGTTTTTATTCTTCTCTTTAGGTTTGTGAGAAATGCCGGAGATCCCCATTGACTGTTTTCTGTCTGAGTGACAGAACTGGGATCCAGCATGTAATTTCGAGGGGGTGGTTGAAAAGCTCGTTAGCCCAGCATGTGTCTTATCCTATGCCAGCCAGTATTTTACTGTTTTTCAAAACATGTTCTAAAAAGTAATTTACTGGTTTTTTCTCTACTCCAAGTTCATAAATGGCTTAAAATAATCTGATTAAGGTCAAGGATGTTAACATGTGCTACAAGCTGTGAGTATTTTTACACTCCTATATGAATTTTTTAAACTGTATTTTGTTTACACGTTCCTCAAGGTGCTGTGCAGTTAAACTACAGTCATGGTAGTTTTCAGGGCATTGTGAAATAGGGGATTCTGTTGTTCTGCTGAGGCTTCTAAAATGATGATACGAAGTGCTCCCTAGAGACAGTTGTTTAAAAAAATCTATTATTAGTATTTGACTGAGGGCAGAGTAGTGATTGATTTTTTTTTTTTTTTTTTAAAGCATTTTTAGTGTGCCCAATTTCTTGGTGCACCCTCATAGCTTACTGGCAAAATTAATTGCTTTAACCCTAATAGTTATCCTGCCTCTTTCTCCTTCTTTGTGCTGGCAGTTAACTGAAATTCTCAAATTTATGATGCTAAGTGTACATTTTGACATGAATATTTTCCCCTGTAAACCATCTGAACTATTTATCTAAACAAAATATCTAAATGCTTTGGGTCATGCTGAATACTAGCGGCGTATGCTGGTAAAGTAATTGTTCATTTCTTGAAATAATGTGTAGTCCTTATTGTGCTTTGCCTTTTGATAGAGGACACTTGGATTCTAGCTGTATCACAGTACCGGTGTTTCCCTTGCACTAAAGAAAATTCTTTTTGATACGAAGAAGTTCACTAGTCCTAAAAAAAGACTGTATCGGCCTTTCCTCCTTCAGGTAAATGAAGTGATATACTGGGGAGTGAAGGAGTGATTTGTGACAAGAGTAGGCTTTGCCTGGGTATGTCTCCCACCAACCCTCTGTCCCATTTTACATAGCAGTGTTTAACTTTCTGTGGAGCCGAGTAGCTCAAATCAAGAAGGTGCTACCAGCTCTCTGCTATACAGACCTGATCCATGGAAAGTATAGTTTGCCTAGTGTTCCCCTATGCCTTTATGCCCAAATACTTTCTGTGCTAAACTGGCATGATATCAAAGTAACTTCTATGACTTTGGTGAAGCTAATGAGTTTCACTTTAAAATGCACGGATGTGATGATGGGGTCCTATATTTTTTCAGAGTCGTATCTTCTTTCTTACAGTAGAATAGGTGAACAGAAGAGAAGAATGTGTTGAGTGAAGAATCAGCAGGTTTGTTAGGGCTGTGGGAAGGATTGAGGAGAGGTGGTTAAGGATTCTGCAAATACATGTATGTACATATATGTTTTCTGTAATGTTCACTGGACTGTAAAATGGAAAAGTATTAGCCAAGAATTTTATAGCAGCTAGGCTATTTTGAAGCCTGGTAAATTTTACCTTCAGAGATTCCCCGCCCACACACACACACTTCTTCGGGAGGCAATCTGTTTTAGAATTGAAGGGAGATTCTCAAAATGTCCACACGGAAATGGAAAAATTGCCCCAGTAGCAGTTTCCCAGTCCGTGCTTGGGGGGATTATTCTCTAAACTTTCAGATAACACTGGAATATTAAAAGAGGGATGGTTTACTTCAATTCGTTATGGTTGAGCTCTCGATGTGCAACAGGCTTGTTTTCTTCAGGATACTTTAAAAGGGTATTGAATAATTACATCTGTGGGCTTTGCATGTGAAAAAAGGATGGATACATTTAAAAAAGAAATGGAGAGCAGTCTCAGTAGTTACAGATTTAGCTAGGATGCAATAAGATATTTTTTCTTTGTGAAGAGATAATAGAAATAATATAGCTAGTGTTAGGAATCAGCTCTCCACGTGATTTGGCTGTCTGAATTCATAAGAATATTGCTATGCTAATAGACCTACACTGTAGTGAAGAAAGATGATTTCTAATGGCCTTGACAATAGCTGGGAAATCACCCCTGGAAATCTACATATACAAATCAAATAATACACTGGCACATAGAAATGAATTGCTGATCCCAGGGCCATTTCTTTCAGATTTAATAATAAACCAGCAAAACCTGGTGCAGTGAAAAGACTTCTGCCCGAATGTGTGCCCCAATGTAACAGCAGTCCTTCTCCCCCCCNCGCCCCTCGTCTTCCTTTTGTGGGTAAGTAAGGCTAATAATTCTAAATGTAATGAAAATGTCCAGTAGTCCTAACTTCTGTGATAAGTTCCAACCAAGTCACCAATATATGCAGTAATTATGAATGCTTTTATTGTCTATTATGTACTTGATGTTTTTAATTAAGTCTCAAAACCCTCCCAAATATCCCTTTCTTCTGTTCCTCTAATTAAGCCTCTGCTAAAGTGAGAGAATAATGTGAGTAGAATGAAAGCTATATTCTAGTAGAAAACCCACTATGTTTCAAAATGACTTGTCTAATGGTGGTATGAATTGCACTGTGTTCCAAGTTTGGGCCAGAGAAGAATATAGGTTTTTTTCCTTTGTTTTAAGATAGTACAAACTATTGTTTTATCCTTAAATTGCATCACAAGTTTTGCTTTCAAGGGCAAACCGCTGATCTGCCTTGCATTTGACAATCCTGCATTCATCAACTGAGAACTTTATAAAATCCCAAACTGTAACTTTGAAATTTTTTTTTTCTCAGTTTTCCATGTAAACATAGTAGGTGGGGCTGTGAGCTTTGAATGACTTTGTGCAAGCTGAAAGAGTAGGGACACAGCTATTTGAGCAGATCTGGAGCTAGATTGAACAGAGCAAGTAGGAGGAATCACTTGCATTCTCTGACTTTGCTAGCTGTCTAGGAGTCCGCAGCTGGAAGATGTCCTTCATTTTTGCTCTAAGATTGTACACACTGGCCTGTTCTGTGAGGTTCTTCCCTACCAGTGTCATCACCCTGGACGGTTTTGTTTGTAGAACTGCAATTGTTGCTTGTTAGTTGAGGAACTTGGAGTTTCTCATAATTTCTGTGAGTAATTTGCCCAAGAGTGCAAACTCTGCAGGCTGTCTTTAAATAGTGTATATTTATAATGTTTTATTGTAGAATCATTATCAAAATTCATATGGTAGTTTTTTCATTGAGTCTTATCATTTATGATAGGGTTGGTCTTGGAACTAGCAAATGGAAACCTTAATCAATTTATCTGATCAAAGCAATTCATTCAAAATTCAGCTTTATATATCTAAGAGCAACAATTTGAAGAAAAGGGTAATATTCTTCTTTCAGCATATGCAGCGTTGATACCTCATGAGCAAAGACTGCCTCCAGAAGAGGGAAGGGTGGGCATGGCTGGAAGACAACCTGTTTCAGGCGAGTAGGTCGAAGTGATTTTTTTATTTTTGTTTTTTATTTTTCTCCTCTGTATGGAAGGGAAATTAGAAGGTAGTTTTATTGCATTCAGCAGCACTGGGCCTTAAGGGGAGTCCAAGTGATATAAATGAGCTTTGGTTCATTTTGTATAACTTCTGTGAATATGAAAATACTTTTTCACTGTATGCAGTCCCAAAATAGTGTTTTCCCTCTTGTCTTTGGTAGCCTTCCAAAATGAGAACCATTACAGTAAGTCTGTTTAATTTTTCTGACCTGGGTCAGAGAAGTGTTCTCGTTTATCTTGTGAAGAATTGTGAATTGCATAGATTTGTCTTTCAGAAATGATTAATTTCTCGCAGTTAGTTTACGTTTGTACTTCCATTTTAAAGAAAGGATTCCCTTGTGTATAGAATACTGTGTTTCTTTCTCCCTCTGTTAGTGGAGAGTTCAAAAGAGTAACTCCAGAATAAAGAAGCTTTGATTGCTTCCTTATAATCTGTAAAAATTCTGATATATTTATCTATCATAGTGGTAAGTGGTGAAACTGTCCTGTTATCTTTGGTTAGATGTCACTTCACATACATACCTCACTGATAGTCCTGGGGCTGAAAAGAACAGACTAGATGCTGCTTTCAGTGTTGTTCTTCACAAAATCCTATTTAACGTCAAGAGAAACAGAAGTAGAGGATTTCTAACTCATCTTGTAGTTGAGCCCTGAAAAACGGTTTGGGACACCGAGGCTTCTCACAAGGCTTGGTTGGAAGAAACTGTATTTAATTTAGGTTTTAACTTTCTGATGTGCATCTATTGTGCATCTGAGTTAGAGACTTGAAACAGTTTTGAGTGTTGAACAGTATATATGTGGCTTGTTACTGAGACCAGGAAGCATCAAAACTCTTCTGATCAAATTCAGGGGTCTCTAGTATGATTTAAACACCAGTAACGTATTAGATTGTTGTCATAGACTGTGGGGTTTTTTATTATAGTTATTACTTTAAATTATGTTACTTGTTTTTAAATCAGTGTAGCACATTGTAATTTTCAAGTCAGTTAGTATATGGAGTTGCTTACTGAAAGTTAGTCTCTGTTTCAACCTCTGTTGGCTAAATAAATATGTAGTTGCCTAATGTATCTTATGTATTGATTTTGGGACTCTGGATGTGACTGTCTGTGATCTAAACAGTATGTCCCTGATGCCAGACACTGCTATTTGTTATTTCAGCTTTTCTGTAATGCAGTTTTGTGCAACACTTAAACTATACAGAAGAGAGCAAAACATACAGTACTTGATGGTGTCAACTTTCCTGTTATTAAAAAACTATTAAAAAAAAAAAAAACCAAACCCCAAAGCTCTTCAAAAACACGTCAGATGACTGAGACTGTTATTGAAGAATGTTTTTGTAGTCTATAGAGCTACATTTATGTTATGATTGTGTTATTCCCCAGATCAAAGTTACAAAATAGATGACTAGAAAGACGAGCTTCAGCTGTCTGAGAGCTTTAAAAGACAGACAGACAGGCAGTCACTGCTTTTGAGAAATTTCATTCATTAAACACAGTAGGAATATAATATTCCAAATGAGATAAGAAATTTAAATTATTTAATTGTGGGGTAATGCCAAATTGCTTGTAGCTTTTTTGTATCATGAGTGGTTTTAAGGATATTACTGGTTGAATGCATTTCAGGTTCTTAACTATAGCAAAACTGCTATTTCAAGTCCTTTTGTTCTCCTGGGGCTCTCCTTTTGAAGACCAACACCTTCAGTCACGAGACTGTTAAAAAACCGGAGCAAGGTTTCTGTTGGCAGAGGCAACTGTTGATTTAGCCCCTCTGTGTGTGTGTCTGCTCCATTTTGAGCAAATCATTTGGCTTCAGTCTGTTGGGATTCACAGATATGCTGAAGTGTAGATTTTGAGGAAGCTCTAGAACAGAACGTTGTGGGGCAGAAAAAGCTGGACTATGCTGCCACATGAATATGCAAAGTTTGAATTATGAGACATACCAGACAGGTTCTTGAATCCATGCCCTGCCAACAGTATAGGCATAACTAGTACAATAATTTTCTTTGACTTTTCAGAGATGGTGAGCTAATGAGAAGCAGAAGCGTGGGGAGAAATTGTGGACATTGATTTAGACCAGATCATCTTCTACTTTCCTCTGTCACCAGGCAATTCTTAAGGTCAGAACTTCACATGAGCTAATCAAGTGTGAGATTAAATCATTAGAAGCAGTGGCAGAGGCTGTGAGGGAAATGAGTCTTTTCTGTTTCTATGTAACCTCAAGTTCACTGTGAAATGGTACACAAGGACCTTGCTGATTCGAAAGAGGCAATACTGGTCAATAACATGTTCATTTGGCAGTAACTCTAGTGTTCTGCTTGTCTGCCCTCAACTTCCACAGAGGCAGAAGCTGAATGATGTTGTTGAGTGTGAATGAGTACCATAATGGCCTTTGAAATGCAGTATGTATAGTATCAATGCATGCTTTGGAAATTGTTTTTCTGATGCTGTTGATTCTGTTTTGATTGCAGATTCCTCTGCACTGTTGGCAACATCCCACATTCAAGTAGTATGTCCTTTGAACTATATGAGTTTTTAAATCTTTAAATGAAAAAAATCCACCTTTTTTTAGTATTTATTTCCTTAGGTATTAAAATTGAAATGCTTAACGTACAGGAGTTTTTAATTTTGCTAGTAACCCTTCATTGATGGGTTGTGGGGTTGTTTTGTTGACCATAACATGAATAATTAAGGTAAAATGGCCATAGAATTCACAATTATGTGAATTAAAAATTCCTATAATGAGATGATTAAAGTGGTTGTTGCCTGCATGTGACAGGGTTGGCCAGCTGCTTAGTAGCTAATTTAAACCATTCTTGTTGAAAGGTTCTAAAATACGGTTGTATATGTGAATGAATGAGAGAGATCCTTTAAAATAAAGAGAAATTATTCAGAAAGACAAGAACAGTAGAGCAGAGCTGTATTAGTTGAGTTTCTTAATTAAAATAAAATTAAGATATTTGGACTGTGCTGGAATGTAGAGTATTCTCATGCAACACAGTGGGAATAGATTCCCAACTTTAAATGAAAATATTGCCTACTAGAAAGCAGGATTTTTTTTTATCCCCTTACCTTTTTGGAAGGTGTGGCATAAACTTGTGTCAAAACGTGTGAAATCTTGTAAGCTTCAATTTTGCAACATGTTTGCCTGTATTTTTGTAATGTGGAGACTTGTCTCAGTCTACTCTTATACCTTTTGGGTTAAGAGTATGCAAACCCCACAAACCTGCATGCAGCTTGGTGAACTCCAGGTCTTTTTTGTTTTTAAAATGGCAAGTTTGCACTAAGTGCAACATAGAGATACTTCTTGGGCACCTTTCTCAATTCTGGGGAAGGTTTTAAAGCTAAGATGGATCCTTGGAATTTACAGATGTTTTGAATCCACTAAAGTTAGCAATAACTCTCCATGGTTAATCCGAGGTACCACAGTTTTCATCTGTAATATGTGTGACCTGCTGTGACTGTGACATCATACTGATGAAATATTAGTGGTTTGTGAAGGTTTTGGTGGTACTGCTTTTCGTGATACACAAGGAGGATGAAAGGCTGGAGTTCTCCACATGTGGATAATTAAGTTCTTTACCACCTGCTGTTTGACTTAATTGAGGCCTATGAAATGTCTTCTCTTCCATGTCATCTGAGCAAACAGCAGCAATGAAGTATTGCAAGGAATGAGTATGTGTATTTTATGCTTGCTTGCTGCTCTGTGTTATGATATTTTTGTTGGCTGTGGAAATTAAAAATGGACCCCTATGTGCCATTCAGAACTGGACACAGGAAATGTGGCAGTATGGAGACTGAAAACTACATGCTGAGGTAGGGTTGCTCAAATTCTTTTATTAGTATTAAAGCTTAGATTTTGGAACTGGAAACTTTCTTTTAAGGCAAGTCAGTAAGATAGCCTTTTAGATTTGGCTACAGTTTTTAATGAGGCTTGAGGATTTCAAATCAGTTTTAAGACTTCCACCAAACTACCCCTACTGGAAAATTGTGTATTAGTGAAAATCTGGTCTTGAAATCTTACAGTAGTGACTTGGTTAAAATATCTTTAAAAGAACAACCAATCAACACCACCCATCCCCCCCCAACGAAAAGCCTTCCCTGAAGCCTGTTGGTTGCCTAAGATTCTTCTGTTCAACCAGTGGATGTAGTTACCTTTTATTATGGTTCCAGCTCGTACTGCGCTGTATTGTCACATTTCAGAAATGTTCTATTTAGATTTGAAGTCATAGCCAAAGGGAGCCTAAATTATGTAAATCTTGTCAGAACCACTCTTCAAACCTCTAGAGGAATTACTGCTT
>WAAD01038760.1:3977-25178 GCA_013389945.1 Fregata magnificens
TAAATGACAGAAGTTTTTGCAGGTGTAAGTCTTAAATAGTATTTTTCTACATTAAGAGAAGTGACGTCACAAGTATCTATGTACAAGTGTGGACTTACAGAGGTTTAAAAGATTTTAGGTTAGGCCTCCACATTGGTATCACCATAGTGCCTTCCTACCTTGCCCTTTCCTCCTTTGGGCTTCAGTTACTGGTGATGGTCTACAGTCCATTTGCTTGAATCTATTTGTCCTTCACCTTTGCCCTTCCTTTTCTCACCTACCCCATGTCTCCGTTTGTTATAACTTCTCCAGTGTTGCCTGTCTTTAATTCCTACCACTATCTTATCCTCTCTTGTATTATCTGTTGTTCTCATCTTTGTCCTCTTCAACTCTAGTACTAAAATTTCTGAGAAAGCATTTGCTAAGCTATAGAAGTGCAAGTAACTAAGATTGTCCCATTGCCTTCTTGTTCAGCTCAGGATCCAGCTCATTTACTTTTACTCCATTTTTGCAGATTTGCCCACTTTACAACAGAATGTAATTTCTCTTTCTGTATGCAGTCTTACACCTCTTTTTTTTCTCCTACAGCAGCATTTGTCAGTTGACATTAAAGAAAAAAAACCCCACACCTGCAACCCTTTGCCCAAGAACCAAATAACCATCCTGCACATCCCTCCTATGTCTTTTTTTCTTTTATTGGAAAAGTGGGACTTGATTCACTTGCCTAATTATAGGTGTCTAACTCTGTTTGAGGTTCCCTAGGGTATCTTGCTTGGCCTTCTCAGCTGCTGACCCAAAGGGCACTGGTCTCTCTGAAAAACCTTGTGTAAAACCTTGTCTGAAAAACCAGCTGCCATAAATGTGCCCTGAGGCATCTCAAATGACACTAAACAACTTGGTTAAACAACTGAACCAAGCTCATGGAGGCCAGGTCCTTTGCAGCTTTGTGTGTAGTGGAGTAGCTGGGATTTCTTCTGGAGTGTCACAGAGGTACAGAGAAGGTGGTTTTTTTCTTTTTAATGCAATCAGATACCTTTTTATGAAATTGTCTTTCTATTAAGAGATGTCTTTGAGTCTTTAATTCTGACTTTTCTGCCTTTCCTTTTCTGATACCTTGATTCACATGTGAAGTCAGAAATGAAGCTCAAAAGCATTCTGGCCTCTTGCTACCTGATGTTGTCTCTAAGCTTCAGGAATATTTCTGACTTCCACTAAACAACCTGTAAAAAGTTGAAGCTACACTTTGATTATTGTAATAGGATTATTGTTTATGGTCAGGTTAGCAAAGGTCCCACAGTATTCCCAGATACCGTTTGAGGGTAGCCGTCCTCCTGTGTAGGCAGAAGTCCTGCTTCAACAGATCATTTTGAGAGGAGCTTCTGAGGTTTAATTATCCTTCTCTGCTTGAGAGAAGAATAGCCTGGCAGCAGCAACACCACAGCAAAAATAGAATTACTCCTGTATCTTCTTCCAGTAGTAGTTCTGTATTTACCAAAGTTGTCATTTCAGGAACTGTATCTTTCTTGCCAACCAATTAATAAGGGGCTCTATAGGTAGTGCATTACTATGTTTGACTTAAAGCCTGTAGAGCAAGAATCTTTAGGGTGGAATCCAGTGACAAGTCAGCAGGTCTGCATTTAGTTCATTTAAATCCTTTCATACTGCTGACTTAGTATCTTGGTTGCAGATCGTAGTGAGTAACTGATTTTTGTGCACCTGTAAAGACAAAGTTAACAATGGCTGTTTTAGGTAAGAATTTGTTTATAGAGGGGCTGATCAGTGTTTTTTGTCTACAATTTGTGTGGCTACTAGAAGAGATAGGTTAGCATTCTGAATAGATGAATAATATAATTCTACTTACTATCTTTTTAATATTCAACAAGAGCAGTTTCTTTATTTTCCCAAAACTGATTCTGCACATAGGATTGGTCACCTGCATCAACACTGTTCCCTATTATCTGTGAATGCATTTCATGATCAAGTTGCATTTGGATTTTTTGTTCATTTCTTAAAAGCCAAATGGGTTGATCTCCTTCATATGATGAATTCCATTCAGATTGGTCTTATTCCAGGCTGCACTGGACACACATGTTTATTCTACATACTTAGTGCTGACTTAGAAATTCCTGGGGTCAGAAAATGCTGAAGAATATAGATATCCTTTCAAAAGTAGAGTTTAGAAAGTTAACTGATATGTTGCTTCCTAATTTTGCCGCCTTTAGGTAATCAGGGATGTTAATGCTGTGGTACTGTCAGTACAACATCTTTCAGTACTGCCGAATTTACAGTGTGGTTAAAAAAGAAAGAAAAATACCCCCAAAATGAAGTTATCAGGAGAGGAAAAACTGTATATAGGATAGGCCAGTGGAAAACAACTGTAAGGGTTCAAGAAATTTCGCAGTTTCAGAGTTACACCTATCTTGCTTGTAGTCAATCCTTACCGCTTTGTTAGACTTGCTTATGCATTTTGATAGATGAGAAAAGAGCAGTGTGTGTTAAAAGAAATTAGAGATTTAAGTATTAATATTTCTATCTTTTTGCCTATTGGGAGCATATTAACTTTTCCTTTGAAATCCTGTAAAGTAAAATATTTCAAAATCTAATGCTGTTTGCCTGAGGAGAGAAAAGGAAAAGAAAGTAATATTTTTGGATAATGAAAAGCAAAAGATGTATAATACATCCTTATTCTTCTAAATTTATCTTTGACTCCATGGCTTCAACTTTACTGAAGTAATTTTAAATTCTGTAGTAGTATTTAATTGGAAATGGAATTCCACTGAAGTAATTATTGGCTAGCATATTTACAGAAATGAGGTAAATACGGTCTGAGAGTGAAGGTTTTGCTTGCATTGTTCTTACACTGGAATGGTCATGGACAATAGCGCTGGGGAATGCCACACGGTGTGCCTTCTGTCAAGGGAATAAGGGCAAACAGGGCTGAAACATACGAGTAACTACATACTCAGGTGCTGGAGAAGCAAGGAAAAGGGTATTTGTTTCATTTGGGTGAGAAGAGGAGAGAGTGCAGGGCTATATTGATTTTTTTGGTGTTTTTTTGCTTTCAAAATTAAAATGGTAACCATTCTCAAACTCTAAGAAGAATAATTGTGCAAATGGCTTTATTGGTGGAAAATTTTATGGTTTTTACCCCAGCACAATTTGAAGAGGGTAAGCCACAGGTATTATCGTGTAAGTATTAAATAAAGAAGTTAAAAAATTCGATATTTCTACTAGGTCAGGACAAGCTGATAGCTGGTGATTCAAAATATTTAACACCTTTTATTTTTGTAAGCTTACTGCAGAGACTAGCGTTAATATTTACGTGAAGTAAAACCAGATTTGCTGTTCTGTTGGCTGTTGTGATTGTTTAAATACCTTTTATTTGAGTGTAAAGAAGCATTTTTTTATTTCTACGTCATAGCCCTGCCAGGCAAACTGTTAACTGCAGTTTTAATTTCTCTGTTTTGTGGTATTTAACAAGAAGAAAACTCAGATTTAGGATTGATTCCCTTTATCTTTAGTCTCACTTGTAATGGTGTATTTTTGTTGGGAATATATAACTTATGAAAACAGCTCATGCTCATAGTTGCAAATAGGGCAAACTCATTCCTTGGTACCCAAGCTTTCCAGAGTCAAAGGTGTTACTTTTTCTGTCCTAGTATGGTAAATTAAGCAAGGCATAAGAGAAGCTGTATGGAAGGGGAGAAGATGGAGCAGAAAAGTTAGAGAGGCCAGGGGTCACATGGGTGTATGTCTAATATGGTTCAAAAAATGTTCTTTTTTCTTTCCTTTTAGCAACTAGATGAATGTCTTTGGATTCATGGCAAAAGTGAGACTTACTAGAATAAGATTTAACTGAGGGGATGCTTTTTTTCCTTTTTAAATATGTGAAAAATTGTTCTAAGGTCAGATCTTATAATCTTCAGTAGTAAGATGCTGTATTTAACTGATGGACTGAAAACCACTGATGATGGAGAAGCACTGCTTTTTTCTAACTGTTTACACTGAAGTGGAAACACCATTTTGTTCTCAACTTTTTTGTCTTAATTGTCACCCAGCCTGTGTGAGGTTTGATTGTAGCAGAATAAATTAGGGTTTACGTTTGGTTAAAAAAACCTATGGTATTGTAGGAAGGAGAGTGTTAATGATTCATTAAATTATATGTTTCTGGTTTAGTTAGAAAATAAGGACAACAGCATGATTTTTTTAGGTTCCGTGAGGTTGTAAAATGTTTTGAGTATGGTCTCAACACTAGTGTTTTGTGATTGTATGATTAACAGGCACTGAAATAATAGTTTTATTTATTGTGAAGCCTGGAGAACCCCTCAGCCATGTACTGTATAGCCTTTTGGAAAATGACTTGCATGTGGTGGTTTGACCCCGGCTGGACACCGGGTGCCAGCCAGCCGCTCTGTCACTCCCCTCCTTAGCAGGGCAGGGGGAGAAAAGGAGGGGGAACGAAACCTCGTGGGTCGGGACAAAAGCAGTTTAAGAAAACAAAGACCACGTGCGGAAACAAAAGGGAAAGNATGGGGAAACCAACTCCCCCTCAGCCAGACCCAGTACACTATACTATAGAGAAAAATAATGTGATACGCGTTGGCTTTAATGCTGATATTTTGGGTCTAAGAATGACTTTTTCTAAAGGGACTTGGGAGTTTGGATTTGAGGCATGTTTACCTTGGGCAAGTAGAAGCAATTAAAGCAATTATAAGTAATAGTAACAGAAAATCAAATAGCACAATGTTAATTTTGACTCTGGATTCTGTCCCTTGTACTGAATAGTTCTTTGATATCAGGCAGTCATGAAAACTTTGTAAACCAAAATATCTGTATAGGTGATCACTCACTGTGGATAAGGAGTGATATGCCACTAATATTCATTGGAAGAAGGGATGTGACAGAAGGTAGTAAAGAAGAACTATGAGCATGTGAGAGAGGTAATAGATCGGTTTGGCCAGCTGCAACCGTGATGTGCCTGACCTCAGTGTGGCCACACATCACACCTTAGTGGTCGAAGAGGGTACCGTCCCCAGTTGGCGGCCCTGGTCCCACAGCAGAACTCACTGCACTGGGATATGCAGCTGACCTGAACCCCAAATTGTAAAAGTTTACCACCTAGCATGTTAGACTAATAATGCCAATTTGAATTCACTGTCATACTTGAGCACTGCATGAGGTGTTGTTCTGCGAGCTGCTGTGAGTTCTCTTCACTTCATGTTGGTGTAGAACTGAAAACACTGGGGAAAAAGAGTTTGTACCTGCTTGAAACTTCACATTGCACCTACTGTCACAGCTTTCCTGAGGTTCACCCATTAATGTGGAGCTTGCAGATGTGAATACAGTTTATTGCCAGTCTCACTGCTCTAAGCAGAGTCTTGGAGTCACCTCGTGATGTAAGGTTCTGTAATAGTTTTTTGCTAATCAAATATGGAGGTATAATATAAAAATATGCAGTTATTTTGATCCTTCTTTTATTCTAAGCAGCCTTTTGTAGTACCTGTGTAGTTGGAGTGCAGGTCTTACTGAGCTGAGTTGTAGCTATGTGTACTGTTTTGTCGACTGTTAAAGCAGGAATGCAGAGAATGAAAAGCATGCAACGGCAATATGGAAAGTGTGTTAAACGAGTTACTTAGCACCACATAAGAACATGGCAAAAACACAGATACAATTCTTTCCTTCAGAGTAGCACTGGGCTACGTAAGTCACAGGCGAAGCTTTTTAATTGTGCTGTGTTCTGAGTTATTCGTAACACGCCTCTTTATCTATGAAGCAAAGGTCAGTCAAAGAATGTATTAAGGTGCTATCTCCTTCAACACATAACCTCAAGAGTTGACTGCTCTGTGCATGGAAGTTGGTAAGTAAATATGAAGAAAAGGGTTGAGTTATGGTGGCATAGGAACTGTCCAGTCTAGTGAACGTCAACTTTTCTGAATTCTTCATTGCTGTATTACAGTTTAGGCTGTCTAGTAATTATTTTCTCTTACTTAATATAGGTGCATTTCCTGATGCAATTTTATGCAGTTTTCTCTAGGATTGGTGCCTGTTTTGTTCTTCTTTTAAACGAAATAAAAGATTGATTTTATGTTGACTGTGTTGGATATTTTAACTGGCAGACCTCTACTCTTTCCTGTACCCCATACTTACATGTGCTCCTGACATTTGTGAAACGAAGGTAGGAGTGCAGACAGGAGAGACCCACACTGTACTCTGCTGAGTCGCGTGATCACTAAATTCATGATTTGGAGTGATACTGGAGAGCATACCTACCCCAGACTGGCCGTTGGCTTTTTGGTCATGAGCCCTCATCCTTTGCAAATTAATCTTTACAGCATCCTTGTTTCCAGCTAAAGTTAAGATAAGTTTACAGAATATTAGCAATTAAAACTGTCATGTTGAATGTCTTGAGATGGTGACATCACTGAGCCAGCAATATGGCTTTGTAAGATTTGTTCAGCTAATGCTTTTCTCCAGTTCTGCATTCATAATTTTTGAAAAAATAAAAAGTGTTTTAACTTTCTCTGAACAGAATTGTTTATAAGGCTTACCACACTGGTTTTACTTTGTTGCGTAGATTTTAAACAAGTGATAACACATAGTAGCTACTGACTTCTTTCTTTTAATGCCTGCTACCTCACAAATCTGCTTTATGCAAAAGCTCAGAGTTATTCTTTCATATCTTCATAAAGAGGAAAGAGTGATTGGGATGTAGAAAAGTAGTGCTAGATACATTTACCCCCTCGCCTCCTTGAATTGTGGGTGTTTTTTTAAGATCTCACATGCAGATGACCACTTCTTGACCTATATGAACTCTGAAGTATGTTTACTAGTGAAATAATACAACCCAAATTTCTTTGAACTATCACATTAGTAATTAATTGTATATCTTGTGACACTGGCAGTATGATAACTCAGTGCCAAGCTGTGATGAAGTTTTATATATATTTAGTTAATTTTAGTCTCTCCATTTAAATGAGTAATACTGCATTTCTCTTGGCCAGAATTTGGATAGTTGGAATGGTTCCTATTGAACTGCGTATTCGTCCTTCTAAGAGTTGCAAGTGGCAAGGAGAAGAGGGAGTAAGTGCTACTGAGTATTAAAAGCTCCAGTATTTTGAAAATCCTGATCTTAGTAGTTTGCATTTGACTTTGACTTAATATGCAAGACACAAGAATCTAAATGTGGTACTTTTATAAAACAAGATCACTTTTCTAACTCAGTGTTTTAAGGCAACCCTCAATAGTGTTTGAATTGCCATTTGAGATAGGAAGCAATAATGTATTTCAAGTTTCATTGCTTGCAGAGGAGGAAGAAGTTGTGCCGCAGGAATTTGACTTCATCCCCCAAAACATCTGATGCTTATCTTGCATGTGAATTTTTGTAAAAATTATATGGATATATACGTGAAATATATTTAATGTAGCTATCAAATTTTATA
Organism: Fregata magnificens; assembly: GCA_013389945.1. Taxonomy (NCBI): domain Eukaryota; kingdom Metazoa; phylum Chordata; class Aves; order Suliformes; family Fregatidae; genus Fregata; species Fregata magnificens. Next base: position 11,396 of record WAAD01038760.1, read on the forward strand.
TTAAAATGTGTATCATATGCACAATATTTATTTATAAGCACATACATAAAAGTGCAAATGTTTTCATTTATTACTTTTCAGGGGATATAATTTTCAATGCTCACTATCCTGACCTGCCACCAGATTTTATCTTTGGAGAGGATGCTGAATTTTTGCCAGATCCTTCTGCCTTGCATGTAAGTACTTCACTGTTTGAGAACCTTATACCATGCAAAGAGTCTTGGCTTTTTTAGAATAGGTTCAGCAATATGAATTTGCTAACAGTGCAGAATAAAGAAAAGAACCTTTTATCTCACTGTTATGTGAGTATAAATGCTTTGCCTTCTAAAGTGATTTAAAGTTGAATCCATAAATGCAGGGTTTTTAAAAAATATTTTAATCGAGACTAGATTATATTTACAATAACTATTCAGAGTATCTTTAAAAAGATGTCTTTTTCATATCTGACCATGTTAAAAGATCTGTTTCAGCAAAAAGGATTGCTCAATTCTGTCTGTAAAAAGCATTTAGTTCCAGAAAAAGTAGCATAATGTTGTGTAGTGATGTTGATTTTTGTTTTCCCATGAGGAAGGATAAAACCAGGTTGTATGTTGTTGAAACCACTGTGTCAAAGAAAGATATCTGCTTATATGTGGTACCATAAAGACAAAGAAATGCCCTTTCAAAAGATGGGAGGGTCAAAAATTAACTTAATGAGAGAATATTTTTATACAGTCTTATTACTATGGAAGAAGAAACACCACAACTTGAAAACAAGCGTTTTGTTTACTATTCAAAATTAGCCTCAAGTAGTAAAGCCTTGTTTCAAGAAGCTAACAATGGTTATGTTTTTAAAATACTTCTCAGAGGTTACTAGTAGTTATTAAAGCCATCTTAAGGTATTTTGAAACCCAGAGTGGTTTTCTGTTTTACTCTCCCCACCTCTTTGGGCTCCATTCTGCTGCCTTTGCAGGCCTGCAGCCTTGTTCCTGGGTCGACAGTATCATTTGTCAGTAGGGTTTGGGCATATTTTTTCCAATAAGCGTCCATTGCCTGTGGTTAATGGTGCAGAGTTCAGTGGCTGTGTCAGAAAAGTATGCCTTTGCCACAGAGCTCTACTGTAATTCCTGCTCAGTCACCCACACAGCAGGTCATGATTTCATTTCTTTTTTCCTCAAGATTTTCAGCTTTTATTAGAAAGTTGACCCAAAAAGCAATTGACACTTTAAATATATTTTATTTTATAGGCTACCTGTAAGGGTATATGGGAATCACTGGCACAAACAGGCACCTGGGAAATGTGTTTTAACTGAACTTCTCCTGGAGTAGAGCCTTTCTAGGGGAGAGGCTCTTTGCATAGTCCTCTCCTGCAGCCTCTCTTATGCTTTATCTGCACGTCTGCAGTGCAGCTGGGCGATTTCATCAGGTATGGGAACTCCCCAAACTAAGTCAGAGGCTGTCGTGCTGTACTGTTCAGTTCTGGGGTACAGGTGTCATGGGGGAAGAACACTGAGGCAGTGGCCACAGTATTAAACATGTCCTTCACATGTGAAGTGACAGATGTGTTGGTTTTTGGTTTTAGCTTTATTCACTTCATATTGTTATATTGAGAAACTACACAATCTTAAAAGAATTGGTTTTAAAAACTATTTTTAGCATACCTAACAGAATTTTTAGAAGGTGAATGTCTTATTTCTTTCCTTCCCCCTTTCCTGTTTAAGCTCACAAACTCCTTTGGGAAGGAGGCATGGTGCTGCTGAATAGCTGTTTGTTCGGCTCGTTTATAGAAAAGGTTTTAATTTATATGACAATTCTAGAATTGTTTTCACACTCTTTTATTTACCAGTTCTCCTATTTCCCCCTTTTTCTGTTTTGTTATTTCACAATCTTACAACCTCCTGAGAAGTATTCACAGTAGCAACCACTTTCTGCAGTTGATGTTAAAGGAAGAGGAGCACTTTTTAATGTGCTGGAAAGCTGAAATTAATAACAGATAGCAAATGAGATATTAAATAAAGATAATTTGGGGCATCTTGCAGAAATGCTGTTCAGGTGGAGTGTGATATGGTGCCATATTTCTCATGTGAAAGGGAGTCACTAGCACTAGTGATCTGCCAGGAAACCTGCAAGGATAAAAACATCCTTAGTTTTCTTTCTTTCTTTCTTACATTGTTCATTAATGATACTTCTTTTGGGAGCGCTGCTTTTCTTCTGCCTAAGCACAGAACAAACTTCCTGTCCTCTTCGTTGGAAAGCAGCTTGAAGAGCCATTTGCTCCCTGATGCATAATGAGATATTAACCAGCCTATTTTAAAATTAATTAAAAACAAACCAAAGAAGAAATTTGCAAGCCAACAGCTCTCCTTTGGTTATTATGCCTTGCTATAGTATTCACTATGTAAATGTAACCTTTTTTGATAAGGTCCTTGGTCATTCTCGTGCAGTCCATCCTGATGTTATCAGAGCACGTTATCTCCACCTTGCAGCTATGGCCTATATGGTGTATTGTTGCTTTTGCATTCGCCTTTTAATGTTCAACATGGTTTGCAGAGTTTTTCTTCAGAATGTTACATTAACAATAATTTGCTTCTTATGCTAAGTATTTGAATAACTCCCTTTTTTCCACAGATCTCAGAGCTGTTTAATGAAGATAATTTTAATTGAATTCTAAGATATTGGCAGAATTTTTTAATGTGTTAACATATCTTTCTACTGACTATAAGTAAAAATAGATTAGCACACTGAACATAATTTAATCCTCTTAATCTTGAGCAGTCTTCAGATACTTTTGATGCAACAGTTCCTGGCAATCAAAACAGAATCTACCATTCACAAAAGCATGTAGATGGTATTAAATGAGGGGCGCAGTCTCCAAGTAAGTAATATGTGCTGCCAGATCTGTGGGAATTCTGACATTGAGCCTTCCTGTGCTGCTCTCATCTGCGTGAGTGTCTTGTTTTCCAAGCAGAAGTAGTCACATGCTGTTACATGGCTTGAGTCAGGCATTATGCTTAGCTTGAAATGAGAACCAGGTACTCTGGATTCCTCAAGCTCGTGTGGCTGTAATAGAGGCTGTCAGTAGACCTCCCTGAAGACATTTGAATGGCTGTGCCATTCAATCACTTCAGTCACTCCTTCAGTTTCCATGGCCATGGGCTGACCTTCAAGTTAGGTTTTAATCTAAGCACAGTAACAGGTGTTCAGTTAAGCAGCTGTTAGCCAGACAGCTAAAACAAGATTCCAGAAATAATGCATTTTAAACAGTAGATGCTGTAGGTGAAGACTTCATACTATCTTTTTTTCCCAAAGAATTCCTAAATGGTTGGGCCTGTGTTTCAGCAGTGGGGTGGTATGTTGAGCACTCTTGTTGTTATAAGCAGAGCTAATCAACTGCTTTTTTAAATTGGTATTGCAGTTGCAGAATCAAGTTGAAAATGCTCATTGAAACTCAGCTTTGCTTCTGTGTCTTGCACAAATATTAAAGTCACTTCAGTTTGAAACTCAGGTTGAGTCTCAAGTTCAGCATCGCAAAATATATGCTTCATTACATGCCTTACCAGAAGTAGTTACTCTGCTGGTTGCAGGGTCTGATTGTGTGTATTCTGATCTTCTAGAATGATGTGGAGATTGAGGAGCAACTCAACAGAGGGGCAACTGTTCCTTTTATTTTGGTTTGTCATACAGTTTTAATTACAGTCAGAGGGCTAATTTTTTTAGGTTGGTGTTGCTATTCATGCTCAAAGCATTATTAGGAATAAACGTATTTATTTTTTATTTTCATTAAAAATGTCCTCACCTATTGTATGCATTTGATACTTGTGTGTATAGTACGCGTCACTAAAATCAGCTTCTCAGAATGTAAATAGAAAAGTTCTTCCCTGCTCTAGTGTTTATTCATTTTGGATGACAAGTATTAGAAATGTATTTTAAAAACAACCTATGATTCACTCTGTTCTGATTAAAAATTCAGTTGGCACAAAACAAGATTAGTGATTGTGTATGGATGAGATTAATTTGGAGCTCATTACAATGACGCCAGTTTGAGTAACAAGAATTGTTTTTTATGTTAGCCTAGTTGATTGTTAATGTGAGCCAGGTAATAACTGAAGTGCTTATGCAAAATGTTAACCCCATTTTTCCAATGATTTTGAAGTATATTCTGTTTGGCAAAGAGGAGACAATAGCAGTATATGCAAGCTAACTGTCAGTTTAAGGATTTGGGGTTTTTAGCATCCTACTTCAGGTCTCCAGCTAGTCTCCCCAGAATTATTCTGCCCACCCATTGCTATCAAAAAGGCTCCATTAGCCTTAGTCAGGATGGAGGCAAGAGGACATTAGCATTTCCTGAAACCCAGTAAGTGTTGAAGGTGTCCTTGTAGGCTAGTGTATATGGGAATACTTAGAGCTGCATTTGTGTGGGAGGAGGGCTTTGCCATCACAGAACTTCAGAGTGTGGGCCGCTGCAGTTCTCATGCCAGTACGTAGCGCTGGGAAGATTGTTTTCCCTTGTCTAATTGTTAATACTAAGTACAGATTTCAGTCATTGTGGAGTTGATTCAGCTAATTGTGCTACTTGAGTGTATTGGCTGTCACGCTCTATATCTTGTGTAGAGCAATGATTATTTTCAGTTCTTGTATTTGTAGTTGTTAGACTCCATATTTATCATTTGGCTATATGATGACTCTCATGAAGGCTGTATTGTTTTCTGTGGCTGTGTTCAAAATCTTAATCATTATTACTGTTGACTTGCTGAGTTAGCTTTTAATGGGTAGTGAAGAGATCCTTTAAATATCTCCCTCTTCCGTAATTGTTCTTCATTTACTATCAGATGCATGAGACAGATGTTTAACAGCATCAATTGTTCCTATGCTCACAGCAGCTACAAAAAAGCCTGAACACCCCTTATATTAGCTAATGCCATTTGAACTATTTTGTTCTAAAGAGTCTGGCTGTTGTATTGTTGGCAAAGATGCGGGTGTTACGTGTTCGAGTATGAAAGCCCCTACATAAGGGCAATGAGCATGATGGCTTTCAGAATATGACTTCAAAGTCGCAGTGGTGGGTTCTCTTTGTCTGGGAAATGGGTGGGTAAGTTCAAACTATTTTAGCATTGCTATCTCTTCTGCTTGCTCTGTTAGGGATGGCAGCAGCAGATTTCATTCTTGAACCCCTAACCTACCACTCCTGTACTGAAAGCCTTAAATTACTTTGGTTTCAGTTGAACTTGGGGAATTTAAGTGAAACAGAGTGCAGGATTGGATCCTGCATTTTATTAGAAGTTTTTTTTCTTATTCTGAACCTCTTTATATTCACATTTTTGTGTTCACTTTTCAGTCATGTCTTGACTTGATATGTCGAAATGTGTTTTGATTATTTATAATGCAGTGCTATTTACTGTTTAATTTTCTAAAACAAACGTAAATTCTGAAAACTGTTTATTCCTGTCCCTCTGTATTGATCCTACCCATTTGTATATGTGGGGGATGGATGTATGCGTGCGTATATATATACACACATATATATGATAACCTGTATATAGGGTTAGGTTCTTTATATGCATATGGTCACTGAGGCCTTGCTGAGGTTTGTCTGGTATGGATAGGCGGTGGTCACAAAGTCACATTTTATATCGTCAGAAGAGTAATTTAATTCAGGAACTTTCCCAGCAGAAGGACCTTTTGGCTGGTATTGTTGGCATTTATGGTATACATTTTTGTCCATGTTTTCAGACAATAGAGCTGTGCCAGTACAACATTCCTCTTTAGGCCAGACCTGAAAGAACCTGATTTTGAATATATTTTGGTCTGGTTTTGGTGTCTGAGCTCCACACAGTTCCCCCAGAGAATTCTCATTTGTTTCCTTGACCCAGCTAGCAAGGGGTATCATAAACCAGGCACAGGTTTTCTGCCATTTATTTTTGCTCTGCTTGTACTGGGTTTAAAATGAGAAATCCCCAAAAGAGGATTCTGGCTGGGAATCCTCCCCTGGGGTAGCCTGGCCAGCTTGACTACAGCCCATGTAAGGCCAGCATTCAGGATGTCCTTCTGAGAAGTCATACGATGCCGAGAGCGAGTGTTAGGATTGTCTGTGTAGCCATGTGGTAAAGATGGAGGCTATACAAACAGTTCAGCAGAAAGAATTCAAGAGAGATGACAGAAAACAAGTTTTTCCTATTATCTTTCCATGTCTTCTTCCTTCAAGGCCTCTCTACATTGGGAAATTACTCCTTTTTCTCCTTGTTCTAGTCTTCTGAATTTCTCTTTTGGCCTTTCCCTTTTATTTTTCCTCTTTGTCCAGAATTCTTAATATTTATAGGGCTGAGATGGAGTTAGCTACCTTGTATTCCTTTGTCATTTTCTATTCATGTAAAATCATTGTATATATTTACCTCACTTTCTTTTTCCAAAATTTCAGCATTTCCTAACACAGTTTACAAAACCTGGCTTTCTATCTCAAAGTGTAAGCAGAAGAGAATATGCTGAGGTCAGAAGTTCTACTTTAGTTAATCGCAATGTTTTGACTGGACTTTTCACCTAGAGAATCCAGAAATTGAAAAAATTTCTACAGCTTGATACTATTTATTTAATTTTCAGGGAAGAAAATATCTGATAAGCCAGGTAGTTTTGCCTTTCTTGCTTAAATCTTGCTAGTCTAGAACGCAAAATTAATTCTATTAGTTCTCTGAAGGGCTTGGTGGGGAAACATTTCCTTTCATTTTTTGGCACAAGCTTCTCTGATAATGCAATTTCTCCCTAGAATATGGAAAATTTAGAATATTAGCTCTTAAAATATAATATTTCAGTCCAGGAAATACTAGTTTTAGGAGAACATTAGGAATGTGCATGGATCATTTGACTGAAGGATGGCAAAGTGGGAGAAAATGTTTTTCTGCCATACTAACTAATGTGCACGTGATGAGAAACTTAATCATTGTGCGCTAGCAAAACAGAGGAAAAACATTTAATGGTTTTTCATTCATCATGTTGTATTAGGGAAAAAAAAAGCATAATTTTCATTTGTCACATGAGTTTGACCATCTTTTTCATGGTCATACAGTTAGATGGGCCAGAAGGTTGGACCAGGATAACAGGATGCTTAAATCTTAATGTAAAGGCTGAAAAAGATGTTTAGGGTTATGCTTCTTTCAAGCTATGTCTGTTTAGCTTATACGTGAGCCCAGAGTACGGGCCTCCTGAATTTCTGGATCTTTTCTTGAATTCTTGTTGAATTAATCTTGATTTCTCAATGAATTCACTCATTTCTTAGGTGGGCAACAGTTGCAACTGGGCTTGAGGAAGATTGCTGTCTCACTACTAGAACCAAACTGCATGTCTGAATGAGTATTCTTTCTTTTGGTCCTCTAGTGTAAAACCAAGTAGCATATCCTGAAGTTCTGGTAAGTGGAGAAGGAGCACTTCTATAGGTAGGTATTCATTTTAGCTGAGAGCTGCAATATGAGCACTAGCAAAATCATCACTCGTCTCTTAATTACCAGAGTTCTTGCATGGCAAGAGGGATCGCGGGCTCACCTTTGCAGCATCACTCTTCTCTGACCCTGCGGTCCCTGGAGACTGGAAGGTCTGGAGGTGAGACAAGCTTGCTTCGAATCCTGGGTGCGAGAAATAGCTGAGCAGGCTGTCGGTGACCCGGTACGCAAACCAAAGCTTAGGCTGTGCCTAAACCTATACTCTGTATATAGTCAAAGCTCTGTTAGGTAGCTTTGCCGTTATACTTTTTTTTTTTAATGCTGTTCAGCCAGGGACCCTTGCATGACTGAAATCTGAACTCGTTTCAAACTTAGTTGTTTTGTTTCTTAACCCCCTTTATTGAATTTAGTGCTTTATTTAATTTACTGGTCCAGTTAGATACTCTCTATTTCCATCTTCTTAGTGTTCCTTCCAATTCTCCAGGATGTTTGCCTGAGTTTATGTGCAAACTCCTTAACTTTAATAGTGCCAGGCAGTTGATCTCATTATGGCACTTACCCCAAATGCTTCAAGATTTCCTCTGGAAGCCCATTTCAACATCTGATGGTCCTCCAGTCCACTTTTCTGTACGCCGTGAGAATATCCCATCAGAGATACAGTCAGTCTGTATTAGTACCCTATACTAATATATCTTGCCTTAAGGATGCCAAGATGAACAAGAGAAAAATCTAAGTTGTAAACTGTGTGGTTATGTTAGATAACAAACTGAGGGCATGGGGAAGGAGGGAAGGCCTTTAACTGTTCTTTAAGGGATAGTTGGAGTCACTGAATCTGCAATTATTCTTGTAGGCAATGACTCTGTTGGGTCTGTGACTTGCTCCCTCCCAACATCAGTTGTTCACATTGCTGGATATTTTCACGAGGGCATATCACAGTCCATGAAAACAAAACAAAAGCTGCTGCTTTGCCTCGTCTTTTCTATCAGTTTTCAGAGACTTTGACCACTTTCAGAGAATTTTCACTGCTTCTCATTTAAGGAGCTGTGCCTGGCAACTCTTCCACTACCTGTTTCAAAGACATTGGCATCTAGTGCTATCCCCTCTATGATCAGGGTGTATTACTGTTATTCCTTTTCTGTAGGAACTCTTAAAGGGATTTCTAGACCTTGTAAGAAGGATAGTTTTAGAAAGTGCTTGGAGGAGACCGTGGAACTTGCTCAGATTTTTTCATTATATTACACTGCTATTAACACTGTGAATGCCTCTCTGTCAGCAGTGCTTTTCTGTGGCCAGTCAGGTTGATCTAACAATGCCCTAGTCTCCTTCACTGTCTCTTCGCAGTGTATTTGATAGGCATCAGTTTTTCCTTCAAGAAGCACAGCTTTCTCTGTTATCACTAATGGTTGCCTGAGGAAGCAACAGGACTGAGCAAACGAAAGACTCTTCAGGTGGCTGGTGTCGTATTAGAGGGACAATACGTGCTGCGGCATGACTTCAGATTGCCAGTTACCAGACACTGATGCCTGAATGTGTTCATGTATATATATGTATATATAATATATCTGCTTTGCAGGAAATAAAGACCTTGCTAGTGGTAAGGGTGGTATAATGAATTCCAGCATCTAATTGACTTTCAAGTCATTGTTAGTTTAAACCAAAAATATGAAGCTGGATATCCAAAGCCGGACATATGAAAGCAGAAAGTCTTTTATTTGGAAGTCTGGGAGTGCAATAATAATGTTGGTATGGATAATTCTTTAGTATGAACCAACAAACTGATAATGTAGTTACAACTATTATTTGCTTCAGTTAATTAAAATATAATCATACTTTACTTGAGCAATGTTTTATTAAAATTTGGAAAAAAATTATTATTAGAGAAACTGGCAGAAAATTAAAGGATTCTGGCCCTGATGTGTAATGGTACTGGCACAATACACTCTGCTTCCTCATAAGAACTCTAGAACAGTAAGAAATAGCTTGGCTTGAAGGTAACAGCTTGTTAGCTTTCTAGAAACACGTTTACAAGGTTTTCTTTCTTCTTTTTTTATTTTCTTCTTTTTTTTTTTTAAAAAAAAGAGAAGATCAAATCTAGCACAGTCTTCCTGAATTGAGAATACATTTAAATTTAATGTGGTATGCCCATTGAATTCAAGTTGTTGAGCCATGATAATTCATTTTTCTGTAGAGAAAGTCGGTCATTGCTTATGAATATGCAAGCAGAAGAGACTTTTAAATTAACTGATTACAGAAGGTCAGTTAGAAATAATCATTCTGTCTGATAATGCAGTTTCATATTTGATTAAATTCTAGACTGTGAATTCTGTTATAATTTATAATTGTACTTTTCTCAAGTTTGGGACCCTGCAGGTTCTTTCCTTCAGAAGGTATTGTTGGGGCAAGGAAATCTCTTTGCAGTCAGGGTAATTTTCAAACGATCTATTCATTTCCCCAAATGGACGAGGGCGCAAGCTATATTTTCTTTTCTTTTTACTGGTCTAAGCTTCCGCCTGTATTTGTTTCAAAACCTCTTTTGTTTTACTTATTCTTTACATGCTGTTATGACTGCGTTTCCTTGCTATCTTCCATCTCAGATCCTCAGGCATATCTGCTCTTTTTTAAAGATAGCTACAGAAATATAGTTCAAATTCAGTCAACATCTTGTGTCTTTTGCTTGCAGTATTAGTGTTCATACTGTTTTACATGCATTTTGCCATGTACCTGTCCTCCCAGCTTTTATTTGCGCAAAGGAACCAAATGAGTGTTCTTTTCTTATACTCCTTTTTTGAGAAGAGATAACTAATTTGCATTAATTTGTCTGGTATAATAGAGAAATAATTTCAATTTCCAATGTTTTATGATTTACACAACGGTATTTTGTAAAAGTTTTCTTTAGGGACTGTATTTTCAAGGCCCTATAAACTCTCTTGTAGTACAAATATGAAAATAAAGATGGAAGTACTGCCTGGCCAGTGTGATCCACCATGTGATAACTGATTTTAATTTATGGGATTTTGGGAGAGGAAAAAATGGTTGGAAGAAAACAGTTCTGCATGTACCACCCAACAATAAATGCTCAAGGGATGTTAGTGGACGCTGTCCAAACCATTAGCTGTGAAGGTTCTGCCCCTTTGCTGTAGCTAAAATTACTTGTTTTGACAGGAAGGGAAAAACCCCAAGAGCTGATAAGAGTGAAAGACTTGCTATTTAAAAAGGGACTCTTGAGGTAAAGCATTAACATTGAGACAGTGATCTGTTCTCTGGTCCACTGAGGGTCTGAGGATTTGGGACCAGTGCATGATGAGTAAGTCTTTAGGTAAAAGATGTGTGTGCCTATGTCTTGTGTTGAAATTAATCTTGTCTTCATGCTTTGTTCCTTTTACTTGCCATGTCTCGTTAAATATGTACGCCTCTGGTAACAGACTCCCAAGGGGAAAAGTGCTGTGTACTCACGTGGATTAACGAATGATTAGTGCACTGGATTCCCTATCCTAGGATTTGTACGTGCTGAGGGAATTAAGAAATTCCTTCTCAGAACAGGTAAAGGTACCGTCTGCTTTCTGATAGAGGTGTGCTGGGAGGTCTGGAAAGGAACAAAACTTGCTCTAATCCCTTAGCAAAGTAGGACAAAACATACTTATGCATGCCAAGTCTTTAAGAGATTAATTAGATAGCATTGTACTCTCTCTCTTTTGGTAGTAGGCAGTTGTAGCTTTTAAAAGTCTTGATTATCTTGTGAGAGCGCTCTGTGGGAGAAACAGGCAGACTTTTTCAGGAAGAGTGCACAACTTAAAAATGCTCTTCTGGGCTCAGCTTCACAGTTTATGCATCTCCAGAGCACCCTTAATGTACAAAGATCAGCTATCTCTTAACTGCTCCTACAGCAGGGCATAGGAGTCATTTGTCGTAATCTTTGGAAGTTGCGTTAACTCCTTTTTCGGGTGAATGGTACTTGAGAGGCAGTGGTGCATTTCTTCTAGGTGAATGCAGAAGAGTGTTGTCCATGTGTCAGATTTGCTGGGGTTTATTTTAGAGTTGCCTTGGGTATGGGATCGTTAATCAAGAATCACACTGTGTGGCCGGTGGAAGAAAAGAGGGCAGATAATTTTATACCAAATGTAAGGTGCTTTTCTGAAAGCAGAATTCATTTCTTAGTATGTTGTTTTCCTGCTCTGTATTTTCATGCTAATTCAAGGCCTTCAGGTATTTGAGATTTCAGCTAAGTGTTTATAAGCTATTGTAATTTCTGCATTGAGTTTTTACAACCTCTCACTAAAAATAAAAAATGAAATAAATACTGACTATCCCAAGCTTTGCTTTATGCAAACTTTGTATCTGTTACACACAATAGCTAGTAGAGCACACAGGGTCTGCAAGTTCTTTGGTTGTATTTGCCATGACAAAAGTGCTCCTGAGTTGAACTGGTTTTATGAAATGTTAAGTTTTGATGTTTGCTTGTGCCCAAAAATGATCATTTCAAGCAGATCACTCCAGAAAGTTGTTCCAGTGGTGCTTTGGGGGAGGGGGATATGAAGAACCTGTGAAAATAAGATGACAAGTAGATGGCATGTAGGTTTTACAGTGATTGATTTGAAACTGCAGCCTGTAGGATGTTTAAGTGCTGGCTGCTAAGAAACTGAAGCCTTTGAAGTTGTTATAACACTCCAGCCCTGCAAATACTGTGAAAAATATCTGTTGGTAGAAAGATGTGAGCATATGGCAGATAATTATCCTGTGCTTTTTTTCTGTGAGCAATTTCCCTGTGGTGGCCCATGAAGACTATAGCAAAGCAGGGGCTGAAACCAGATATCCCAGTTTCTAGACAAATGCAGTAACCACTGGACCCATATTTCCTCTGTATTTATATGGAGCATAAGTGCTGATATCACAGTGTGATCTTTCTCATTTCAGGTAAAAACGTACATTGGTACTGATTTTAAGCCACTGTAGGATGCAAGTTTTGTGCATGTGGTGTGCAGAGATATAAACAAATGCAAATCTGTACTTACATTATTCTTTATGATAATTCTGGGTGAAAGATGCTATAGAAATGCATTACCACTGTTACGGGCTTGGGAGGTTTTGTTTACTGACATTTTCTCGTGAAAGTTAATTTCTTGCTTAGAAATATAAAAGTACACTAACTTAAAATAAGATCTTGCTGTTGTTTCCTGTAGTATAGCCAGGAAAAACAGTTACAATCTGTCTTCTTTAAAATCACATTCCTGGAAGATATTCTGGCAACCTGGATATTTAAACACATTTCAAAGAAAAACAACTTCAAATCAATTAGAAATTGTTATCATATTTTGTTTCTGATAGTGTAGAATTATAGTTTGCTGCAGACGTTGCCTGGAGTTATGAAATAAGTAATAACCTGTGAAGGAGGCTATGAATTAGCTGCTTATGGAACACGAAGTGCATTATGTTCTGATAAAAGGGGGACTAGGTAATCACGGACACTGAGTAGTTTGCATAGGTTCTTGATTAGCTTTTTGGAAGGATAAAAGAAAGACTGCAAAGCACAGAATGTTCCAGAACAAAACTTAGATGTGGTTTTTTTGCTAAACGTTGAATAGTATGGCTACTTTGGAAAGCTAAATTCTGCATGTCTTTGCTAGTAGGGCTGAGAAGCTACTTTGTGGGGGTTTTTCACTTGCCTCACCTCTAAGAAGATCTCATTAAAACTGATACTGTCTGGCTGCAAATTTTCTTTGTCTCTTTCTGAAATCCAGTTGGTGTCATTGCTATTCATTTAAATGAGTTACTGTTGAAATGGCTTAAATTGCACTCTCTGTGGGTGGCCTTATAATGTCTTTAGTCTGCCTCTTTATACACACTTTAAGTGAATTCATTTTCTCAACACTTTGGTCATGTCTGATGGTCCAAAAACCTTTCCCTGTCAAACTGCTCTCTTACTACACGGCCAACTCCTGTCAGGAGACAGGATCAAGAGCCAGGGAATTCGAAGATTGACTTTGCACCCTAACAAAATCTGCAGGGTTATACTTCTTAGTGAAAATTATGCCCTTCGGTGAGCTTGTTTAAATTAATATCTGGCAGATCTTCAGAACAGGTCTCCTGAATCACTTCGGATTTCTCCAATGTAGACATAGTTTAATGGATGCCTGTGGTGTACTAGTCTCTGTGTAATAACTCAATATTCTTTTTCTATTTATATTGCCACACAGCATAAGGTGGAAGGCAAAGGTAGTGGATGTACATGCTATTGCTTAATTACTCTAAGGTCTAGATAACTATTTTCTCAAAGACCCTTTCCTGAAACTTAGTCCAATAATGAAAAAAGTTAGCAATTGCTAGGGAAGCTTCTGCCACACAAGAATATTCAACTTTGTTATGTTGAATGGCTTACTCAC
>WAAD01038760.1:25205-39136 GCA_013389945.1 Fregata magnificens
AGATAGGTAAATAGTTATTGGCCATCTTCTGTGTGACAGTAGCTACAACTGTGTGGGCAATGATGCTTCTGGAGTCTGGTCTTTATCATATGGAAGTTCTCGTTCCATTACTTTTCCTGTAGACCATTTCAAATTTATTCCTGTAGACCGTTTTGAATTCATTCCCTAATTGGAAAAATGGGGATTAGCCAGTCGTCAGAGATGACGTTACCAGGCTTTTGTGTCCACAAGAAAATACATAGTCGTCTTCTGGTGCCACTAAACCTGCTACTAAAATAAACTGCTTAAGATGAGGTAACAATTTACCTTTTTAGAAAATGAAAGTTACACAAGTTGTGATATGGCCAAGCCAAAAGCCAATTAAAAGGTTGAAATTAAGATCTGAAGTGTGGAGTTGCTCCTAGTTTTAGTGGACATTATGGAGATACATGTGAGCAGTGTCTAGACAGAAGAGAATTGTTTAATTGAGCCTCCATCTGTGTGCTCAGAAATGACAGGTAAGTTCTTCCATGATATGCTGAAAAAATGATAACATTAAAAATGGTCGTAACCAATCTGAGATGTGTGTGTAAGCCTTCATATGAGATGAACATGAATGCAGAACTAGTTGCAGATGCACAGTTTGAGTTGATTCATACTTGTATATTGTTGTACAGTGGGCCACTTTCAGTCTAGCTGGCTAACTTTCGAGTGAGTAACTTGGGGAGTTTGCACTGCAGAGTTCACTTAAAGATGTCTGTTGGCAAACAAGACAAGGAATTGGATCCAAGTCTGAATTTCTTCATTTTTAAATGCATTAGTGATTGTTCTGTAAAATTTGATTAACACTGTGGAAAGTCTGCAGAAATCTCATTTCAAATTAGAAAAGATTTATTGAGTGAAATATGTAACTTAGTCTCTCAGTGCCCCAGTCAGTGCGCTCATTTTTTTAATATAAAATACATTTTAATTGCAATTTTATAGCAATTTGAGATAAAAACCTCACTTTTCAGCATGCATGTGATTTCGGTAAATGCTGTGAATGTATAAATTTTGTCAGGGAAAAAATTGAAGGTCCTGGTGAGCAGAGCAGAAGATTTTGATAGAAGCCACAGAAAGCAACAAGTCTTTTGCTGTATACGTATTTGCTGTTTTTTTCTTTAATTGGTTTTTTCATACCTTCCAGGCTTCAACAGTCTGGCTGTAGAAAATGAGGTTATGTGTGTTTTCATATTTCCAGGGCTTTTCTGAAGCCGTAACAACTAAAACTCATAATTTTGAAGTTGCATTCAGAGTGTAATTCTTATGCAAGGTCCGAGTTTTATGGCAAAACTTGGAGCCATGGAACACAGAAACACTGGAAGCTCACTCTGTTTTTCTAAGGTTTTAAATATTTTAAAATACTGTTTCTTAAAAAGCTGTATTGGCTAGGATTGGGATACAGCCTTCAGGCAAACAATCAGAAAATGAAGCGCACAGGCTGCTACTGCTTCTTTTTGCTCCAAAGCCTGTAGTTTAAGATTTTGCTTATTAAAACAACTTCCAAAGAAGTATACAATACTTCATTGCTAAATAAAATTTTATTTAGAAGATCCTTTAAAGAAGGAGGTCAATTTACTGTTGCAGGGACACTACTCTCATTGGCTAAAGTGGCAAATCCTTGCATGTTCTCAGAATAATCATTATAATGCTGAAATTGTAGCAATTAAGACATTCTGCAAGGGATCAACTTTATAAACATCAAATTCTGCTTCAGTTAGGTTTGAACAATGTATGTTACAGGTAGTTGCTTACTTTGTCTTTGATTTCAAAAATGGAAGATTAAAGAAGTTACCGTTTGAAACTGAGAGGACAATGTAGCACGTATTTTGACATACTGTTGAAATTGGATCACAATAAAGTGGTTTGAAAGTATTTTCAGATGAATGAACCTAGTGCTTAGGGCAAATAAGCAACACAAAGATATGTAAAAAGAAATTTCATACGTAAATATGTCATTGTATTCAGAAGTGTTTGTGTTAAAATTTATAAATTTAGATCTTCTGAAAAGAACAGCACTTCTGCAAAGTTAACAAAATGACTAGAAATGTAATGGCCGATTGCCAAATAACAAGCACTACAATAATATGATTCTAAAGTTAAAAATTAATGTTTATTTAAATCAGAACCTGCGTTACAGAAAATTTGTGTAACCATTGTATATTTACTCTTTCATCAGTGAGAATCCATTGTAATTGATGTATGTACTGGGAGGGTAGTTGAATTTTTGTACAGGTGGTTTGTTTTTATAACCGGTTCATACTTTGTTTGAATCTTTAATTACTGAATGAAAGGTATTTACTAACGATCCTACAGTCAAATCATTCATTTTAATTCCTGTAGCTTTAAGGCAATACAGCATAAGCACTGTTTTGATGCAGTGTTCTTGAATTGTTTGAAGAGAGGATACTCTAGCTCCATGCTGGACAAATGACAATGGATTTCCTCTTGCTCTTTTTTTGTTCTGTAGTGTAACGTTATTTAAAAAACAAAAGGTTTGCTTGCAATTAGGTCAGTTATTAAAATATTGTTGGTCATTTCCTTTGACAGAACATTTCTATTGTGTTATACCAATGTCATTAGGAGGAAAGGTTATTCCCACTTGTCTGGCTGATATCAATACATACTGGCATATTACATCCTCTGGCTTTCTGGAAATGCTTTATTTGAGCAGCAGCTTGGGAACAGGAAATTTAAGGTTATACACAGTCTGGTTTCAGACGACATGATACAAAATGGGTTTCCTAGAAGACGCTGTCTACCTGACAAATTTTCTCTAGTATTTTGTAGAATTGGATAAGCTTAAATGGGTTCAAACTGGGAACAAATTCTTACAAGCTGCAGGTGGCAGACAAGGTAGAACAAGGCTTTCGGTCACTCTGTAGTATGTATTTGCGGAACTTATATGAACCACATTAGTGTCTCACCCAGTCACCAATTACTCTGGAATGTAGTTTACCTTTTAAGATATGGCAACGCTGATGTTCCCGTTTTATAGGTGTTCTTACTGTCTAGGAGGGAAAAAAAAAAATCAGAGTACTTCAAGCCATGGTTAGATGTGAATCTGTGACACTGTGGTAGCTTCTAAAGGCAGATGTTCAAGGATAGCATCTTACCCATGTTGAGCAGCCCTTTCTACCAGAATCATAGTGAGCAGAAGAATAGGAGTACAGTTTAATGCTGTAACTGTTGATTGAACTGTTCATTCATCCATGTAAAACAAAGCAAATTGTGTTCAGCAGTTATGTCCTGTTGTGTTTCTTAAGCTGAGCCTGTCAGTCTTGGGTGAATCTGTGAATTATGTAAACATCAGGTCTTTTTCAAATCTGTACTCTAGCAGTAAGTGTTCCCCTAAGTGCTCCATCCACACTGTGAGATTATAAGTTTCTCTGTTTTTATCAAAGCAAGAACAACGTCTGTGTTTCTGAAGAATGAGAGCACCACCTTCCAAAACTCTGTTTCCCCCAACCATTTTCATGTGACAGGAATGTATGTTTTTCATCCTAATCACGGGAATGAGTGATATGTAGACAGTTAATGCAGCACTGCCAGCCATAGTCATTTAAAAATCATTAATCATGTTGCTGAAAGTCATGAGAGTGATCTAAAAACCATGTTTATGAGATAGAAAAAGGATTGTATTTATAAATTGTATTTCTTTTATTTTTGTCTCCTTTTTTTTCTGTATGTAGGTAGTGCATACACAGATTTCTTTGCCTCTCTGGTAGCTATTAACTTAAATGAGAAGGGGTGGAGGGGATGGGTAGAACGTAGCTGAGACTCTCTTAAAATTGATCCCTTCCAGGACTGGGGACTTCAGGAAAAACGTGGTAAGATTTGAGATAAAATTGCCTTAGTAAACATCATCGATTTTTTTTTTTTTTTTCCCCTCCAAAAAAAGCAAGATTTTCAAGGAAGCAATACATATTTCACGTCATCTTCACTGACAAATTAGACTTGTATGTTTTAAGTGATGATGCTGAAAATGAGAAATTCATTTTGGTAACATCTTAATATATATGACTTCAGAGGGAATCAAATATAAAGTTGTGGAAAGAGAAATGCTTGAAGTATTAAGCCATCATACACATACTGAAGTCTGTATAAAACCATTCCAAAGGGATATATCATGAACTACAGTCATCAGAGATAATAAAAATTGTAAGCCTTTTTAATGGAAATACCCACGTAGTTAGCGATTAGGCTACAAGTAGATCTCATTGTAGAGCTGAAGGTGTGGTGCCTGGTGAATAACTGATTAAGCTTTCTATCTGCCTTTCCAGAGTATCAGAAGACAAAATTTGTACACAACTTGTGACTTTCTTTTCAGGTCAGAACTATGGAGTCTCACCTTGATAAAATCCTCGATTTCAGTTTGTTTTTTGTAAACCTCTTCATAGAATCAAAAAATAGCTGAGGTTGGAAAGAGCCTTTAGAGATCATCTAGTCCAGCCCCCCTGCCTGGGAAAGGTCAGACAGAGCAGGCCGTCCAGGACCTTGTCCAGTCGGGTTTTGAGTATCTCCAAGGACAGAGACTTGACAACCTCTCTGTGCAACCTGTTCACTTGTATTTATTAGTTTTGGTGTTACACAAAAAATATGAATAGCTTGTATATTTTAGGGGACATGTTTTTTATCCAGCTTCATTCATTTACTTAACTTAGGTTAAGAAATGTAATTTTTTATGTGTTTGAATACAAGACAGTCTTAAGATAGCTGCTTCAAAGTACAGAAATATTTTCTGTCCTTTCATTGTAGAAAATGCTGCATACCAAAGCAGTTTTTCCACTGAAGAGGTAAAAAAGGGCTAACGCTTTTTTTTTGTCCTTGCTGAAGAATGTAAATTATGTATATAATTTGTTTATGAAATGTCTGCAATGTCCAGGACATAAGTAACCATGCCATCTGTAACTACTTTGAGTTCAGATACTGATAAGCAATTTTAATTGAAGCTACTATATTATATCTTCACTGAGTTGTAAAATGCAGGCATCTTTGCCAGTTCTAAGGATCTTAATTGTACAATCCATGCAATTTAAAATCCTGTTGCAGCTAGTTTGTTGTCATATGTCTGTGATATACAGAAATACAGATCGATATTGCTTGTGCTCAAAGCTGACCAAAAGCCACACGACTATGTTAACATGCGCTGAGCTTGTATCAAGAAGACCTGTTGAGGACCTAAGTACAAAGCATATGAGGACTTAAGTACTTTTGCATCAGAGCTGTCTCACGCCCTATCAGCATGGAGTACAGGATGAGTCCTCATCTGCCCTTAACATACATCCATTCTAGGTCAACCAGACATAGGCATGCAACATTGATCATGTTAGGTATGGTTTGTAACACAGAAAACCTTTCTGAATAAAACTTAATGTGCATGGAAGACTGGTCTAAGCCGATGTTAGAGTAGTTAAACTGAGAGATAACATTGCTACTGTGCTACTGACACAGTTCTCTTCATTGTATTAACATTTTTATTTCTGTTAACTGTGTTTCTTGATACACAGTCAGCTCTTAATAAAAATTTCTGCCAGGCACGTTGAAGATACTTGTGTAGGGATGGCATTTGTGTTAAGGGGATGAGTCAAGGTAACTCTGGTGAAAAGACAGTCAAGGTGAAGTAAAGCACAAGGTTGAGGGAACAGAAGAGAACCCATTTGCTCTGTCACTGTCAATACTATGTCCACTATTTGAATAGTGGAGCAGAGTAGTTTCGGTAGTTGGTGTTAATTTGGCATATTCACTTGGCTGACTGCTTTTTGAGTCAGATATTGTGCAGGGTTGTACTTACCTGATCCCTGTATGTTTCAAATCAGTTTTAATTTTTTTAATTCAAACTTTTCAAGTTCTCACATGCAACAGTATAATTTTAGGGAAGAATAGAATGATAATTTGGGCCTGTCTGTGCCTGGTAGTAGCCCTGTTATCAGTTTTCTGGTAGGTCCCTATATGGACTCTTATTTGACATTAAGGCTTGCTTTTGCTGTTTGACCTGGTTTTCTTCCAAAGCATGATACAACCTTTGCATTTAGTATTATGGTTTAGCTTTGTCACAAAGCTTCCACAGGCATATGTGCCTCTGGTATCAGTATGGAAGGGGGAGTGCTGGTCTTTCTATTGCTGTAAACAATTTTGGTCTCTGTTCTTTTCTAATTCAACAGAATTTAGCTTCTTGGAATCCTTCAAACCCTGAATGCCTCCTGCTTGTTGTGAAAGAGCTTGTGCAGCAGTATCACCAATTTCAGTGCAGCCGATTACGTGAGAGCTCTCGTCTCATGTTTGAATATCAGACTTTACTTGGAGAGCCCCAGTATGGAGAAAACATGGAAATCTATGCTGGCAAAAAAAACAACTGGGTAAGCTATTAAGAATATTTCTGCTAAGATGCTTTTAGTGATCTTTTCATTTTAATAAATACAGCTCTTGCCTTGGAAAACTCGGGTTGTTTCTGTGGATCTCCATGCTTTATGTTTCCAATGGAGGAAACTTCTGTTTGACTCCAGCTCACTTTCTATACTCCCTGTTTTGTACATTGCTGTAATTCCACTACCTTGGCTGAACCAGATTTCCAGGTGACTAACTGTTTTTCAACCTGATGTTAGTTCATCTGATTTATAGATGAAAACTTTGAAAACTGTTGAAAAGCCTGGGCAGTATTTACAGGGCACGGTACAATGTCATGTGGAAGTTTGAGTTAGCTCTGAACATTTAAGAGGCAGAATAACAGTGTTGGTATGACACCCTGCCCAGGCAAATCAGCCTGCTTAGGGGTAGGATGTATCAGGGCGTGGTTCCACATTATGATTGAGTTGATTTAATTGGTAGCTGCAGCTGCCTGTATCTCTCTGGCACTTGTCTAAGCTGAGATGAGTTGTTTCAGGAACCTAAACTGGAGAGGGAGGGAAAAAAAACCCCACTAATTTTCTGCAGAAGGACAGGAGGAGGTGAGATGGGCTAGAGCAGTGACTTTGTAGGGCCATGTCTTCATACAGCAGTCAGACATTAAACTGGCTTATCGGTTTCCTGAAGTTGTATCCTTTGCCTGGGAAATGTGCCATGGTGTGTAGAAACATTCCATGTATACAGTCTCAGCCTTCTAAAATGAGGCTATTGGCAATGTAGGCATTTTGGTTAGTGTGTGATTTTTTTTTTTTNGCAAAAATCATTTTTTTTCTGCTGGTAATATATTTGTCATGGGAAGTCTGGAGTAAGATATATCAGGAAATATCTAATTGTGTTTATGCTGAATGTGTCCCCCTCTTGCTTTCAGCAATAGCATACTCTTAAGATATACTGGCCTTCAGAAGCAGTATCTTCTGGAATAGATGCAGTCTGAAAATCGATGAAAATTCAGCATTCCTGTTATCAGAGCCTAGAATTCAGCTTTGTGCCACTTTAATCATCCTTAAGTTACAGGTGATGCAAGGATGTTTACTTTACAACTCAGTACTTATATTCATCTGTTTTTCTGAGACAAGTCATCTAGGCGTTTTTATTTTAAGCCAAGTAAAATTTTCTTTATCAGAGAATTTCAGATCTCTTTTTTATGTTTATAGATCAGAATATTTCATTGAAATTAATTTGTTCTTAAATGTTATTCTGTATAGCTCATATCACAAACAACTTGCCACATCTGTAAATATCATCAGACTGGTTTATTGAAATGCAGAAGGCTTTCTGAACTGTGCTGAGATCTTATCATAATTTTTGTCAGCTGCCAGAATTCTACTAAAGACTGTAGAAAACTAGGGTTTTTTTCCTTTTTTTATAGGAAAGCCATATCTGCACAAGCCTTTTGAATCTTTCCTCAGTCTTTGGTGACCGAATAAAGAACTTTTTTTTGCATTTGAAATGCTGTCTTAGTTTAAAATATTCCAGTAAAATAAATCTTAAATACATTTTGAGGCAAATCCTTTTAATCATTGCAGAGCTATTTGAGGTTTCTGTAGCATGTGCTTTGTTTTCAAAGTTTACATTCTCTATCAAGAAGATTCTGAGAGTCTTCTTTGGAGATTCTCTGAACCTGGTTATCTACGTGACAGAGGCTTGTTGATGAGTGTCCTAAAACTCAAAACCATGAAACTAGCTTGTGTAGCTCTCCTTCCTGTCCTTTACAACTGTCTTGTTAGTCTTGATGATCAGCACAATAGGAGCGTTTATATGAAAAGCAAGAGGTAAACTGCATGCTATCTCCTCTGCCTGGAAGTCATTGAAATTCATGTTGTTGCTCTCTCTCAGGAATTAATAGTGGCTCAGCAGACTTCTGAAATAATCATCTGTGAATGAACCTTGCACAGTGCTATGAAAGCAATCATCTTAAGTGCATGAGTTAAAAAAGTTTGAAGAGGAGGCCTGAATTCAGTGCTGTGTCCCAAAATGGAACAGAAATTTGCTTTTATACCTTTGTTCCAGTATCTCCAATTTCCTGAAGTGATCTCCAAGATCTATGACAAGTAGACAAACTGTTATCTAGCTTAGTAGCTTCATGTTGGCAGAGTACCAGCTGACACAGATGCCCATTAACTATCTAATCTCACAGTGCTGTGGCCAGAAATTGATTTGATTCGACCTGATGCCTGTGACCACCTGGCCGGGGTTGGGTAGGGCAAGCACCATGGACAGGGACTGCTCCCTGCCCGTCCAGAACGCTTTTGGAAGTAATGCATTGCAAAAATAATCTTGATTGAATGACAGAAAAGATCTAGACTGAAAGTCCTTATTTACTTCCACATCTTGGAGCAGCTGATGTTTTGATCAGAGGCCATTCATCTGTTCAGTGGCCATCCCAGTTCATCAGACCTGGTATTTTACCAGAAATGATTTTCGGGATTTTATGGCAGATGTTGTATGGCATCTTTTTGGAAGTTAAGTCCACACAAGAAGCCCTGTCTATGATATCCATTTCACTCTGTATAAAAGCAAGTGCCCTGACTGTTATCAAAGCAGTCTTTGTGTTATACATGCACAAGAAGTCAGTGATTTTTCTGCATACATCAGTAATACAGCATCAGAAGGTTGACATCTATCTTCATGAGTATTGTCATCAGGAAAGCTTTCAGAGCCTGGCTTTAATGTGATATATGCTCACTTTTTGTTGTGTAGTGTTTCTGTGTGCAATTGCTTTGCCTCTATTGTGTGACTACCAGGGACAAATTTTAAGGGCAATTCTGAGCTCGCTGGCACCAGGGTGGATTACAACCTAACATCACACAAACCTTTTTGGCAAATGATATAACTGGCAAGGTACCGTTGGAAAGATTTTGATTGCATTCAAGGTCTTGTTTTTTCTTGTTTAGGGACTGGAAGGTAGAATGGGTTATCTCTAGTTCATGCCCAATACATAGACGAAGAAACAAATTGGCACTGATGTTAGCATTGCTTATTGTACATCTGTCTAATACAGCATCTTTGTCTACATGTGCTTAGTTGCTTGGGATGAAACCTTTGCTTACTTTAGGCATAAAATTAATTGAAGGAGTACAGTTCTCTAGAATTTTTTCCTTCTCAATTTCGTTTCATGTCAGTACTACAGAAGAATGTGCTTAGCAAACAGTCAGTTATATTCCTCAGCTGCCCTGCTTAGCAGCTTACCATTCATTTTTGAAAGCTAGTTTCCATTGACTTTGACGTCCAGTATATTCTCAGAGGGGCTTATGCGTCTGCAAGCTTGTTTCTGTCAGTATTTTTTTCAGCCAGTTCCTTTCTGAAACAATATGCATAGCAGTCGGTGTGGTCCATCACTATAGAGGCTTGTGGTCCAGTGGTATATGGCCAGTGACAACCTTCATGGTTTCTCTTATGCTAAGCTCAAAGCAATTTATGGATTAGCACTGCTAATTGAGAGGGGAGGCAAACGTACTAACTATTTTGCAAAGGCATGTGGCAAATTTTCAGTGTCAGTACAGGTGTTAAAAAGCTTTGAATGCCTTCCTCTTGAAGAGTTGTCATAGCCTTTGACAAGCTGTCCCCATACCTATGTAGAGTTCTTGTGATAACATCTACTAAGCGTAGTAAAGCAGTGGCCCAAAAGGCATCCCTTTGACATCTGTGTGGGTTATAAGCCCTTGAGTATTGAGGGTGACTGAGCACTGGCACAGGTTGCCCAGAGAGATTGTGGGATCTCCATCCTTAGAGATATTCAGAAGCTGTCTGGACATGGTCCCAGGCAACCTGTTTGCTGCCAAGATCTTCTGCATCTCTTCCATGGGTCACTGCTGCATTTTACAGAAAGGATGCTTCCATTATTTCGGATGTATTATAGGCTTTTGCTTACCACAAGGTATGGCTGTATACACAATAAAGATGATCCTGTTTAAATCTAGTGTAGTATTTACATTCACCCTTTTAATGAGAATTGCAGTATATGCATTCACCATAGATGGATATGCACTTTGTTTAAAATTTGTATATTATACACTAATTGTTTGAAAGTATTTTTCTTCTCACTTTGTCTGGCTATGCAAAACACTTAAATAGTAAAATGGAAAAAAGGTACAGATAACTATGTTTAGGGAATAGCGAAGTAGTACATATGTGTTACTGTGGGAGAATGAATGCTGCATATTCATGCAGCTTTGATTTGTCCCTTTGCCTGTTAAAATGAAGTACTGTTTTTTAAAAATTGTATGTCATCACATAACTAAGTGGTGTATGTATGCAAAGATAGGACAGTGTTAAAACTGAAAAAAGTTTTGCTACCTTGTCTCAAGATGTCCTGATTTTTTGTACTTAACTGATAAAATTAATTTTTAATGCTTTTTGTACTGCTAATTCAACATTACAAGTATACCTGGTGTATGGCTACTTTATTGAATTAAAAAACAGGGATGACAAAAAATTAATATGGAGGAAATCAGGCAAGCATTTGTTTTTCAAAAAGAGCCAACTTCATTGCTTCATAACCAGGTGGACAAAGTCTGGCTTTGAGGAAGCGTACGAAACAGAAAGGAAATCCTTTCCATTTCCTTTGCATACACTTCATGCATAAAAAAGAGCAATCTGTAGGGGATGCTTGGCAAATTTTCAGTAAATGGTTGTCTAGGTGTTAAGAGTCACATAATTCTGAAAACAAATTATTTAAAACCTTCTATGTCAGTTCGTTCCTCTGTGTTTCTTCAGAGGACACTTTTGATACATTCTCACCTTACTCAATGCAAATTCTTTTATGTATACCTGCAATGTTTGTGAAGATGCCTCTATTTTATCTATATGCTCTTATAAATCTGTCAGGTTTTTAGCTTTGCTTTGAGACCATTTGCAGGTCTCGCTGGACCTTTGTCCGGAAATGAGTACAGCCAAGATACATCTATATTTAGGGCCTAACAAAGTATAGTCTGATTTTTGTCATACACATTGTTGTATTCTGACTACTTATTGCTGTTGACTTACTGGCAATGATGTTTTATGGCTTTTAAGGTGTTTTCTCATATAACATCTGTGAAATCTGTAAATTATTTTTTTCCTCTTTAGTAATTCCATTGAGAAATGTTGTTTTAAATCTCAACCCTTCTGTTCCGTATGAGCTCTTACACATTTTTCTGGTTAATATTTCATCCTCAGAACGTTCAATTTGTGGTTCTGTTTTAGACAACAGGTCTCATTAGTGCTACCTTTTTTCCGCAGACTGGAGAATTCTCAGCTCGCTTCCTCTTGAAGTTGCCTGTAGATTTCAGCAATATTCCTACATACCTTCTCAAGGTAAAACGAATGTTTAAGTTGACAGTATTTGTGAGAGAGTATGAATTATTGAAACGTTCTTAGTAACTATTTTGACTTTCCTGCCCTCCTCCTCTCCAAGACTTTGAAAGTCCACCATTTCTAAACCTGATTGGATTATGTTTTGGAAAGGTGATGTTAGACATGCTGTTGTTTTGTGTGCCGTTTTACCAGGTAGTAAATATACACCTATCACTCTACAGGACCTTGCAGGATTTGGGTTGTTGTAGAAGATGGCATGCAATGCAGGTGTTCTGGGTTTTTAGACAATATGATGAGTAGCAAACTCTTGACCATATCAAAGGTATTATCTTGGGGAGTAAACTTAAATATTTCCAGATAAACTCTTTTAAATGAGTCTATGGAATTTCATGCTATGTAAGTGTTTTTTAATGAAGAGTCCAATTGTACCAGTAGTCTTGATGGTAGAAGCAGAAAAGCAATCTAAATATACCATTTCTTAACAGGGAGTGAAAGCAAATACTGATGACACGAACTGAAGGTTTTGATGATTACTTTGCTTCATTGTTTACAATGAACACTAATTTGACCAGATACTTTATAAAGTAGGACTATAGAGCATTCATGTGAGTTGGAAAAAAGTATTTCTTTCTTTGCTAAGGGGGGGGGAACGACCAAAAAACTTGTGACAAACTACCACATGGAATAATTTGAAATGAGTGGTTTTCACAGCAGGAGGACAGTCACTCTTTCAAGCAGTTACTGTGGAAGCCCGTCATGAGGTCAATGTTACTATATTCAGAGAACGCGGTGAGAGATCTGGGTTCTCTCTGTCTATCATTACTGTCAGAATGAAGTGCCAGAACTTCTACTGCAGACAAAGTTTGAGTCAGCTGATGTTACCAACACCCATCTTACCTTTAAACTGCATGTCTGCCTCCTTACTCAGCTCTTTTAAATATTTGGAAAGAAGAACAGCTACTTAATGTTTAGCAACTAATGTGTTGAGATGAAAATGTCAGCGTAGATCCCATTACCTCCTCTTCATCTTATTGTTAGAACTGTCTTCAGCTATTGTTAGATCACAATTGCAAGTGTGAATCTTCAGTGTTTCTCCAAATAAGATGTCTCAAACAAAAAACCATGAAAATAAGGGCAGGCAGGCACAACTATAATCTGACTGAAATTTTTGGTTGTAGTCTGAGATCAGTATCCTATGATCTCTTTACCTTCTGTAGACTGTTTGCTGTTTGAGTGATGAGCTGCTCCTAACTTTCTCAAAAGCATCCAGATATTTTCAGTTGGTTCCTGTGTTTATGATAGCAGCCCTTCTCCCAGCTGCTGTCTTTCATCAGGGCCTTGTCTTCTCACTTGATGGGAACGTTTCCAGTCAGATGTAAGAGGGTTGGCCAAGGCCTTTTCAGGAAGGATGGCGTTGAGAAGCAGGATGCAGCAACCATTCACCTGGACTGCAGGATAGCTGTGATTTGCTTCTGAAAGACTCTGTGGAAAAAAAGGAGACTGAGAATGTCTAACATGAACTATGCTGTCTGCTCCTGCCAGAACTGCAAGTGCGTATTTTCCAGGAACAACTTTAAATTGGTCAAGAATTTCAGGACAAGTGCATGCCCAATATGTTCAATGGATTCAGCCACAGGACTGTCTTATACCTCTGTTCAGCCTCTGGGGAAGCTGCAGGACTTGGAGGTTGGAAGGTGGTGTATGACTTATGTAAGTAACTGTCATCACGTAGGAACCCTGTGATAGAAACAGATTCTACTTTTGTTTCTGAAGAGTAACGTTTTAATGCATGACAGCATACTCCTCCTTACTGTAATTCCCTATCACGTTCACTAAACATCTCCCACCTTCTCTAAACAAGGTTGATGTACTGTGGATAAATCATCAGTGCTCCACAACTGCTTCCTGGAGCGTTGTTCACCCTGAGTACTGAATGATCATTAGTCCGAAGGAAAACATGTGTTTATTTTGCATGCATATATAGGTTGTGTGATGTGAAGAGGCACACACAGAAGGTAGCAGAATCAAAGTTTCCCAGTCTGCCTTTATTTTGACATTTCTAAAATCTTAATATCTTAGCTTTGGGGTTTTAAAATTAATGTATTTTTGTATGTAAAAGCCTGGATTTTTACAACAGCAGATCCTTCTTGATGGGCAACATACTGGTGAAATCCTTAGCTTTCTTATGCAGCCTCTACTATGCAAACTGACAG
>WAAD01038761.1:7746-31091 GCA_013389945.1 Fregata magnificens
AAAGAGTGGTTAGGCATTGGAACAGGCTGCCCAGAGAGGTGGTGGAGTCGTCAACCCTGGAGGCATTCAAAAAAGGTGTGGACATGGCACTCCAGGGCCTAGTTTAGGAGTCATGGTGGTGGTAGTTGATGGCTGGACCTGATGATCTTAGAGGTCTTTTCCAACCTTAATGATTCTATGAATCTATGATTCTATGATTCTATGATCTGTGACAGATGCCAAACAATGACAGCCACCAGTTTTCTCTGTGTCCTTTGACATGACACCTTAATGGGCTGCTGAGAAGGACTATCTTGTGTATGTGGAGGTTTTTTATACGTAGTCTGTGACATTTTAGAAGTTTCCCCTTGATATTAAACCCTCTGTATACAAATTATAGTTATTCTATGGATAACAGCAGTTTGAAACATTTAAAGAAAGTGTGTCTGTGTGTGCATGCTTTTTGAAAGGCAACAACAAGCAGTAACCTCCTTACGCTCTTCAGGTACCACCTCAAAAAAAAAAAAAAAAGGATGAAAAATAGGGAGGAAAGAAGGCAAAATAAATCTTCTCAATATCCACTTAGTAGTTTTCAAACAGCAAGATTTTTAATATTTCTGACAAATTTGGTTAGAGAAAAAATAGTTCTAAATTATGTTACCTATTATTTGTTGTGATTCTTGAAATTCCCTTACATCAGAAAGAGCATTAAAGATCCCTAGATGTGTTTGATATAATTAGAGCAGAGTTATTTAAAGGTCTCAGTGGACTGCTAGCCTATCTAGATAGAATTATATTTTGCAATCCCTGAAGAACAAAAGTCCGTCAAGTACTTAAAAAGCTAGAGATGAAGAACTATACTTCAGTTAGGGCAAGTGTAAGCTAAAAATGGCTAAATATAAGCATTTGGGAAATGTGTCAGTCCTGACAGCTCAAAAATAGAAATAATTATGTAAATCTTGGCTCCAAACCAGAAAGCGTGTGAGTTAGAAAGGTTGTTAAGTATGGTCACATACTTCAGTAAATTAATTCAATCTCCTGTCAGAGATTAGAGATCCCTTATGAAGGTGCTAAAAAGATAGATTGCTGAGTGGCAGTTTGGGTCAGACCAACTTAGCTTGTTCAGTACTGGGAAAGTGCTGGGTAGAACTCTCTGTTCCAAATGCCTAAGCGCCCAGGCAGGCAATTACAACCTCTGAAGAGCATCAAGAGCAGTGAGGTGTGGTTACTTCCCCAGACCTACTCACAATGAACAAAATGCTCACCTTTAAAACAGTTCAGGTTGCACATGAAAAGAGACTGAGTAAATTGGAAAAGGAAAATAGAAGGACTACAGTACGGATGTCAATTTTTTTCTGTAATGGTGTAAATTTATTTCATGGTTTATGGACAAAGGCTTACTTGTGGGACTTCCAGTGGCTCCCACCACAGAAAATTAGAAAATTAAATCTGAGACCAGTAGGAAAGAAAAAAATACAAACTTCTCTGATTTGTATGATTTGATCAATATTTCTCCTTCTGAGCAAATGCTGATCCCACCATTGAGATCCAACATCTATAGCCATGACCAAATAATCTTTTCAAGGAAAGGGTGAGTGAAGGAAACATCTGTGGCATTTTATTGACATGACATTTATAAGCTGGATTCCACCTATCAGGTGTCTGAAATGAAGCCTTAGTTATGTTCTTCAGAAGGGACCTTTCAATGGAATCACTCCGGTTTCTGAATAGTTAATGGAGCACTGCATCCAGTTTTGGGCTTCCAAGTACAAGGAAGATATTGACATACTGGAGTGAGTTCAGTGGAAGCCAAGATAGTCAGGGGGGCAGGGAATATGATGTACAAGGGCAGGCTGAGAGAAATGGGTCTCTTCAGCCTGGAGAAGAGAAAGCTCAGAGGCAGCTTAATGCCACCTACAACTACCTGACTGTAGGATGTAGAAAAGATAGAGACAGACTGTGGTCAGAGGTGCACAGAGCCTTAGGAAGAGAGGCAAGGACACAAACTGGAACATGGGAAATTCTAATTAGGTCTAAGGACGTTTTTATCTACCATGAGGGTGGTCAAACACTGGAGGAGGTTGCCCAGAGAGGCTGTAGAATCTCCTTCCATGGAAGTGTTCACGACTTGACTGCACATGAGTCATGAGTTGGATTAGATCTTCTTTGAGCAGGGGGTTAGATTAGATGGTATCTAGAGGACCTTTCTGATAGAAATTATTTATGGCTCTGTGCTTCCTTGGCATGCTAGAAATGTATTAATGTTAGAGCTAAAACTGTGATGTGTGGCCGGTGGATCACCAATACTGACACACTGAAAGAAGCATTCTGTCAGGTTCTGTTGGCAATGCCATTAGGAGCTACAGAAATGTTCCAGGAAGTGATTGGCTCTACAGCTGGCAATTTTGACACCCAAAAAAGCAGGCATCACAGTTATAATGAGTTATGCAAAATAGATGAAGATACACCTCCCTTCCCCCCCCAAAAAAAATCTATACAGAATAAATTAGAAGTCAGGACTTTGACTTTGAAACAGTAGGACAACAGCAATTTATACCTTACTTGCCTGGGCTATGACTAGTGGTAAACTAGAAGGGCATAGGCCTGAGCACTGGCATGTGATTGCCTGTACTGCTAATTCACTAGTGGCTCTTAGTGTCTGACCTGATTTGAGTTTGGTCCAGCCATTAATCTCCTGTACACTTGGCAGGATGGTCTGAGAATTAACATGGGCCACTGGTCATTCGCAATAGGCAGTTTGGCGAAGGCCAGTCTGTTTTGGAAAGGGTGAGAGTTTATTTGTGTGGAGGTGAGCTGTACTGTACCATTTGGTCTCAGTGTCAGAGGAGAATCCCTATTTCATTTGCCAGCATACATATAATTGGTATTTGGAATACTTGTCGAGCTAGTAGGATGTTAGGTACTCTGAGGAAAGGTACCGTCTTGCTGTAATGAAAAACTTGTAAAGTTCTTTATCTATTTGGAAGGACAGTTTTTAAACCTTCTAAAGTTATGTTGGATGGGAGACCAATTTGAGTACCTCTGGGACACTGAAATTCCACCCTCTGAAGCCACTGTTTGGGTCCTGTCTTGTGCTAAGGAGCTAAGAACCCTTCAAAACAAATCTTTCCCACGAGTAGGTCATTTCCAAGAAAATAAAGCTAAGCTTGTTTCTCCCTCTTATGCCTCTTATGATGACAGTGAAAATCAGTTTTTATTTCTAAATGTTACACAGCAGCCTCCAGATCTTAAGAGATGAGATTGAAAAATCCCTCACAGGAAAAAAGTTCCTCTTTTTTAACTCTGTGTGGTGGGTTGACCTTGGCTGGCCACCAGGTACCCACCAAGCCGCTCTCTCACTCCCCCACCTCAGCAAGACAGGAGAGACAATAAGAAAAAAAGCTCATGGGTCAAGATAAGGATAGAGATCACTCACCAATTACCATCACGGGAAAAACAGACTTGACTTGGGAAGATTAATTGAATTTGTTGCCAATTAAAAATATAGTAGGATAGCGAGAAACAAATACAAAACTGAAAACACTTTCTCCCCCCCCCGCCTTTTTTCCCAGGCCCAACTTCACTGCTTACTCTTCTACCTCCTCCCCCCGAACGTCGCAGGGGAAGGGGGCTTGCAGTCAGTTCATAATGCATTGTCTCTGCCGCTCCTTCCTCCTCACGCACTTCCCCTCCTGCAGCATGGGGTCCCTCCCATGGGATACAGTCCTTCTCCAACATGGGTCCTTCCTGTGGGCTGCAGTTCCTCAAGAACTGCTCCAGAATGTGTCCTTTCTATGGGTTACGGTCCTTCAGAAAGCAACTGCTCCAGCGTGGGTCCGCCATGGGCCACATTTCCTGACAGAAAACCTGCCCCAGCATGGGCTCCTCTCCACGGGCCACAGCCTCTTTCAGCGCACACCCACCTGCTGCAGCATGGGGTCCTCCACGGGCTGCGGTGTGGATAGCTGCTCCACCGTGGGGTCCTCCCTGGGCTGCAGGGGGACAACCTGTGTCACCACGGTCCTCTCCATGGGCTGCAGGAGAGTCTTTGCTCCAGCGCCTGGAGCACCTCCTCCCCCTCCTCCTTCACTGACCTTGGTGTCTGTTTCTTTCACATTTTTCTCACTCCTCTCCCTCACATCTGCTGTGCTGTGTTTTTCACCCTTTCTCACATATGTTATCACAGAGGTGCCACCAGCACCGCTGATGGGTTCAGCTTTGAGCTGCGGCAAGCCCATTTTGGAGTGGGCTGAAACTGGCTGTGTCTGACATGGGGGCAGCTTCTGGCATTTTCTCACAGAGGCCACCCCTGCAGCACCTCCTTGCTACTAGAACCTTGCCATGTAAACCCAATATAGTCTGTATCACCAAACCAAGCTCCAGTGTTCAGACTGCAGCAAAAAACAGATTTAACAATGTTTACCATGTTACATTCTTCTTCCAGTAAAAAAAAAAAAAAAAAAAAAAAAAAAAAGCAGCTGCAAAGAGGTAGCTCTCAGATGCAACAGGATGCTTCTTGGAAGTGGAACATTTAATCATCGGCTTGTGTCTCTATTACTTCCAGACAAATAGCATTAGTTTTCGCAGGTCTAATAAGTCGTCATTATGAAGCTAGTAAGGGCATATCACTCAGAGCTGCCTCACTAAGAAGAGATGAAGTAGCAAACTCTGCCTCTATGCTATTAAGTGGAGTTGCTAGCAAATGCCTACTGCTCTAACGTGCAAGAATAATGTAAAATAAACCAAGACTTCCTGAAAAGTATTATAAAAGTATTTCATGGAACCATCAGCTAAACTGGTAAACAGAATAAGTTTAACAGAAATGGATATAAGATGGATGGATTTTTTAAAAAAATTTCAAATGATTAATTAAACTATAAGACTTAAAGATGGCTATGCAAGACCCCATAATAAAATGTAAGAAGGCAACATTTCTTAATTCTATGATGCAAGTATTCTAACAAACAAAGCTGTAAAAAATTCATTTTTTGTAAAGAGTATTTTTCTCTAGTGCAAAAGTGATATTTTCACACTGACAAGTATGGAACAGGTTTAAAATAATAAATAAAAAAAAAGACTTTAAAAAATATTTTTTTTTTTTTTTGCTTACAAGCAGAAGCAATTCATGGTCATTGCTCTATTAATGTAAAAACAGCTGCCTGGAGTCTGGAGACAAAATACAGCATCATCATATCACTCAAATGTATCCTTTCCCCAAACCTGGAAATTCTTACACATACTTTTTCCTTTTTTTCTTTTTTCCTGTTTTTTTTTTTTAATACCCTCTTTGCTCTTATTTTGCTTGACTCTCACAGGTTACATCTATCAGGCTTTTTAAGTACCAGCCCTAGACAAACTAAATTGGCCCTCCTGTTGATATAGATTAAAGGTAGAGCAGTATGAATTGCTTTGCCATAATCCTACTATATGCAGAACCAGAAGCTCACAGCAAAGCAGTTTATGTTTTCAGACTTGATCAGAAAACATAACCTGAAAATTGTTCCTGCATTACTAAACATCCTAGGACTCCTTCTTAGGAAACATAAGAAAATAAAAGTGATGTTCATTAAAATGCTATTTTTTTAATCATTAGTACTATTTAAATATTCACAAATTTATTAATTTATCACCAATATGCTAGTGCTACATTGGAAAGCAAGGCAACTGAAGTGTATTTGAAGAACTTGAAGCTCTGATTTTTTGTTGCTGACGAAGGATTGCCCAGGAACAGTGAAGAGGCTATCTTGGGATCAATCAGGATGTAAACGTCAAAATGGCTGCATGATATTGATCATTTTTTTATTTTTTCCATCATTTTTGTTTATCTTCCTTTTTCAGTTTGCAGGCTTCTCGTCTGCTGGCACTGTTTTGCAGGTGGATGTTTAGAGGTAGTGCTTCACAAGAAGGTATTGAAAGAAAGCATGTACCACATATTAGGTCAAGGAATTTGCAGAGCTGGAGGTGTACGGAAAGACAGCGCAGACAATGAAGCAAAAGATGTGAAGGAGACTGAAGGCAGGGTAACTGGGAGGAAGAAATCCAAGTAGCAGAAGAGAATGAGAGATTAAACTGGTAAGGGCCTGAAAAGAAAAACCAAAACCAACAACAAACCCAGGAATATGAATCTAAAATGGAAGAAGGGAAACAGCTAGCAGTGTTTTTGAAGAAAATTTGCTCATGACAAGCAACTAGGCAGCTAGGTGTTAAATTAGAGTATGTGGAGTGTTATCTATCCCTTCATGAAAATTAATAGGAAGAGATGAGAGAATTCCTCTTCAGCTGCTCTTTTTGCCCAGAGCAGTTTTGCCATTTCCCACTCACTGCATATTTTTCCTAATAGTATAGCTCCAGTGAAGTGAGATTAACAGAGATTTCTATCGCCATCATTTCAGACGAGTCTGTTCTGCATAATGTGCAGTGGAAACTTTCTTTGGGGAAATCCAGGCAGTCTCTGTGTCTGTGATGGGGAGAGGAAATGCATCCCTTAGACTAGCATGCTATTCCTTGTTTATTTAGTTACCAGTCCTTTCTATGATATTTGTCCTACGTTCAAGCTAGCTGTCCAGAGGGTGAAAAAGCCAGAGCTATGAAAAAGAGATTCCTGTCTAACTTTGTTCTGTACAAGACTGCTATTGTATGTGATAGGTCTCCTCTGAGGGGAAAGCCTTAGCGGCCCAATCTGCCTTCTCTCATTTATCTGTCATTAATTTTAATTAATAAGAATTCACCTGTTTGTAAATATACTTATTCAAGCTGATTTTAATACTGTTATCTTTAGCATAATTAGAGAACCTGAAGAAAATGGATGATGTGAATTGTGTGCCATGGGGGAGCCTCTTAAGTTCCAGCCAAGAATGGGCGAATGTCAACATCAAGGCTCACGTAGTCCTAGTACAGCGTACTTACATGTAGCTTGAGGCCTGGCACCTGGGCTGGTGACTCAAGAAGCTTGCCCCCCGGTAAAATTATTTGTATTTTTCTGATTTATTTCCTATTCTTCTTGCCCTTTCCCCTGAATGTAAAAAGCCCCAAGAAAAGTTTTTTTTATCCAAGATAATGTCTACTAGAATTCCTGAAGGAGCTGCACTGGAGTGTTCAGCAGTTTCAAAATTTAAATAACAGTTGTAATGGAGGACTAGCCTTAGATCCTTTTTCAACTCTGTTAAATTTCTGAATTCCACAATACTTAGGAATGTGTTTCCCAAGTTAATTATGTAAATAATAGCATGTTAAGAACAGTTCATTTGTCTTTCATTGTCATGTCTTTGTTGTCTCTTTCTAAACTAAAGTTTAAGCAGTTTCTGTCCATCCTTACCCAGAAATCTCATCCATGTCACTTATCATTTTCCTTTTTCAAGTCTGGGTAGTTTTAATGCTCATGAGCCATTTTCATTATAAGATGACTGCAGCTGAATAGAGCATTCCAAGTGAGAGTTCATCACACTTTTCTGTGCTAGGAAAATAATAGATTTCATATTATTTTGTATCCTGTTCCCGTTCTCTTGATTTCACCCCTCTAAGGTTTTACAGTTCATCTGTAATTCAGCAAGAGTGCTTTCAAATGATTTTATCCAATGAACATTGCTGTGCATTTCTCAACAGTGAATTTATCTGTCATTATGTTACCTTTTCACCTGCCTATGTAGGATTCCTCTAAACATCTGAGTCTTTTCTAGATTTTAGTGAGATGAAATATTTTATGTTAGGTATGTATTTTCTGATCTTCCTTAGCCCTTAAATTAATAGCTAGCCAATAAATAATGAATAGCACAGTTGTTAATGTGTCAGTTCTTAACTTCCAGGCAGACTGGAATTTGTGCCACTGTTTTTAATCTTTATGTGGATTTTTAGAATTAATGGAATAAAATATGTAAAGCAAACATTTTGTGTGTGCATATGCTTACATATGCAAGGAGTCTCCCTCCTTGAAGTGACTCAAAACCCAACTGGACATGAGCAACCTGCTCTAGCTGGCCCTGAGTGGAGCAGGCGGTTGGGCTAGATGACCCCCAGAGGTCCTTGGTGAAACGAACTATTTTATAGAATAGAATCATAGAATCATTTAGGCTGGAAAAGACTCTTAAGATCATCAAGTCCAACCGTAAGCCATTCTGTGAATTTCATTGTTTGTCCAAAGTGACTTTCCAACACAAATTTAATATTAATTTTTGCTGGAAGGAGAAAGTTTGGCAAAAAGTGGAGGTTGAAATCAAAACATTTTAATTATCCACAAAGTCATTATTACATTTTCAATTAATATTATATCTTTTTACCACAGATTTTAACTTTTTTATCTTAACACTTTGACTTGTCTAGAACTTTTTTCAAAATCTCAAAGGCTACATGAAATCTACATTATTTTCTACACAGTTCTCCTTTTTCATTCCAAATTACAACTGAAGTAGCTTTTAATAGTTTGTGACTTTCACTGAAATTCTTTTCCCTCTTTGCCTGCAGCTCGTTTTCCAGGTCCTTTAGATCTGACAGGGACAACCAGCCTTAGTCTTACAGGGGGAATTTTGCAAATGTCTGCTGCTGGCTGAATTCTTTAAAGAAATGTAAACTGGGTTGAAAAGTTAAAAATAATTTTATATGCAGCTCACTTTCTAACATTTTATTCTAATACTGTGGTGGGTTGACCCTGGCTGGACGCCAGGTACTCACCAAAGCCACTCTATCACTCCCCCCCTCAGCTGGACAGGGGAGAGAAAATATAATGAAAGCCTCATGGGTTGAGATAAGGACAGGGAAAGATCATTCACCAATTACCATCACGGACAAAACAGACTCGACTTGGGGAAATTAGTTTAATTTATTAACAATCAAATCAGAGTAGGGCAATGAGAAATAAACCCAAGTCTTAAAAACACCTTCCCCCCATCCCTCCCTTCTTCCTGGGCTTTACTCCTGATTTTCTCTACCTCCTCCCCACAAGTGGAGCAGGGAGATGGGGAATGGGGGCTGCGGTCAGTTCATCACACATTGTCTCTGCTGCTCCTTCCTCCTCAAGGGGAGGACTCCTCACACTCTTCCCCTGCTCCAGCATTGGGTCCCTCCCATGGGAGACAGTCCTCCATGAACTTCTCTAACATGGGTCCTTCCCACAGGCTACAGTTCTTCANCTCCCCCTCCTTCTTCACTAACCTTGGTGTCTGCAGGGTTGTTCTCACTGCTCTCTCTGGCTGCTGCTGTTGTGCAGCTTCCCCCCCACCCCCTTCTTAAATATGTTATCCCAGAGGCGCTACCACCGTTGCTGATGGGCTCGGCCTTGGCCAGCAGTGGGTCTGTCTTGGAGCCAGCTGGCATTGGCTCTGTCAGACATGGGGGAGGCTTCTAGGAGCTTCTCACAGAAGCCACCCCTGTAGCTCCCCCGCTACCAAAACCTTGCCACGCAAACCCAATACAAATAGTTTGCCCTCATTTATATTCCCATTCATCAGATTGACTTAAACTGTTATTTTAAACATACTACATGGTGATTTTTTTAAGATTTTCTCAGAAAAAACAGTTTTGTGCATCAACCCTTCTAGGCAGCCCCACACAGCTGCTCACTCACCACCCCACAGTGGGATGGGGGAAAGAATCAGAAGGGCAAAAGTGAGAAAACTCATGGGTTGAGATAAAGACAGTTTGGTAAAAGAGGAAAAGACAAAACAAAATAAAACAAAACAAGGAGAAATAAGTGAGGCAGAAAGCAATTGCTCGCTACCAGCTGACTGATGCCCAGTCAGTCCCCAAGCAATGGTAGCCCTGGCCAAACTTCCTCCCACCCAGTTTTATTGCTGAGCATGAAGTCATGGTGTATGGGATATCCCTTTGGTCAGTTGAGGTCAGCTGTCCCAGCTGTGTCCCCTCCCAACTTCTTGTGCACCCCCAGCCTACTCGCTGGTGGGATGGGGTGAGAAGCAGAAAAGGCCTTCACTCTGTGTAAGCACTGCTCAGCAACAGCTAAAACACCCCTGTGTTATCAACACTGTTTTGGTCACAAATCCAAAAGAGAGCACCATATCAGCTACTATGAAGAAAATTAACTCTATCCCAACAAGCCCAGTACAGCTAAACAGTTCATAACAAAAAAACCCAACCAAACAAAAAAAACCCCAAAAAACCCAAGGGCAAGTATTTAGAAACTTTGTGAGAAATAATTCTTCTGAATCAGAAGATCATCTTAGAAGAAGAGAGCAGTCCTAATACAGTTAAGAAGTTACCTTACATGCCATTCAGCCCCAATTCTAGACCAGAGAATATTTTTAGTCTGGGGCAGATGTGTGTGTGTATGTCCAAGATCACTACCACATAAAGCTGTCCTTCCCTCACTCTATTTTGAACAAACACTGACACAGAGATGTGCAAGGGAGTGTCAGCATAATTAGAAACAAGATATTCATAATTTAAAGGGAAGTTATGGGAGGGAAACACTTGGCAATGAAGCTGGAACTATTTGCTCTTATGACCTAGAAACTGAGAGCTTCTAGAAAAAATTGAAAAGCAATACTTCTTGAAGAAAAGTGCGAGGCTACAGAGCAGAGTTTTTATTTACATTTTGGAAGTGGTCTGTGCCTCTAAATTTAAGGTTCCAGTGACTGTGCTTTCACAATATTTTCCTATGCTAAATACAGTAGTATGTTATGGAAATAGGGGTACCATGAACAATTCTCACCTTTGTGGAGAACTCCAGGAGGAAAACTGGTCCCTGGGCTAATGTGAACAGATGCGTTTGACTCCATGGTGTGTAGAGCTAGGACTAGTCTAGTAAAGTCTGGGACTGGTTGGAAGATTGTCCTGGCATGAGGATGGTGGTGTATGAACATGCCACCAGCCAAAAGCAGAGCAAGCTGACATGTGCACACTGTGGGCTCTCAAATGACCAGGACCTGGAGTGAAGCAGGGAGCGACAGACAGCATCTGCTAGACAGACGGAACTGACAGGAAACATTCATGTAATCTTAACAAAGAACAACTCAGTGCATATATTATCTGTAATGTCTGTCTTTTTTTGCTGGACTGAGGGATTTTGCTGCTGAGATGATGCTGGATGCTGCTGGATGCTGCTGATACTTGAACATAAAATGTGGCATGAATGTGACATACCAGTATGGATTAAGGAAACCTGTCCCAGGTACTCTCTTGCCAGTAGGCTGCATTTTGCCCTATTATTTAGGCTCAGCATTATTATGATTGTAATAATTTCACTCGAAGTGTGGAATCAAATTTTGTATGAGTAAAAGGTGTCACAATACCCTACAACAATAGACTTGGATCTAGTGAAACAAATAGAAGGCTTCCTTCTACTGCCGTCCAAGCAGGAAAGAAAAGTCATTTTAAATCATCTTATGTAGAAAGAAGAAGAAATAAACCAATGAAATCCAGGCTCACAAATGCCCTGTTGAAATCAATGGCTTGGAGTTTAAAAGTCACTGACTTGGACTTCGTGGCTTCAAACTTCTTTTAAATCACAGATTCCTCACAGCAGATGTAGCCTGGGAATGACTAACAGAAAAGATCACCTATTTCTTAGTCATATGATGCTACAGAGGCAGTCATTGGACTGTCTGAGCTCAACGGCAATCAGTTACAGAGGGCAGAGTGTTTTGTGCTGGGGACCATTTCTCCCCGATGTCTTCAGCAAACTACTTCCCTCAGCCCATGATCAGGTCAGGAGAGCAGGTGGAACTAGGCACTGGCAGTGGGAGCTGGTTGTGAATCAGCTTTGGTTATTAACAACATCACAGCTGTACTACTTGTTTTGGTGCAAGGCAAATGACAGACCTTTTGCGATATTATCCAAACACTGGAAAAAAGACACAAATATGTTTTGTACATACAGCAACAAAACACCAAAAGGAGTAAATGTCTCTTCTTTCACTAACATGAGTTAACAGCGATTCACACGCATATGAACGGGAGCATGACAGATCAAACCAGGCCCCATGATACTTTCCATGAAGTAACCTTTTTTTCCCGCCTCTCCAGTGACTAAAGTAAACTGCTGTGTGTCAAACTGAATGGCATTGCTTAGACATAGAACATCATAAGCAATTATTCAGTAATGAAACCCACCTAATTTTATAATGGCACCTCAATAACAGTAAGCATTGAGAGCAGTGACAAAAACTAAACAATTTAATGCACTGTAGTTATGGCTGCTTGTAAATTCCTGCTGTGGGTATTCTGTCTGGAGCTTTGCACAGTCCCTCCCCTCCTTATGTTTTAGGGAGTTAACCTTGCAATCCTTAGGAGAGAAAATACAAGAGAAGGTGAAAATCCCACCCC
This sequence comes from Fregata magnificens, assembly GCA_013389945.1. Taxonomy (NCBI): domain Eukaryota; kingdom Metazoa; phylum Chordata; class Aves; order Suliformes; family Fregatidae; genus Fregata; species Fregata magnificens. The sequence goes on from WAAD01038761.1 coordinate 19,999, forward strand.
TAATTAAATAGTGAGAGAATTTTAAAAATAGACATAGTTGCAATTATGTTCACTGAGACATTCACAGAGACACCACACCAACAGTAATAGGCTCACCTTAAACTGCACATGCAGTTACCACTAATGTACACGTTTCAAATGCTCCATAGCACAAGACAGGGATTAGCCTAATTGGTGATAAGAGAAATCGCAGATGTCTCCGTAGTTTGCATGCAAGTCTCAGAAGTATTAATGAACCAGTTGGTTAAAATTAGGTAGAATGTGGATCTTTATACAGGCTAAACTGTACTTTTGGGAATTCAATGGATTATAATTGAAGCCAAAAGTTCCCGTTTTATACATTATTAGCATAATAATTCTCCTATGTATAAGAAACCAAATGGGGTTCTTTGACAGTATTCTATAGTGCACAAAAGGTGTATTCACTGTATATAATTTGTTAATATCAAGAATCTGTGTTTCTTTGGGATGATGATAGTGACAGTACATGAAAATCCAGGTAATAAATATATTGCATCCTACTTCCAATCCTGTTTAAAAATGTTTTGAAAATCACAAACTGGGACTTTGTGACCTGTTGACTTATACACAGAGACGTGCTGTGCCTGGATCTGCTTTGTCTTGCTCTGCTTTTACAGCTTGGTGCACCTTTGTACATCTGACACTGCTGCTGAGGGTACTCAGACTGGAGCAAGGTGTGGAGGAATGAATGGTGGATTGAGTTGGTGTGGTTCAGCCCCAAATTAAGCAAAGACCAAATAAGTGATAATGAACCATACAGTGTAGGAATAGAACCTCTGCAAACAAATTTGATAGGACAAGGGTAAGTGCTTTAAACTAAAAGAGGGTAGATTTAGACCAGATATAAGGAAGAACTTTTTTACATTGAGGGTGGTGAAGCACTGGAACAGGTTGCCCAGAGAGGTGGTAGATGCCCCATCCCTGGAAACATTCAAGGTCAGGTTGGATGGGGCTCTGAGCAACCTGATCTAGTTGAAGATGTCCCTGCTCACTGCAGGGGGCGTTGGACTCGATGACATTTAAAGGTCCCTTCCAACCCAAAGCATCCTATGATTCTATGAAATTCTCCTTTAGAAGGTATTTGAAATCACTTGAGTCCCCAGCAGCTCAGTTAATTTTGCTTCACGGAGGTGACTGAATAGTAAAAGCTGTTGCTACTTCAAGTAACTATACTCATTATATGAGGACATAAAACATCCTCAAAACCTAACTTGGTATATTAATGAAATTCCCAAGCCCCTAATTTTTTTCATTAATACTTCCTAGGTTTCTCCTGGCAGGAAAGTACAAAACCACAGGCCTTGATGTTGCTCAACTTTCTGCATCTGAAGGTGCATAATTAAACTAAATATCCCTCTCTGTATTTTACCAATAGAGCCTGACCTGGTAGAAACGCTCAGAGCACATTTCACAGAATAGAGATCTGGAAAACATAAAATAAAATTGTGGCTATCTGTAGTCTCCACTGTGGTGGGGTGAGATATGAAAGTCCAGGACTTGACTTCTCTTTTAATCTGTTGGGAAAAAAGAGTTGAAACCATGGTCTCTCAGGGTACCCCTATATTGCAAAACAAAAAGGCTCAGGAAGCAATCATTACTTCCAAAATACAAGCCCAGATAGCACAGAGTGACTATAACGCAAAAGGATAATTCTCTCTAGAGCAGACTGGCCTTATTCACGCTATATGTCACTTGGCTTTGCTCTCCCCCAGCCTCGTATGTTGGTCCTAAAATGTAATTATTGCTTTTGTACATTTTCAGTTCAAAGTGTCTGAAATAATGGGAAGCTCTGTTGCAACCTTCCAGAATGGTGTTTTCATAACACGATGCTGAAAGAGGCTGTACACCCTGGGATATGGCAGGATGATGCTGTAGGTGTTGGAGGATGTCATGCTGTTAGGATAGCACAGGAAGATTGTGTAAAACAGAGAAAGCCAAACTGGTAATGCCATTTACACAGACTTCTGCCTGAAGACAGACTCTGGGCAAGGGTGAAGGTGTGCATTTCAGCTCTGGGAGTTCTAACTTGGATGAATGATTAATTATTTAGGAGGCAATCCCCTGTACAAGAACTGTTGCAGAAATTTTTCGAAGGGGAATTTTGTGTCTTCTTCGTCCTTTGTCCTTGGTTGTTCTTTTAAAAAATTACAGCCCCTGTCCAGACACTAATGAGGAAGTAAACTGCTTAAGTTCAAGGGAATGATAGTGAATAACAAAACAGCAATGAGCGAATTTCCCCTGTGGAAGGGGGAATAAAAGGAACTAAAGATCTTTTTACATATATATTTTTTTGATCTTGAATATTCTTAATTTTTAAAGGAATTTTACAAAACACCTTCAGTTATTCAACACCCCTGTTTGTCAAGGTTTTTTGGTCACCTCTGTCAGGGAAGTGGGGTGACAGTGCTCAGCCCCTCTAGGAAAGAGCTCAAGATCTGCATCCCCAGCTACCTTAGGTTCCCTGAATGCTCATGACAGAGAGCCAAACAAATTCTGCAATCCTTAGCTTCTTACTGGGTCTCACAACTGTTGAATAAGACCAGCTATTCATAAATAAAATTGCATGCCCCAGACAAACTCCTAATGTAATCCCTTTCATTTAAACAAAATAGAAAAATATCACTAATGAGGTGCCAAATTAAGGCAGCAAGTGCTCATATACATTCCAGGCAGCTGATTATCTCTCATCAAGGTGGCTAAGTAATACAGTCCTCATAATGAACTAATGGATTTGCAGGTCCAGTTAACACAAAAGTTCAACCTCAGACAAGTTAAAGTTAATCAAGTACAAAAAGGATTAAATTAGTACATTTACATTCAACTGACAGAGGCATTAGAGCTGTGCTGTATTCCCTTATTTTCTGCTTTGGTCTTAAGTGTTGGGAAGAGAATGGCAGTTGAAGTATCCCACTCTTTGGGGACTTCATGCTTCAGTTCCTTAACACCCATGCATATGGAGTCGCTAATGACAGAGCGGCTACCCATCAGGGAATGCAATTCCACGTAGACATTTCCACCAAAATGGATTATTTCAGCCTCGTTGGTCACAGATTCTGTAGTTTTCCAGTGATTCATCTTACTATTAATAATGTCAGAGAATTTTAGGTCCTTGAATTAAATAATGATAAATAGGAGCCACTGAGCGAGCTCGGCAGAGGCAGTGCTGTTTATTTCAGTGTGAAGCTCTGTCAGGCCTGATAAATCGGATCCCTGAAATAGTTTATAAAGTACTGAATTGATGTGGCGGTTGGTGAGGGAGAGAATTAATGTTACAAAATAGGCCTGCAACCTGGATTTGATGAAAGCTGAGGAAAACCTTTTATATAAATTCTGTGTCTGTGTAGGAAATGGTTGCAGCGAGAGGTGAAAGAGCTGCACAGGGAAATAATGTGCTTCTGTAATCTCTGTGGGCTACAGGTCAGGGAAAGAGGTGCTTGGTGGACACCGGTGGTGCTGGAGCTGTGCAGCGCTACATGAGAGCTCTGCTGAGTTGGAGGAGTGGTCACAGGCTGCTCATTTATAATATCAAACACTGAGGACACACTGCACAAAAGAAAAATGAAAGCCTGCTTAAAGATGTAGAAGAGGCTTTCAAGTTCCACATGGCTGTCTTTGACAGGCTGTTGTGGAGGAAGAGATCCTTGATGTTGCCCTGAGTAGTGCAGTCACTATTGCTAATCTCTCTGGGTGAATTAATAGTTTCCTCTTCAGATAACTTCATAAAAATCCCCTGGAAAATGCATGCTAAAATCATCTCCCATCCAGTCCATAATTCTAGGTGGGTGCTTTCAAATTACAGCAGGCAGGATTGCTAAGACTGGTGGCCAGTAACATAAGGCAGGCTGATCTGTGCATGCTGGGAGGTAGCTCAGCTTTCAGGCAAAGCATGCTATGCACACAAGTGGGAATTTTTCAAAGCTGCTTCCTAATGGAACTGGACACATAATTGCTGTTAAGGTTAGGGAGACCCCGTGAAACCCAGATCTTGCAAGTGATCAGTAATGCAGGTGCAATATATCTGGACCACCAGACCAAGTTGAGGGGGCATATGATGACAGTGTTTCTCCGGCTGTTCCAGACGTGTCAACACACTACTGAACAAACACTTTATTACGTGTTTTAATTATTGCTAGGGATTTAATATTTTACCCTAAGTCTTTAAATAGGAAATTCCTTTCTGAGGTCCTGATGCATGATGGTTCTCAGATAAAAAAAGAGAAGAGAAATTCTGTGGGTGGAGTTCTTGATGCTCACTCCCTATGCAAATCCAGTCTGCCACGCTACTTTTCAGTTTCATATTTGCTTGTGAGGACACCCTAGAAGGAAAGAAAGGAGGAAAGGCTTTTTTTGATGTCACTCCCTCACCACAGGAGAATTTTCTGATGTTGTACCACATTACTAAAGGCCAAAGCAATTGCTGTTCATGTGGTTCACAGACTTCAAACCAGCTGTTAACCACAGGATGAGGCTGTCAGATTGGGGTTGATAGTTTTAACAATTCTGTATCTGCTTCTTCCTACAAGGTAGTAATGGGAGAGGAAGAAGGTAGAGGATTATCACTCCTAAAGGCAAGTCCCAGGTCCCTTCTCCAGTCCTTTTTTTCCCATTAAATGGGTCATTTTCACACAAGTGTTCACCCTGCATATTTAAGAAAGCTACAGCATGGTCAAGACCTGAAAACAAAAGCCAAAGCTACTCTTATACAGTTTACTCAGCAGGAAAACTGAACAAGCTGGGAGGGGAATCAGTGCGTTAAGATCTAAAGGGTAATACTTACATTGCAATTGAAATGTATAAAATCAGAACCTTATAAATGGTTAGATAATATAAAGCATTTGGACTGATTTTTGGGAAGTTCCTTTTCTCCCCATCAGGTTGATCTCATCTCTACTAACAACCATAAAATTACTCTGTAAATTGCATAAGTGCATGCAGTATTAAAACAATGAGAACACCATCACAAGAAAAAAAAATTATACTTTTCCTCTAAATGTATTATTTACAAGTGATGTGCATGGAAATGTCTTGGTACCTATTTCCTACCTCTGTAGTCTTGTGTCCTTCCTTGATCTCTGAAAAGCAGAGGATCTGATTACAAGAGCCTTGTGCAAAGAGGAAGAATGGAACAGGCTAGATTAAACAGTCTTCTGATTACCTTTATATGGACAATTTAACCTCTTCATCTTCAGTATGACAGGGACAGGGGGAGATTGTAAAATATAAAGTAAAAGCAAGGGAAGACATTTGGAAAGTTCTGCTTGGTACTGATAGAAAAATATATATTCAGAAATGAGCCAATAATACCATTTTTCTACAACTTTTACTTAATCTTTTTTGCCCTTCTAATTCTGTTTGAAACAAGAAAGAATTTTTGAAATCAAATAGCTTGCAGGAGCCTAAAAAAAATGCACTGAAAACAGTGGAAAGACTCCCAGACACTCTGCTCCCCTAACTCTCCACATTTGCAGTGCAGATAACCAGCATCTGAGCCAGTTGCTCTGGTCTGCCTTTACAATCAGTGGAAAGAAACAACCACTTTTACTGCCCTATGTTAGTATAAGATGGATTTAACCTTTTAAGTACATCTCTCTTCTCTGGGTATAAAGGTATTTGTAGGGTGACTATCATCTTATATGTGAGTGTTGTAAACATCTATGCTGGTCGTATATATCCTATCTCTGGCAGCTTCAATGTGTTTGGACCAAGACATTGCTTCTTGGTGTAAGTGATGGATAAATATGAGTTGCATCCAAACTTACATTTATGAAATGCAAGGAGGCTCCATTCAGTTCCTGTTTCTCTAGTCATTCATACCAGCACACAAAGGACAGTCCCACAGGTTGTGCACACTTCTTTGTTTAGAAAAGAGCACGCTGAAATGAGGAAAGTTTGGGGAGAAAGGACTAATCTTTTCCTTGATCCCACCCCAATATATGGCAGGACACTCCAGCACCAGGGAAGTGGTGTTTGCTCCTGGACGGGAATGCCAGATGTAGTCCAGACATTGTCCCTAGTTCCCTGTCCTATATTAAATAAGAAGAGTTTTACACCATTCCCCCCAAAATGTGTTTCAGTAAATTATTACTAGAAAAGTCCAGCTCTATTTGAGTAATTTATATGTTGTGGTGTTTTGTTTGTTTGTTTGTTTGTTTATTTGCTTTTAATCTGCTTTAGTCTTTGCGTTACATAAGGGTCCATATTACTATCCCCTTATTTCCCTGCCTCCACCTGATTTAAGTTGTAGTAACTCTTAAGAGTGCTTTTCACAGCATAGCCTAGGTCCAGTTAGGGTCTGGTCTTAAAAAAGCTGTGTTATGAGATGCAGCTCCTTTACTGACAGGTATCTGGGCGGGGGTAAAGCAGATTGTAAAACCAGCTGGGAAGGGATTCAGGATAATAACAACAACAGCTGAGCTCTTCTCAAGGAAAAGAGGTACAGGTAGCAGAGAATTCTCTTTGAGAAGTTGGGATAGCTGGATGACAAGAAATTAGGATGGAAACCTGTATTTTCTATAAAGATATTTCAGAGAGAAATCTCTTGTATGAAATCTGCTTAGAGAGTATCTGAAAAGGGGAAGAGGACTTGATACTGAGTTTCTTAATTTTTGGACTGGCAAGACTATCATACAGTGAATGATGTCCTCACAAAAGGTCCTAAACCAGGCTCCAGATGTCACATTTAAGTCTTTCTATAGGCAGAAAGCTTAGTGACACTCTCCAGTTTAAAGATGTTTAACAGTTTTAGTAATGAACAATGAACATTAGCAATGAATTTGGGTAGCTCTGTGACTGCTGATGAAGGATCAGCTTCAAAGTTGCTTGTGATATGTTAGGACTGGTAAATAATTTAAGTGAAACTACATGAAAATTTAAAAAATGAAAGGTCTTTTTTGTAATTGTTTCTGGAAGTTTTGTGTAAACTAATAAAATCAGACTATCTGCAGTTCATCCAATATGAATTTTTAAAAAAAGTTTCTGTGCTATATATTTATTTTTCTGCTGGATAGCTAAACCAGACAGTTGAGTTTCTGGACAGAAAATAAATTACAATCCTCCCCTTCAGGATGGGGATCTGAAGTTCTATTTTAATCAAAGCAACATTAGTACAGGTAATGTTAGTATTTTTGGGCCCCAGCCTTCAATTTACATAGTTATGTATCACATTACTGTTGTACTGTAGCTGTATTATACACACCAGTGTGAAGCAGAATGTATATTCTTCAAAGTAGTTTTCTCATCCCCATTTTTCCCTCCCAACATTACTCATCTGAAGCTGAGAGGGCTAAGACCCAGGCATTTTCAAGCTATAAAATAAACTCTATAGAAGAGACGAGAGTTTCTGTGTCTACTTGAAATCAGTATTCTGTGTTCCCTAAAACTGGCTTTCACAGCCTTTCTTCATTGGGACACATAGACATCTTGAGATTACACATGACCTCTCTTCAGATAGCAAAAAAAAATGATCCCCTGCTAGACTTGAACTAGATGTACTTGATTATATCATGTACATCCAATAGCTTATACACACTTGCTTAACCTGCCCCATGCAATAACGTAACATCAGGATAGAAGTTCATTGAAAGTTGCTCTCTCTTAATGAAAATTAAATGAAAGATTGGAGAACCTTCTTTAACCTCCCATCAAATACATGTTCATATTAGGTAATTTTCCTAACCTGCTTTCTCAGTGTCCTCAATGTATCCTAACAGCACAGGAAAATACCCAGTAGGTGTCCCTGAGTGTGAGTATATTCCATTCTGCCTGCTCGAATCCCAAAAGAATTTAGGTTTTATAATGCTTGTAACATAGATTTGTGATATCCTGCCAAGGAGTAGAACCAACATCATCTGAAATAAGTGCCAAGTCCTAATAGCTGAAGCATTGATGTGGAGATTGGTGAAATGAAGGTAATCAGTGGGAAATAAAGAGAAGGATGTTATGCTCTAGCAGTGTCTGTGGCACTGTTTTCCTGTAGTATAGATTACCTCTCATTATGATTCACAACCCTAAACAGTTAGGCTAGGCCTGCAGCTAGGTGGACAGGCCAGCCTTCTCCCACAGATCACTTCAGGCAGAAGTGGACAATAAGTATTAGGAGATGTTTCTGCCCATTTTTATATGAAGTTATTCAGGTTCTGGAGCTCATGACTGAAAAGGAAACATTTATTTCATTATTGAGCTCAAATATCTCAGACTCCATGTCAAACTGTAGAGTTTTTTGAGGCTTTCTCAGTTTCTCCTTTGAAAACTATTCTGCTTGTTCAGACCAATTGAGTATTAACTAGTCCTCTGAGCCATGGAAAGCGAGTGTGACACTACAGTGTAGCACTCACCTGTAAGAGGTACAGCTGGTCTCTAGACATCAACTGGAGATATTCTAAACATTAAATGGAAAAGCACCTGTTGGAGAAGCATCTCTGCCCCTCTTTCCTCAAACTCAACAGCAATGATCCCTCCCCACTCAAGGCGGGTGCCGCAGTATTAACTTCACATGTAAAAAATAAAACAAGATCCTTGAAAAGTCTAATATTGCTGCTAGAGGACTATAATCCCCTTAATTTCCGTCTTGTTTTGACGTAGAGAATTGAGCCACAGTTTCCGTGTAACCAGACGCGTCTTTGTCTTTGTGATGTTGTAGATCTGAAAGCATGGTGAAAGATGGAAGAACACCGCATTTAAAAATTGTATTTCCTGGTCTCCAGGGCTTTGGCTTGAGATCACTGAAAAGCTTGCTAGCTGGGATAGGAATCAGTATGCAGGTGTCTTTGTCCACATAATCTGAAATAAATCTAGTTGCCTACAGGGTTAGACAGATTCAGGCTAGTTATTACAAAGATAGACTTGGATGAAATCTTTTGAAGATTAAGACATAAGTATTTACTTTCAAATCAGAAAAAAAAATGCTATTAGTTCCTCCTTTTCTGTTGTTGATTTGTCCCCCTGTATCACTTCAATTTTAATGCTCTTATTCAACCAAGTTTAATAATTTCCCGTAATTAACTTCAAGGTGAGTGTTTGTACAGAAAGGTTATACCAAGTACAGCTTTTCAGATTTGGCTGTAGCTTCCCATATACTGTGATTAAGAATGTCCTAATTTAGTCTATTGTCATGGAAACCCAGGAAATACAAAGAAATTTTTGGGTCTCCAAAATATGCATGTCACTTTTATAAAAGAGCAGTAACAGAATAGGCATGAAGAAAACTCAGCGATGTTTTTTAAAATTACTTTTTAGCTAATTTTATGGAGAGAACAGTTAAAAAATCCCAATAAACTCTGCAATTTAATAGTAGTAATAATCAAGTTACCTGGGGGAATAAATTGAAATTAGAACGTATGGTTTGCTATCAGTATCCACAGCAGTAAATGTTACCATATTAACCTTTTCAATTTAGCATGGGAATCATAAATCCAATTAAGTTTTTTAAAAAATAAATAGTTCTCTTTGAAAGCACATTTTTAAAATAAGGAAACTCCTAATTGTTCTCTTCTTAGCTGTCCAGAGTCTATTCTCAGAATCTTCAAAACTTCGCCCTTTTCCTACCACCATAGAAACACCAACAGCTAGTCAGTGCAGTTTATTAACAAGTTATTCAAATCCTTTCACTAGTAAGCAAAACAATTCCAAGCTGTTGTCTATGTCTATCAGTGGATGGAATTCAGATCAGTTTTCATCCTTCCTTCTTTGCTAGTGGTATTTCATGTCTTCCTGGAGAATTTTGCTACTTGTGCATGCCATGGCAAGGATGCAGGTTATACTGGATGGGGTGAGACAATTCACACCTATTAATATCCTGATCTTCATGAGTTTCATGATTAGAGACTTGGAGACACACCTACTTTTCTCTTGCTGTAGCATCTTACTCTTGTGATACATCTTCACTCCAGATCTGAGTTACAGCTGGAAGGCAAGGTCCCAGAGTGCAAAGGGCAGATTGGGGCAGTCAGAGGATAGCCAGCAAATATGATTGTTTCTTACACTGGACCTTCCTGGAAGGAATGTTTCCCAGGAGCTTTCCCAGTATCTAACACTGTGACCCGGACACACTGAGCATTTTCCACGTGCTTGACATGTGGATGCCTTGCTTGTGCTTTAGGTATACTAAGAGATTTGCATTCTGTAGCTTTTCTTTTGAAAGAAATTTGAATTAATTTGCTTACTAGTGAAGAGACTTGGATAACTTTTTAATGAACTGCACGGGACTTTGGGCTTTAACCTACCTTCTTCCCCCCTGCCCCCGCAGAAAAAAACTCTAGAAAGATGTTATTGAGTTGAATTATATAAACGCCTTAGTAATAATCAAAAAATCTTACTTTTGTCCCTATATTAGTCTCTTTTTTTCTGTAAGGATTGAGAGCTAACATTTGTGTGGAATTTCTTGTTTTTTCAGAGATAGCTGCTGAATTGTTTCTACAAATATTTCCAATTAAGCAGGTTATTGGCATACTTGACATTCAAAATTAAAGACATTTAAATCACAACAGACGTCACACAGGAGGTTTTTGTTCCCTGGTTGCGTAAGACATACAATTTTAGAATCTGAGCTGTATTGCTAGGTAGTTCTCCATCCCAAACATGCTTCTCTAAATGCTCCTTAATATTCATGCAATTTTTCCCCTTCAACATTCCTGTCAACAAAATTGTTAGACAATTTTAAAGGAAGCAAAACAAAAGGAATTCCAAAGTATAGAAGTGTAACCTCAGACATATGCAAATACACGACTGCATAGTCTGAGAAATATATTGCTATCTTGCATGCATGTATGAAGAAGCACAATTTTCAATATAAATGGTCAGCTACAATCATTATCTTTAGGCAGACACTGCTGAAAGGAACAAATGTCTTTCCTCAATATATTTAGCAAGCCATAACATTACAAGATAAGGATGTGAAAATAATCTAGAAGTCTTTCATTTCCATCTGAAACTCGACTTTAATGTACAGGCATTCAGCTGCAGGACCTCAGCCTTCATTTATAGTAACTGTAGAAGCTGAGAACTAGATCATTGTCCCCTTTGTATGGTCATCTCCCTATATTCATATTCCCTTGATAAATATTTTTCAAGAAAAG